>BLBF01000060.1:11655438-11687901 GCA_015471245.1 Laticauda colubrina | reverse complement strand
ACCCTACCCTACCCTATCCTATCCTATCCTATCCTATCCTATCCTATGATATTTCCTTCCTAGGAGCAACTCTACACTGGCATGCCTCTAAATTCCAACAGGAGGTGGGATTCAGCCAGTTCTGACTGGTTCTGGAGAACCAGAAATTTTGAGTAGTTCAGAGATTTGGCAAATGCCACCTCTGATTTGCCCTGCCCCCATCTATTATCTACCTCCCATTGAGTCCCAGCTGATCGGCTGGGTCTTCTTTGGTTGCCCTGCACAGGAGAATGGAGCTGGAAAGCAGGTTAGAGGGGTGGGGAGGAAATGGGGATTTTGCAGGATCCTTCCCCTGCCACGCCCACCAAGCCACACCCACCAAGCTACACCCACATAACAGCTAGTAAAAATTTTTAAATCCCATCACTGGACAACTCGCTGAGGCCAGCTTGGCATAGCAAGTCACCTCTGCCAACTCATCACTGCCAAATCACCACCAAACAACTCCACATGGCCAACTAGCCATGGGGACAACTTGCCATAATGGCCAGAGGGAGAGCCAGGCAAGCGGGAGGGAAGAAATGGGCAGAGCAGTGGCGATGATCAGCAGCTTCCAATTTTCACACCCCCTGCTGCTGCTGTCACCACTGCTGTTGTGCTCCAAGCCATAGAGGCCAGGGATGGTTGGGTGGCGATGGGTGGGTTCAGCAGTGGGGAAGCAGTGGCAGCCAGGGGCATCCCATTTTCACACCCCCACCACTGCTGTGACTGCCCCCATTGTGTCAAAGACACAATGGCAGCAGGTGTGGGAGGGTGTGAAAATTGGAAGCCTCCAGCTGCTGCCACTGCTCTGTGCTCTGCCCACACATTCGCTCACAGAGAAAGAGAAGAGAAGGAAAAAGGCAGAGAAAGAGGGGGGGGGGAGGGAGGGAGAGAGAAAGAGAAAGAAAGAGAAAGAGACAGAGATAGAGAGAAAGAGACAGAGATAGAAAGAATGAGAGAGAAAGAGAGAAAGAGACAGAGACAGAAAAAGGAAGAGAAAGAGAAAGAGAGAGAAATAAAAAGACAGAGAAAGAAAGAGAGAAAGAAAGAGAAAGAGTTGGACACAGAGAAAGAGAAAAAGAGACTAAAAGAAAGAGAGAGAAAGGAAAAGAAAGAGAGAGGGAGGGAGAGAGTGTGTGTAATGCCACTGCACAGGACAAACAGATCTTTTCTTGAAGTGAAGTAAGTGGCCGAGCAAAGGATTTGGTCTCCCTTACAAAAAGCACAGAACCAAGAGGGATGACCCTTGTTATATATGCATATACATGGACAAATCCTTCCACCTTTAAGACAAAGGCATATTCAGAGAGAAGGCAGTTGTAGTGGACCTTCACAGGCCATTGCCTTCTCCATCATGCATGCTCAAAGACCTGTCACAGGAATTCCAAGTGGAAAGAATCTGTTCCCCGTGTCCCTTTTTTTTTCTTCCCTCTAGTGGTTTCAGACTGGCAGATTTTCATACCTTTCTATTGCCTGTAGAGTTTGAATATCCCCAGATGGTACGGTTGTTAGTCCAGAGCACCAATTTGCAGTTCATGGTTGGGAAGTATGTTTTATGTGTCCTGTTCAACACCGCCACAGATCTAAATTATGGTTTCACGGCACACACATAACTCTGCATCATGTTCTTTAGTCAAACACAAAGGCACTGATATAAATTGTTAAAAATCCCAGATGGTCAGCTTGGATCATCTGTGGCAGCAAGAAAGAAGCTGGGAGCCCCTTAAAACTGAGCAGATTTATTGTGGTAGAAGCTTCTAATGCTATAAATCTTTAGCTCTTTAGTGCACCACAGAATTGTCATATTTTTGGGTGTAAACTGGATAATGGATGGAAAAAAGCATCAAAAATAATTGTTGGGATCCAGGCAAGGAACAGGCAAGTGCAGACTTTTAGTTGGGATGGGGGAAGAGTTTTCTCTACCTGTAATGGTCAAGGAATTCTTGGGAGGTTGGCAGTGCCATATGCACAGCAACTTGGCAGCGAGTGGACAAACTGTTCCTTGCAATTGGTGTTCCTGTTGAGCTGCAGAGAAAAGTAAAGTCCTACACTTAGGTAAGAAAAACCAAAAGGACGCATAGAGACTGGGTGAAACCAGGCTCAATAGCAGCAACTGTGAGAGGGATCTTGGAGTCTTAGTGGACAACCAGATAAATATGAGCAAACAGTGTGTGGCAGCAGCCAAAAAAGCCAATGCAATCATAATTTGCATTAACAGAGGGATACAATCAAGATCAAGGGAGTTACTAATACCATTCTATAAGTGTATACCATTCTATAGGTGTAAGACCACACCTAGATTCCTGCAACCAGTTTTGGTCACCACACTATAAAAAAGGATGTTAAGACTCTAGAAAAAGTGCAGAGAAGAGCAACCAAGGTGATGAGGAGACTGGAGGCTGAAACCTACAATTAACGGTTGCAGGAACTGGACTTGGCTAGTCTAGTGAAGAGAAGGACCAGGGGAGACATGATAGCAGTCTTCCAATATTTGAGGGGCTGACACAGAGAGGAAGGGATCAAGCTATTCTCCAAGGCACCTGAAGGCCAGATAGGAATAATGGATGGAAACTGAACAAGGAGAGATTCAACCTGGAAATAAGGATAAATTTTCTGACAGGGAGAACAATCAACCGATGGAACAGAAGTTGCTTTCAGAAGTTGTGGGAGCTTCATCACTGGAGGCTTCCAAGAAGAGACTGGACTGCCATCTGTCAGAAATGGTGTAGGGTCTCCTGCTTGGGTGGGGGTTGGACTAGATGGTCCATCCGTTGTTATCCGCTCTCAAAAGGGGCAAAAATTTGCATAACTGGAGCGGATAACACGGAGAGGAATGGACGGGGGGAGGACGCAGAGCAGATGGAAAACGGATGCGGAGCGGAAGCCTAGCGGATGGAAGCGGATGGGAGTGGATGGGAGCGGATGACACATCTGCTAGGCTTCCGGGGGGCCTCAGCAAAGCGGACATGGAACAGATGAAGCGGATGCACAGCGGATGCGGAACGGATGAAGTGGATGCAGAGCGGATGCACAGCGGAAGCCTAATGGATGCTTGGCGTTAATTGCACATGCGGGGAGGATGCATTGCATCAGCGTCGCGGATATAACGGAAGCAGCTCAGAAGCAGGTCGCCATTCAGAGGAAAGACCTGCTGCCAGACACATCGACTGCCTTGCCTG
This sequence comes from Laticauda colubrina, assembly GCA_015471245.1. Taxonomy (NCBI): domain Eukaryota; kingdom Metazoa; phylum Chordata; class Lepidosauria; order Squamata; family Elapidae; genus Laticauda; species Laticauda colubrina. The sequence continues at coordinate 11,684,701 of BLBF01000060.1, read as the reverse complement.
CCCTGCCTGCATGTCTGCCTGCCAGCCTTGCTGCCAGCCTTGCTACCAGCCTTGCTGCCAGCCTCCCTGCCAGCCTCCCTGCCAGCCTTGGTTCCTGCCAGCCTCCCTGCCAGCCAGCAACCCCACAACCATGCGGAAGCACAGCAAGCCTCAGCCATCCGCTGCCAGCCCTAGCAAGAGGGACAGGGCTGCCATCCCGCCCCCTGGCCCTTACTCTGGTTCTGCTGGGGCTTCTGCAGCACGGGCTCGCTCTTCTGGGGCTGAGGCTTCTGCTGCTTCTGCTTCTGGAGGAGCTGATGACAAGCACTCCAGCACAGGCCACCTCCACAGCACCTGGACCCTTCACCCCTGAGACTGAGCGACCAAGAGGAGTGCCAGAGACTCATTTCTGTTTTATAGCTTCTTGTTAATAAAGTCTATTTATGATTCACACACTTGCTTCATTTCTTTTTTTTGATAAAGTCTTGGTGGAAACATTTAGAAATGGTTTAAGCCTTTGCTTGCTTGTGGGATGGGTAAGGATAGCTTTGGAATGGTTTAGGATACCTGTGGGATGGGTAATAGCTGTGGGATGGGTTAGGATAGCAGTGGGATAGATAAACCTCCAGTGCAAGCATAGTGGGACTATGGACATCCTCCCAGGTGCCACACCTATGGCCTTTTGTTATCAATCACGATATAATCAATCATCCACACATGTCAACACAAAAACAACTCTTTATTCAACGCCCTGTTCATTGTAGGCCAACCAAACATACATGGCCCAATCTCATCCGTGTGATGAGACAGTCTGAAGGAAGCATCCATTAAGCATCTACCATCCTGTCTTGCCACTCCACTGCTCCAGCTGGGGAGCTGCACCAGTGTTTCAGGAGGTTGCGCTGCTTCTTCGCCTCACGTGAGGCTCTGTTGGGGCCTTGCACATCCTCAGTGTTGATCAGGTTTTGCCCTTGCCTCCATTCATCAGGCTCCATGTCCCCATTGCCTTGTTGGAGGTCCACAAGCCTGTTCTGCAAGACTGGGTAGCGGGTGCGCATGAGATTGTGCAGGATGCAGCAAGCTTCCACGATCCTCCTCATGGTCTCTGGACTATGCTGCATGTTGGTGAGAAGTACCTGGAACCTATTGGCCAGGATGCCAAAGGCGTTCTCCACCACCCACCTTGCCCTGAACAGCCTGTAGTTGAAGATCCTCTCTTCATGGGTGAGGTATTTGGAGGTGTAGGGCTTCATGAGGTAAGTTGTGAGGGAGAAGGCGTCATCCTTCACGATGAAGTAGGGCACATCTTGCATGTCATTGGGCAGCGGGTCTGGATCTGGGAAGCCCACCATGAGGTTGCCTTCCAGCCCCTCCTTGAGGTTACTGGCATTGTATACCTGGGCATCTGAAGATGAGCCGTTGTCTGAAGCATCGATGTACATGAACTTGTAGTCAGCATCGACAATGGCGAAGAGGATGATGCTGAAGAAGCCCCTGTAGTTGTGATAAGAGGACCCCGAGTTGGCTGGCGCTTTGCAGGCCACGTGCTTGCCATCGATGGCTCCAACGATGTGTGGGAAGTTCCACCTCTGATACCACTGCTCTGCAACTTTCTTCCATCCTTCTTCAGTGGAGGGGCACTGGAGGAGCTCCTCCTTGTATTCTTCGATTATGGCCTGCACCACTTCTCTGACAACAAAGCTGATGGTGCTGGGTGGCACCCTCCAGCTGTACTGCATGCTCCTGTAGGTGGTCCCTGAGGCCAGGTGGCGTAGAGTGAGTGCCACCTTGAGCCCAGGTTCCCGGCTGGGCAGGAAGTTGGTGTTTGTCTTGGTCAACCTGGGTGTCAGGCGCTGCACAACTTCGTCAAACATGGCTGGAGGCATCCTCATGAAGTTCTGGAATGCCCGAGTGTCTTCGCTCCTGAGCTTCACCATCAGGTCTGCACAGCTTGGCTGCTGTTCTGAAAGTGAGATGCAGGCGAGTTGCTCCCCCTTTTTATAGGCAGTGTAGGTGTCCCTTTGCATCCTCTAGACATCCTCTAGGCATCCTGCAGACATCCTTAATATCCGAGATAGGTCCCCTCTGTGAACGTTTTTTCCGTTTTAAACGCTTTGGTTCCGTGCTGCATCCATTCTGCATCCGTTCTGCATCTGTTCTGCGTCTGTTCCGCTTCCTCCCTGCGTCCGAGCGGATGCGAGTTGCGCGGATGTGGAACGGATGCCTAGCGGATATAGCGGGTGCATAACGGATGCAGAACGGATGCGTAGCGGATGCGTAGCGGATGCAGAACGGATGAACTGGATATATTTTCCGCGCAAAAATTTTGGGCAGCCCAAAACTTTTGGAGCGGATGAAACATCAATAAACGGATGCTGGACGGATAGAGAGGAAGCCAAACGGAGGCAGTGAGTACATTGCGTTTTCCAATGGATGGCAAGCTTTTTTGTCCATTTTACATCCTCTTTGCATCCGTTGGTTCAGTGTGACATGGGCTTAATCTGTATCTGTATCTGCATGCTCATTGTTCCATTAGGGTGCTTCAGCAGGAAAAGAATGCAAAGTATAGTTTATTACCTGGATGTGACCTTTTGAGTCCCTGTGCCTGGACTGAGTAAACGGTAATTAGGCCCAGAGCTGACTATATTGTATTTGTTTCTGATATGGTGAGCAGTTGAATCAATAGGCATCCATCTGATTTAAACATATCAACTTGTGTGTTCGCATGGCTAATTATCATTAGGGAGACTATCATTGCAGAGCCATTGCCATTGGTTGAAAAAAATAATGTGGATATTTCCTGTGAATGTCAGCAAATACCCAAGGCATATGAGGGTGGTAGCAATTCTGCATTGCTGAATAAGCACCTTGTTCGTCATCATCATCTAGCCATGGTGAAAATGGAGAAATATTCTCATTTTTAACTCAGTGAGAAAAAACATTGTGTATTCTACTTACCAAAAGCTTGTTTTAATGTTGATTTATGCACCGTGTCCGTGCCTGCCATAGACCTAAGTTCCTCATGGTAACCAATCAAAATGGCTTTATTCGTTTTCACACTGAACCAAGTTTGGGGGGGTGAGAATCAACATTTTGGTTAAACCTTTTGGCTGGAAAACACTGGAGGAAAGGGCAGAGTTTTATCTATTCAAGCAAAAATAAATGCTAAATTCTCAGTCATCCAAGTCATGGTTGTCCCAAAGTTGCTTTTCTTCACGAAGCAACTGGACTTTCTTGGGTTTTCTGTGAAGATGTTTTGCTTCTCATCCAAGAAGCTTCTTCAGCTCTAACTGGATGGTGGTGACCCTGAGGACACAGATAAACCTCCAAGTGTCCTCAACAATTCTCTAGAAGGATGCAAATGACCAGCTGTCTGCAAGCAATATCAATCCTTCCATTCCCCAACATCCAGTCAGAGCTGAAGAAGCTTCTTGGATGAGAAGCAAAATGTCTTCAAAAGAAAAAACAAGAAAGTCCAGTTAACTCCTGGAAAAAGTACCTTTGGGACAGTGGTGGGATTCAAATTTTTTTACTCCCGGTTTTATGGGCATGGCTTGGTGGCCGTGGCTTGATGGCCATGGCAGGGAAAGGATATACTGTGAATTTCCCATTTCCTCCCCACTCCTGGGGGAAGGAGACTGCAAAATCCCCCTTCCCTCCCCACCCCACTAACCTGCTTTCCAACTCTGTTCTCCTGTGCAGGGCAACCAAAGGAGACCAACCGATCAGCTGGGACTCAATGGGAAGCAGGGAATACATGGGGTTGGTGGGGCCAGTCAGAAGTGGTATTTATCGGTTCTCCAATTACTCAAAATTTCCACAACCAGTTCTTGAGAACCGGTCAGAACCGGCTGAATATCCACCTCTGCTTTGGGACACTAATGTGCAAAAGGAACTTAGGTTCTAAAGGGAAGGCAAAAAACTTCTCTCGTTAGGAAAAGGGACAGGTGGAGCCACTGCTGGGGCAAAATGATAGGCCATTGGAAGGTCTAAATTTCTATTGTGCATTTGTCTTCTTCCGAAAGTGAGATTTTTCTCAAATGGGCCAAATCAAAACAATTGCCACAAGTGTGGCAATCCTGGGATAGCGGAGATAGGAAGTCCCTGGCTGTTTGGAACGAGTTTAAGAATGGTTTATCTTTATTCCCAGGAGGTTTGAAGGAGCTTGTTAAAGCTATCTTGGAGCTCCTCTGCCTGATTTGTGAGCTTCAGAAAGGAGGATGAATAGGTTCGGACAATGATGTGTTGGTCAACCTGAGGTCAAACATGGTCAAAATTCGGCAACAAATAAGTAAGCAGTTGCTTTATGAGTGTTTAGAGGGAAATGCCAGGCCTGGCGAGAGCCAACAAAGTTTCATTAATCACATATTGTACAAACCACCAACCCAGGGGTGGGATTCAAAAATCCTGTCAACTCATAAAACATATTGTATACATGTTTTATAGCTGACAACAAAAAGAAGGGGGGGAGTTTGAAAGAGCAGGTGGCAATGTGGAATCTAAAGTACATTCCATTCATATTTTCTTCAAACACTGATTAGATGACTGAAGCTTCTGCCCCTCAAACAATGCGGTTCAAGGCTCATGACTTAATTGGAGCAACTGCTGGAATCCTGACAAATCCCAGCAACCAGTTTGCTGACCAGTGGGTGTAGCCATGGTGTGTGTGGCCTACCAGAACTTCCGGGAGGGCCATTTTTCACCTTCCCAAGGGTTCAGAGGCTTCCCTCAGGGTTTTGGGAGGGCAAAAATGGCCTCCCCTGGGCTCTGGAGGCCCTCCGGAAGCCAGAAAGAGGCCCGTTTCCGGACTTCCAGAAGGCCCATTTTTCCGTCTCCAAGACCCTTCGTGCAGACTCTGCACTTACCTGCATCAAAAATGGGCTATGTGGAGACTCCTGGGAGGAGCAGGGTGGGCAGGGCCAGCCAGTCAGTTCAAATACCAGTTCAGTGAATCTGATGCAAATTTAACATCCAGTTCATCCGAACCAGTCCAAACCAGTAGAATACCACCCCAGCCCCAACCCTTCAAACAAACAAACCAGCAAGAACCCTCATCTCCTTTCATGATAGTGTGGTCTGTTTGGTGAACCATGGGAATGCTCTGAATACCTTGATTTCAACAAATGATTTAGCAAACTCTTCCATGGGAGTCTAGTTGAAAAGATGAGGAAATGGCAGCCGGGCTTTTACATGAATCCTGAGCTGGTTGTGTTGCCATGCCCAACTGCATCAAACTGGAGAGAAATGCTGAGCTAACATATTTAAAAATCACTTAGGCGAGGGATTAGAAGATATGATTATCAGTTTTGCAGATGATGCAAAATGCAGTCTAAAGGTTTACTTACATCAGTCTTCCTTGTCCAAAGCAGTGCCTTTGTCCCTGCTTGATTTTGGTCTTGTCTCCTTCTCTAAATTGGGTCTTCTCTGCTAGTTGATGCGTTCCCATTTGGAAGGCTTTCTCTGCTCCCTCTGGGCACGTGCCCCAGGGCTTTCTTCCAAAAGTAATCCTAAATTTTGTGTTCTATATGTAAAGTGGGTGACTCCAAATCTGCAAACCTGATTGGTTAAATAAACTAAGCATTGGATTGGTTCACTAGGAACCAATCCAAAGAGCTGCTAAAAGGCGGCAAATTTAAGCAACTGCCATTGGCTACAAGCAGGCAAGCCAGCCTGTATAAAAGGCTGGCCTCAGCTTCAGCCAAGTGTTCCCATTTACTGACTAGTTAAAGAATAAAGTATTTGTTGTTGGAACCCGGTCTACCTCGTGTGTTTTCCGAACAAAACACTGGCGACGAGGATGGGATCGTCCTGAACGGAAAAACCTGCACGCGGTGAAAAGAAATCCAGATGACAACCAAGATGTCTGGAAACAACGCAAAGCACACTACGCTCCGATGGTGTCAAACTTAATAAAGAGACACGAATTTTACCGCAGAGACCAGAGAGAGGGAGAGACCGTCGCCGATTTCATCGCTGCCCTTAGACAATTAGGGGGTGAGTGTGAATTTTTGAACATTGACAAAGCAATGAGGGATCGCGTGGTGTTGGGCCTGAGAGACTCAACCGCACAGAGTAAATTACTCAACAAGCCCAACATCACCATTACCGAAGCCATCACGAAAGCTACAGCCGCTGAAGCCGCGAAAAAATCTGCCATAGCCATGAAAAAGATGAACACACACAGCGAAGAAACACCAACCAAAGACAGAAAGCAGCCTGCCACCACAACCCACTACAAAGAGTCAGGGGAAACAATTGAATCAAGCGAAGAAGAAGACGAGGTCCACCGTTTGCTCACGAACAGAAAAGAGCGCGAAAGAAGAAATTGGTGGGAATGCGCTGGCTGCGGAGGAAACCATCCCCGAGCCGAATGCAGATTTCTCGATGCCATCTGCCGGCATTGCAAGAAACGAGGGCACATCGAGAAAGTCTGCAGGAACAAAAAATGCTACAGCCCAATGAGACGCAGAAATTCCCCAACACGAGCTGAGCCTAAACGAGCTGAGAGAAAGTGGCAACAAGAGAAGCGAGCCAATACACACCAAACTGTCATTATAAAGAGCGCTCAGACGGAAAGTGGGAAGAAAATTAAAGTCATTGTAAAAATCGAAGGAAAACACTGCAAGATGGAAGTGGACTCGGGGTCTTTCCTCTCCATGGTATCGTGGGACACAATAAGACAGCTAGTTCCAGGTATCAAACCCAAAGAATTGAAGAAGCAGCACCTAACCCTCAAGGACTATCAGGGAAACCAAATCCCTGTGGTAGGCATGGGACAATTCCGAGTCGCCTACAAACAACACGTCAAGGTGCTACCGCTGACCATAGTCGACCAAGACAGACCAAGCCTCCTGGGCATCGAATGGTTCGCGCCATTGGGCATCGGGATGACCGGGATCGATCGAGTGACTACAACCGGCTGGGAAGACGACCTCATCCGAGAATTCCAGGACGTTTTTGACGGCTCACTTGGCAAGTATCGGGGAAATCCCATTTCTTTCAATCTAAACCCCCAAATAGCCCCACGAAGAATAAAAGCCAGGCGAGTTCCTTTTGCACTAAAGGCAAAAATAGAGGAACAGCTGGACAAATTAATAGCCCAAGGGGTGTTAGAACCTGTGGACCATGCCAAGTGGGAAACGCCTATTGTCACACCCATAAAACCTGACGGGTCCATTAGAATCTGTGGCTACCCTGAACCACGCATTACAACCAAGCGCATACCCGGTGCCAGTAGTCCAGCATTTGCTTCACTCCCTGGGAAAGGGCAAAGTTTTTGCTAAACTTGACTTGGCACAAGCCTATCAACAACTCCCAGTGGACCCAGAAACAGCAGAAGCACAGACTATAGTCACCCATAAGGGCGCATTCAAATGTCACCGGCTCCAATTTGGAGTAAGCGTGGCCCCTGGCGTTTTCCAGAGTCTGATGGAACGCCTCCTAAATGGCATACAAGGAGTCGTTCCCTATTTTGACGAGGTCCTAATCTCGGCCAGAGATGAAACTCAATTAAAGAAAAGACTCAAAGAAGTATTAAGTTTAGGGAATCTGGCCTCAAGGTAAAAAGAGAAAAGTGCTGTTTAATTAAGAATAGCGTCGAATTCCTGGGCTACTCAATAGACGGAGAGGGTATCCACCCTACAGACAAAAAAGTTAAAGCAATCAAAGATGCACCTGAACCAAGAAATAAAACCGAACTACAAGCATTTTTAGGACTAATTAATTTCTATAATGTGTTCCTGCCAAACAAGGCCACTATAGCAGAACCATTACACCGTCTTTTAGACAAGAAGGCAACTTGGACTTGGGGTTACAAAGAAAAAAAAGCCTTCCAAAATATTAAAAGCTTGCTAACATCAACAAACGTTCTCATCCAATTTAGCAACACACTGCCATTAAGAGTGACCTGCGACGCCTCACCATATGGAGTAGGTGCCATCCTGAGCCACCAACTCCCTGATGGCAGAGAAGCACCCGTCGCATATTACTCTAGGACTCTATCCAAAACCGAGCGGAATTACAGCCAATTGGACAGGGAAGCTCTAGCAATTGTCTCTGGAGTAAAACGCTTCCACGAGTACTTATATGGGCGGACTTTTCAAATCATAACCGATCACAAACCGCTGATGGGGATTTTGGCGAGAAACAAGCCAACACCTAATATACTCTCCCCAAGAATGACTAGATGGTCAAAGTTCCTAGCAGCTTATTCCTACACTCTGACACATCGCCCAGGGAAACAAATTTCCCATGTGGACGCTTTGAGCAGAGCACCCTTACCAGCAACCGACGAAGACCCGGCACCAGCGATGACAGCACGACAAATTAAGACTTGCCCCGATCTACCCATATCAGCTTATGATGTCGCCAGAGCCACCACGAAAGACTCATTGACTGCCCGCGTTCTTAGCTGGGTAGGTAAAGGCTGGCCGGAGAATCAAAAAACTGAAAACTTTAAACCTTTCCGGTCCAGACAGACTGAACTTTCAATCCAAAAGGGGTGTTTGTTGTGGGGTGATCGGGTGGTAATTCTTGCCAAATTACAACCCAGGGTACTTAGGTTGTTACATGAAGGGCACCCGGGAATGGTTAAGATGAAAAGCCTTGCTAGAAGTTATGTTTGGTGGCCGGGTATTGATAAGGACATAGAGTATTGGGTAAGCTCATGCAACAAATGCCAGGCAATTAGACCGTCCCCACCAAAAGCACCCGTTAAGAACTGGGAAACCCCTCGGTGACCTTGGTCAAGAATACACATTGATTTCGCGGGTCCTACCAAAGGGCATACCTTTCTGATTGTCGTTGATGCCTATTCAAATTGGCTTGAAGTAAAAGTTATGCCATCAACGACAACAGAAACTGTAATTAAAAAGCTGGACAACCTTTTTGCCACCCATGGCATACCGAACGTTCTTGTCTCAGATAATGGGCCACAGCTAACCAGCATACAATTTGAGCAATACCTAGCCTCCCTAGGTATAAGACATGCCCTAACCGCGCCGGCTCACCCAGCTGCGAACGGCAGGGCTGAGAGAATGGTCCGGTTTACTAAAGAAGGTTTAGAAAGAATGGACGCTGGAGATGTCCAACAGAAAGTAAACCGTTTGCTCACACTCCAGCACATAACGCCCAGTACCATAACCAACAAGTCCCCAGCACAATTACTTATGAGGCGAAAATTAAGATCACACCTTGATAGGTTACACCCAAATTTTACTCCAGAAAAAACCCCTGACTCCTCTACACGGCTTAGACAATTCGAAATAGGCGATTTAGTATACGCTAAAAACTTCACCGGGGACCCAGTATGGCTACCAGGACAGATTACCCAAATCACAGGTCCCAAATCCTACCGATTAATAATAGAGGATGGCAGGGAATGGAAGCGGCACATAGAGCAGCTTCGATCCCGAATTATAGAGAGAACCACAGACTTACAACCATTCACCGACAAAACCAACGAATTGCAAACCAAGGTGGGAGGGGAAAGGCGAGAAGTAAATAAAGAACTGTTTAAAACCAAAACCAATGAAACATATAATCAAAAAGAGCAAATAAAAGACTCACTGTCTGGAGAGACTTGCGTGAAGAGCCCATCAGAAGGGGCCAGCCAGGCCAACTCGACCTGCCCGGAGGAAACGGGAGGGAGCGGCAAAACCGCCAGCCTAAGAAACTCAGGCGGCGGTAAAATGGCTGACTCACCCTTCCAGACGGTTCCAGGGAGAAGAACGGATGACACAGCAGCCCCATCCGAACCGGTCGAAGACTTCACTAAGAATGAACCGCGCAAGTCAAGTCGAGTCCGGAAAAGCCCCGCCTACCTGCAAGACTACGTCACCACGTAGGACTGAACTAAGAGGGGAGGGGTGTTCTATATGTAAAGTGGGTGACTCCAAATCTGCAAACCTGATTGGTCAAATAAAATAAGCATTGGATTGGTTCACTAGGAACCAATCCAAAGAGTTGCTAAAAGGCGGCAAATTTAAGCAACTGCCATTGGCTACAAGCAGGCAAGCCAGCCTGTATAAAAGGCTGGCCTCAGCTTCAGCCAAGTGTTCCTATTTACTGACTAGTTAAAGAATAAAGTATTTGTTGTTGGAACCCGGTCTACCTCGTGTGTTTTCCGAACAAAACATTTTGATACACACACACAAACACATACACAGAAAAGGGAGGGGAGAGAGAAAGACACATACACACATACGCACAGATGGACAGAGAGGGGGAGAGATACAGATACAGATAATCAGAGTTGGAAGAGACATTGTAGGTCATCTAATCCAACCCTCCCGCCCAAGTGGGAGACCCTACACCATTTCTGGCAAATGGCAGTCCAATCTCTTCTTGAAAGTCTTAAGTGAAGGTGCTCTCACAACTTCCAAGGGCAGTTTCTGTTCCATTGGTTGATTGTTCTCACTGTCAGAAAGTTTCTCCTTATTTCCAGGTTGAATCTCTCCTTGATCTGTTTCCATCCATTATTCCTTGTCTGGCCTACAGGAGCTTTAGAAAATAGCTTGACCCCCCTCTTCCTATCTGTGGCAGCCCCTCAAATAGTGGAAGGCTGCTCTCATGTCTCCCCTGGTCCTTTTCTTCACTAGTCTAGCCAAGCCCAGTTCCTGCAACCGTTCTTCATATGTTTTAGTCTCCAATCCCCTAATCCTCCTGGTTGTTCTTCTCTGCACTTTTTCTAGAACTTCAACATCTTTTTTATAATGTGGTGGCCAAAACTGGATGCAGTACTCTAGGCGTAGTCTTACTAAGGCTTTATAGAGTGGTATTAGTACTTCCCTTGATCTTGACTGTATCCCTCTGTTAATATAACCTAGGATTGCATTAGCTTTTTTGGCAGTGGCTGCACACTGCTGGCTAATATTTAGCTGGTTGTCCACAAAGACTCCAAGATCCCTCTCACAGAGGGGGCAGACACACAGACAAAGACAGAGACAAAGAAGAGAGAGAGAAACAGAGACAGAGACACACAGATAGAGAGAGAAAAAAGAGAGACAGAAATAGAGACAGACAGACAGACTGAGAGACACAGAGACAGACAGACACACACACACACACACACACACACACAAAGAGAGAGGGAAGGAGAGACAGAGAGAGATTAAGTTGTCTACAGTCTGACTTTTCTTTTATTTACTTACTTATTTATTTGGAAAATGTACATAGCTACCTGCTTGCTCACAGTGACTCAAGGCAGCTTACAGAAAATTAAAAACACAATGTAGAAGAAATAAAAAATAATATAAAATAATAACACACACCCCCCCCATGTTCCCCTCAGCAATAACACACTCATGTCAGCCATTTGATGGGCTCCATCCCATTCTGGGTTCCCCAGGCCCATTGGCAGAACCATGTCTTCAGGACCTTCCTGAAGGGGGAAGTCTAATCTCCGGAGGGATGATATTCCTGAGAGAAGGAGCCACCACAGAGAAGGCCTTTTTGGGGGGGTTCCACCAGTTGTATCTCCCTCAGGGATGGGACCCGCAACATTCCTTGCCTCACTGCTCTGGTGGGTCAGGTAGATGTGACTGGCAAGATCACCTGGTCCCGAGGCATGAAGGGCTTTACAGGTGACAACCAATCCCTGGAATTGTACCTGCAATGCAATTTTTTACAGCTTAAGACATACAAAGATTAAAGAAAGGCAAAATGTGTGACCATCATTTAGTGACAACTGAAGCTTGCTGAGATGCAGGCACCTTTTTCATATTACATTTATTCATGCACATCAGCATGTGAGTTTAAGCCCATGTCACAATGAACCAACGGATGCAAAGAGGATGTAAAACGGACAAAAAACCTTGCCATCCGTTCGAAAACGCGATGTACTCACTGCCTCCGTTTGGCTTCCTCTCTATCCGTCCAGCATCCGTTTATTGACGTTTCATCCGCTCCGAAAGTTTTGGGCTGCCTAAAACTTTTGCGCGGAAAATGTATCCAGTTCGTCCATTCTGCATCTGCTACGCATCCGCTACGCATCCGTTACGCATCCGTTACGCATCCGCTATATCCGCTATATCCGCTAGGCGTCCGCTGCTCATCCAAGCAACTCCATCCGCCCGGACGTAGGGAGGAAGAGGAACGGACACAGAACGGATGCAGAACGGATGCAGAATGGATGCAGAACGGAAACAAAGCGTTTAAAACGGAAAAAACGTTCGCAGAGGGGACCTATCTCGGATATTAAGGATGTCTGCAGGATGCCTAGAGGATGCCTAGAGGATGGCTTGTGGAAAACCTATACTGCCTATAAAAAGGGGGAGCAACTCGCCTGCATCTCACTTTCAGAACAGCAGCCCAGTGGTGCAGACCTCTGCAGCCTTCATCTGGCTCTTCCTCTTCCACAGCATTCAGTCATGTCCACCGTGGATTGTGACAAAGTCCTTTCGGCAGCCACCATCCTTCTGCAACAGTGCGAAACCATCTACAGGCTCTGTGAACTCTACTACTTGAAGAAAAGGAGGCACCCAAAAAAAGTCTGGGTCCAAAGATAGTTCGCCAGAAGAGCAGAGGACAGACTGTACAACAAACTGATGGTGGAGCTCAGGAGCGAAGACCCTCGGGCATTCCAGAACTTCATGAGGATGCCTCCAGCCATGTTTGATGAAGTTGTGCAGCACCTGACACCCAGGTTGACCAAGACAAACACCAACTTCCCGCCCAGCCTGGAACCTGGGCTCAAGGTGGCACTCACTCTGTGCCACCTGGCCTCAGGGACCACCTACAGGAGCATGCAGTACGGCTGGAGGGTGCCATCCAACACCATCAGCATTGTGGTCAGAGAAGTGGTGCAGGCCATCATCGAAGAATACAAGGAGGAGCTCCTCCAGTGCCCCTCCACTGAAGAAGGATGGAAGAAAGTTGCAGAGCAGTGGTATCAGAGGTGGAACTTCCCACACACCGTTGGAGCCATCGATGGCAAGCACGTGGCTTGCAAATCTCCAGCCAAGTCAGGGTCCACTTATTTCAACTCCAAGGGCTTGTTCAGCATCATCCTCTTCGCCATGGTCGATGCTAACTACAAGTTCATGTACATTGATGCTTCAGGCAACGGCTCATCTTCAGATGCCCAGGTATACAATGCCAGTCACCTCAAGGAGGGGCTGGAACACAGCCTCATCGTGGGCTTCCCAGATCTAGACCCCCTGCCCAACGACACACAAGATGTGCCCTACTTCATCGTGGGGGATGACGCCTTCTGCCTCACAACCTACCTCATGAAGCCCTACACCTCCAGATGCCTCACCCGTGAAGATAGGATCTTCAACTACAGGCTGTCCAGGGCAAGGCGGGTGGTGGAGAACGCCTTTGGCATCCTAGCCAACAGGTTCCAGGTACTTCTCACCACCATGCAGCATTTCCCAGAGACCGTGAGAAGGATCATGGAAGCTTGCTACATCCTGCACAATCTCATGCGCACCCGCTACCCAGTCTTGCAGAACAGGCTCGTGGACCTCCAGCAAGGCAATGGGGACATGGAGCCTGGGGAATGGAGGCAAGGGCAAAACCTGATCGACACTGAGGATGTGCAAGGCCCCAACAGAGCCTCACGTGAGGCGAAGAAGCAGCGCAACCTCCTGACACACTGGTGCAACTCCCCAGCTGGAGCAGTGGAGTGGCAAGACAGGATGGTAGATGCTTAATGGATGCTTCCTTCAGCCTGTCTCATCACACGGATGAGATTGGGCCATGTATGTTTGGTTGGCCTACAATGAACAGGGCATTTAATAAAGAGTTGTGTTTATGTTGACATGTGTGGAGAATTATTACATTATTATTGATAATAAAGGGCCTTAGGTGTGGCACCTGGGAGGATGAACCATACAGTCCCACTATGCTTGCACTGGAGGTTTATCTATCTCACAACTATTACCCATCCCACAGGTATCCCTGCCCATCCCACAGCTATCTCAACCCATCCCATAGCTAACTTAACCCATCCCACAAGCATGCAAAGGCTTAAACCATTTCTAAAAGTTTCCACCAAGACTTTATTAAAAAAAAGAAATGAAGCAAGTGTGTGAATCGAAAATAGACTTTATTAACAAGAAGCTATAAGACAAAAATGAGTCTCTGGCACTCCTCTTGGCCGCTCAGTCTCAGGGATGAAGGGTCCAGGTGATGTGGAGGTGGCTGGTGCTGGAGTGCTTGTCATCAGCTCGTCCAGAAGCAGAAGCAGCAGAAGCCCCAGCCCCAGAAGAGCGAGCCCGTGCTGCAGAAGCCCCAGCAGAACCAGAGTGAGGGCCAGGGGGCGGGATGGTAGCCCTGTCCCTATTGCAAGGGCTGGCAGCAGATGGCTCAGGCTTGCTGTGCTTCCGCATGGTTGTGGGGTTGCTGTCTGGCAGGGAGGCTGGCAGGAACCAAGGCTGGCAGGAAGGCTGGCAGGGAGGCGGGCACCAAGGCTGGCACCAAGGCTGGCAGGGAGGCAGGCACCAAGGCTGGCTGGCAGGCAGGCAGGCAGGCACCAAGGCTGGCAGGCAGACATGAACCAAGGCTGGCAGGAAGGCATGCAGCAAGGCTGGCAGGCAGACTGGCTGGCAGCAAGGCTTGCAGGCAGGCTGGCAGCAAGGCTGGCAGGCAGACATGCAGGCAGAGCAGGCAAGGCAGTCGATGTGTCTGGCAGCAGGTCTTTCCTCTGAATGGCGACCTGCTTCCGATCTGCTTCTGTTATATCCGCGGGGCTGACGCAATGCATCCTCCCCGCATGTGCAATTAATGCCAGGCATCCATTAGGCTTCCGCTGTGCATCCGCTAGGCTTCCGCTGTGCATCCATTTCATCCGCTTGGCGTCCGTTCTGCATCCGCTGTATCCGTTCCGCATCCGCTTCGCTGAGGCCCCCCGGAAGCCCTGCGGTTGCGCCATCCGCTCCCATCCGCTTCCATCCGCTGGGCTTCCGTTCCGCATCCGCTTTGCATCCGCCCTGTATCCTCCCCGCGTCCGTGTTATCCTCTCTGGTTATGCAAATTTTTGCCCCTTTTGAGAGCGGATAACAACGGATGGAACATTTTGCTCGTCCGCTGTGTCCTTTTTGCATCCGTTGGCCAGTGTTACATGGGCTTTAAAAGGCTATCTAAATTTTCAGCTTGGCATTGTGTACCCTCCCCATCAACTGAGGGAAAATTTTATTGTTCCATATTAACATACTTCAAATAGGCTATTCCTATTGGAATACATCAACTGAAACTAATCAGGGCACCGAGAAGAAAGTAGAATGCACACACAAGACTGCTACATGCTTCACAGACAGTGGATCGTCCAGAATCTATGAAGATGAGGAAGAGGAAATCCACAAGCTCCAGGCTGAGCGAGAGCGGCGAATGAAAAATGGTCATAAGTCGGGGTTCCAGTGTGCCGGCTGCGGAGGAGAACACCCCCATTCGGAGTGTCGGTTCTTAGATGCCATTTGCCGGTACTGCGAACGGAGAGGCAGAAACCACAGAAGCTACAGCCCCAGAAGAAGGGACAACACATCCCCCGAGACAGAAAGAGAGGACGACGTGCAACCAAGAAAATCGCAAAGGCAAAGGGAAGTGGCCAATCGAGAGCTACAGGAAAGAAGAAATGCATCAGACCATCACCATCGGCCATTCCAACGTGACTAATGGCTGGAAGGTACATGTGGCAGTCAGAATCAAGGGGCAAGAATGCAAAATGGAGGTCAATTCCAGATCGTACCTATCGATGGTATCCTAGGATACCATCAAAAGACTAGTACCGCACATCGTCAAAGCCGAATTAGAACAACAAACACTGATTTTAAAAGACTACCAAGGCAACAGAATACCGGTAGTTGGGCTTGGACACTTCCAAGTAACCTTCAAAGAACACCAAAAAATATTGCCTCTAACCATTGTAGATCGGAACCGACCAAGCCTACTGGGACTCGAGTGGTTTGAACCCCTAGGAATCAGAGTGACCGGCATTAACTGCATCACCGACGCAGACTGGGAGGAGAACCTGATGAAAGAGTTACAGGACATCTTTGATGGAAAGTTAGGCAAGTACCGAGGATCCCCTATCTCATTCAATTTAGACCCAACCATAACTCCAATTAGGCTGAAGGCGAGGCAAGTCCCCTTCGCACTAAAACCCAAAATTGATAAAGAATTAAACAAACTTATAGAACAAGGCATCCTGGAACCAATTGACCATGCTAAATGGGAGACCCCAATCGTGACCCCAGTTAAGCCGGATGGGTCTGTGAGAATTTGCGGGGACTACAAGGCTACCCTGAACCATGCACTACAGCAAAGTGCATATCCTGTTCTGGTAGTACAACATCTACTACACTCCCTGGGAAGGGGCAAGGTCTTCGTAAAGCTCGACCTTGCCCAAGCTTACCAGCAATTGCCAGTAGACCTGGAAACAGCAGAGGCCCAAACAATCGTGACCCATAGGGGAACATTCAAATGTACAAGATTGCAATTCGGAGTCAGCGTAGCCCGTGGGGTTTTCCAAAGCCTAATGGAGCGATTATTACAAGGGATAAAAGGAGTAGTCCCATATTTTGTCGACGTGCTCATCTCAGCTAATGACGAGAGACAATTAGAAGCCCACCTCAGAGAGGTCCTGCAAAGGTTCGAAAAAGCGGGAGTCAAGGTAAAAAAAGAAAAGTGTAAATTGGCCACATCAAAAGTTGAATTCCTGGGGTACCAAATTGATAAAGAGGGCATCCACCTCACAGAAAAAAAGATCAAGGCAATCAAAGAGGCGCCTAGACCAAAAAATAAAGTTGAATTACAAGCTTTTCTGGGACTCATAAACTTTTACCACATCATTCTGCCACAGAAGGCAACTATGGCGGAACCTCTACATAGACTCTTAGACAAATTGGCCATCTGGATCTGGAGATGTCGTGAAGAGACAGCATTCCAGAAGATAAAGGACCTCATTACCTCCAACGTGGTATTGATGCAATACAGCGAGACATTACTGCTTTCAGTTATCTGCGACGCATCACCGTTTGGTGTCAGGGCCGTGCTTAGCCATGTCCTGCTGGATGGAAGAGAAGCCCCCATTGCCTTCTATTCAAAGACCCTCTCAAAAACTGAAAGGAACTATAGCCAGTTGGACAGAGAGGTATTGGCGGCTATATCCGGCATAAAACATTTCCATGAATACCTTTATTGGAAACAGAGCCACCCCTAACATACTGTTGCTAAGAATGACAAGGTGGTCTGAATTTCTGGCGGCATACAACTAAAGCCTAATCCATCGGCCCAGAAAAAACATTTCGCACGCCGACACATTGAGCTGTGCCCCATTACCAGACATAGAGACTGACCTGGCACCAACCACTTCCACCCTATAAAATCGAGACTTTGACAAAACTACCAATAACCGCAGCCGACATCGCCAGAATGACCGCAAAAGACAAGACATTGTTACAAGTTTTAAACTGGGTAGGAAAAGGGTGGCCAGAAAACGAGACAGACATTATTTTCAAACCATATAATAATAGACAAACCGAACTGTCATTACTGAAAGGGTGTATACTTTGGGGTGATTGGGTCATAATATCAAAAAAATTACAAGACCAGGTATTGTGTATGTTGCATGAAGGCCACCCAGGCATTGTGCGAATGAAAACCCTGGCCAGGAGCTATGTATGGTGGCCAGGATGGACAAAGATATTGGGAAATGGGTCGAAACTTGCGGGAAATGTCAAAACTCCTGCCCTGCACCCCCTTCAGCACCTGTCTTGGACTGGGAAACACCAAGGGGCCTCTGATCATGAATACATATAGACTTCGCGGGGCCAACAAAAGGGCATACATACCTAATCGTAGTAGATGCTTACTCCAATTGGTTAGAAGTAAGCATCATGCACTCTACGACCACCGAAGCAGTCATCAAACAGCTACGAAAGCTATTCACTACACACAGGTTACCGGATGTGCTCGTCTCTGACAACGGCCCACAATTTACAGCACTACCCTTCAAAAAATTCCTAGCAGAAAATGGCATACGAAATGCACTGACAGCACTGGACCGACTGGCGACAAACGGTAGGGCGGAACGCATGGTCCGGTATACCAAGGAAACATTAGATAAATTAGACACAGGGGACATGCAAGAAAGAATCGAAAAAATGCTCACCATACAACACATAACACCAAACTCCACTACAAATAAAAGCCCAGCAGAATTACTGATGGGCAGAAAACTAAGATCACAATTAGATAGATTGCACCCAACATACGCCACCAAAAAACCAACCGACTCCTCGAGCAAGTATCACAAATTCGAACCAGGACAACTAGTATACGCAAAAAACCTCACCAGCCAACCGTTGTGGGTACCAGCAACAATTACACAAATAACCGGACCACGGTCCGACAGAATGGAAACAGACAGCGGCCGAACCTGGTGAAGACATATTGACCAACTACGGTCACGCACACTACAACGCACCACCGACACACTCAGACATGAAGAACAACACACACACACCAACAACATCACAACAATTTCACAAAACCAGCAACAGACCAACCAGAGAGGGGGTGACCCCTCAGTAATAAATAAAAGAGGGGAAAACCCTCCAGTAGAAAAAGAAACCTCTCCGGTAGAAAAAGAAACCACAGAAAATCAAAATAATCACAATAAAAAACATTCCCAAATAAACGCAAGCAAAAACAGTGACCTACCCGTAGAAGTCTTCAGCGAGGAACAAGAAACACAAGTAGACCTGGATGCTTGGTCGGAAAGGAGCAGCCAGGCCGACTCTCCCAGCCCGAGTAGGCCAGGCGGGAGCGGCATGGCTGACTCTACCTTCCAGGAGGTTCGACAAAGACGGACAGGAGAAAAAGCGATCCTGTCCGAACCCGCTGAAGATGACAACACAACAAAACTGAGCAGGTCAACTAGGCAACCTAGAAGCCCTGCCTACTTACATGACTACGTACGGTAGGACCATACCAAGAGGGGAGGGGTGTTCCATATTAACATACTTCAAATAGGCTATTTCTATTGGACAACAAATACCCGACGCTGATTGGCTACTTATCTCGACGCTGATTGGCCAATAATAGCAGGACTATGATTGGCCAACTCAAGCGGCAGGAAAAATAAGTAGCCATCATTGGACACTAGCCGCGAGCAGCCCTCTATAAAAAGAGCTGCCACGGCTCCTGGTTAGAACAGACTTTCAGAACTAAATAAAAGAGCTGAAGTTACGCTGATCTCTGAGTTTCATTCCCGCGAATAGAACAGTTATTTTTTTAAAAAGAAGCATCTTTCCTCATGTACAACAACCCAAGCCCTTGACTTATTTACTAGGTCTCCAACCTTGGCAACTTTGAGACTGGTGGACTTCAACTCCCAGAACTCCTCAGCCAGTTTGCTCTAACTCCACCAGCTTTGCTGTTTGAGAATTCTGGGAGTTGAAGTCCGGAAGTCTTAAAGAAAGGTTGGGGACCCCTGTCCTAGAAAGTGTCCTGGGGACAGGACCCACAAACAGGGGAAGGGTACCCAACTCCTTTCTCTCTTTCTTATGCACAACAGACTTCTCCTTCCCATATGCAAGTTGCTTCTTCAAACATTCACACCCACACACCAGAAAACCTCTTCCCTCCCTACCATTCTCCTTGCAAATTAACACTTATTAATTTCAATTTAAAAAGAGGAGTCTATGAATAGATTCAGAGCTTGCCTGTCCTCACCCCACGATCTGCTGCAATTAGACACTGGGAAATAATTTCAGTCACTGAGGTTTGCTAAGAAAGCAAAGTACAAGAGGAACTTTCTAACCCAGCAGAAAGAGAATGAATTGCCCAAATTCACACCACACCTGGAATGCTGCATCCAGTTTTGATCACCACACTGCAAAAAAAGATGTTGAGACTTTGGAAAAAGGGCGAAGAAGAGCAACCAAGATGATCAAAGCCCTGGAGACTAGAACATATGAAGAACGCCTGCAGGATTTGGATTTGGCCAGTCTAGAGAAAAAAAAAGGGGGTGACATGATAGCAGTATTCCAGTATCTGAGGGGCTGCCCCAAAGAAAAGAGGGTCAAATTATTCTCCAAAGCACCAGAAGGCAAGACAAGAAACAATGGATGGAAACTAACCAAGGAGAGAAGCAACCTGGAATTAAGGAGAAACTTCCTAACAGTGAGGACAATTAACCAGTGGAACAGAAGTTGCCTCCAGAAGTTGTAAATGTTCCATCTCTGGAGGTTTCTGAGAAGAGATTGGACAGCCACTTGTCTGAGATGGTATAGAATTTCCTGCTTGAGCAAGGGGTTGGCCAAGAAGACCTCCAAGGTCCCTTCCAGTTTTGTTTCCATATCTGAAGGTAGCATGTCAGGTATGGATGAAATTCCCAAAACTACATTGGGAATTCTTCATTTTATCTTTCCAACAACAATGCTGTGGTGAATGGGGCTGAAAAGTAGCAATAGGCTACCCAAGTTCCTGAAAAATCTCTCATGGCAGGAGATGGACTTGAACTTTGGTCTTCCCAGTCCTAATCTAATGCTTTAACTACTCTATTACCCTGTGAGTTCTGGGCATAACCAGCGCATGCTGACACTTTGAAACAAGGATTCCTTGGGCAGACTTGTTGGAGCAGCTCATCTGGAAAATCCAGCCAAGCAGCAGGAAATTCTGTTTAGAGGGAACTTCCAATCTTCCCACCAGCTGAACTGTTCCAATCTTGCCTCTTTACTAAGTTTCTCTCCCTCCCTGCCCCCCTCCTCTCTGGCAGCAAATGGTCAGATCAATCTTTGGAACCCATGAGCAGGAAACAAAAGATTCCAAAGGATTTTAATAGATCCTGCAAGGACAAACACAGCTAATTTGGTATAACCTTCCTTCCCCCCTCAAAAAACCAAAACAAAGCCCATTTGCTTCAGAAATGACACCGCATCCAATCCTGCTGACAGCTTTCTCATAACAACTCAACTTACAACAATCTGTTTAGTGACTGTGCAAAGTTACGACGGTGCTGAAACTAGTGACTTACAGCCGTTTTTCACACGAACTTTGCAGCTTCCCCTTGATCATCTGATCAAAATTCAGATGCTTGGCAACTGGTTCATATTTATGACTGTTGCTGGGTCCCAAGGTCACATGATCCCCTTCTGAAAAGCAAAGCCCATGGTGTAACCAAATTCATTTAACAACTGGGTTACTAACAGCGACTGCAGGTGATTCACTGAACAACTGAGACAAGAGAGGTGGTAAAAAATGGAGCAAAACTCACTTTACAAATGCCTCACTTAATAATGGAAATGTTGGTATGATGACCCAAAGGGGCGTGGCACAAAAGCAACGAAATCACAAAAGTAGGTAAAGTCCCTTTAATTCCTCCAACTTGTCCCCCAATGTCCAGTTATCATCGGCTGGAGAAAAAACTCACCCAAGAACAGCTTTGAAGGTGAAGAAATTCAGTCTGAACCCAAAATATATATAGATTATAAATAAAAACCAGCACAAACCACACTGCAGCAATTAACAAGACAGGGAAGGATAAGGAATTGCAGACTTCAAAAGATAATGAAACACACACAGCTGGGAGAACACCAGAACCTAGATAAGACTTGACAAACAAAGATAATTCACGCTTTGCTTCCAGCAAGGTGCTGTGCGCAAACGCCCTTTTAAAATCCTGTTTTCCCAGCTGCAGCTAATGCAGGGAATCAGGGCCCTTTCCTCCTCCTTAAGGCATGCAGCTCACATTGCTCCCTTATCCATTCCTCCCTGTATGCCCTAGGATAAAGAGGGGGTGACCCTGGGTCTCCCTCTGAATGCCCAGCCGGACTGTGCCCTTCCCCAGTTTCCTCCACCATTTCCGGAGCCACACTCCCACTCCTTGTCAGCTGCTCAACCTCCCCCTCAGAATCAGATTCCAACAGGGACATGACAGTTGGACTCAATTGTGGTCGTAAGTCAAGGGCTACTTGTATTGAGACCAGAGCTACAAATCAAATGCCTTTCTTGTGATCGTTAACCAACAGAAAACCAGACCTAAAACTGCAGATGGGTGATGCAATTTCATCATTCAAACCCTGTTTGCATTTGGGGTGAAAGAGCCAGGCTTAGATCATAAAGGCTTGTCTGTCAGCCTTGGAAGCCATATTGAGATCCAGTGTTTCCACCTAGCCACAATTGAGCCTGAGAAAGTGGGAAGGGAGAATTTATTGGAGTATATCTAGTTAGACATAATAAAAATATTTTGATGCTTCAAGGTCACGTAGTATTGCGCACAGTGAAAAGGAAATTTACTTTGGGGACGAATGGTGATTGGGCCATGTGATGTGATGATGGGTATGGGGGATGGAGTTATAGGTTTTACTTATTGTAAGGAAGCCCAGAATTTTCAGATTTGGGATTCCACAGATGTGCCAATTACTGTCCAAATAAAAGGAACTTTTGAGAGATGTCAGTCTTGGAGTTATTTGTTGGAATGGAGGTTTGCTGGAATGCTGACATTCCGAATCTGAAAGTTTTGGGCTTCCTTGCAAAAATAAAACCTACAAATCCATCCCCCATATCTTTTGCTAACAGCATGCCTGCCATTTTAACAGAATAAAGGAATTGAAAGGAACCTTGGAGATCTTCTAGTCCAGCCCAAGCAGGAGAACCTATACCATTTCAGACAAATGGCTATCCAGTCTCTTCTTTAAAACTTCCAGTGATGGAGCACCCACAACTTCTTGTGGCAAGCAGTTCCACAGTTTATTGTCCTCACTGTTAGGAAGTTTTTCCTTAATTCCAGGTTGTTCTTTCTTTGATTAGTTTCCATCCATTGTTTCCTGTCCTGTTTTCTGGTGTTTTGAAGAATAATTTCACCCCCTCTTCTTTGTGGCAGTCCCTCAAATAATAGAACACTGCTATCATGTCCCCCACTAGCCCTTCTTTTCTCTAGACTAGCCAAACCCAAATCCTGCAGCCATTCTTCGTAAGTTTTAGCCTCCAGGGCTTTGATCATCTTAGTTGCTCTTATTTGCACTTTTTCCAAAGCCTCAACATCTTTTTATCTTAACAGCTAAACCTGGAATATAAATGAAGCAGCC
This sequence comes from Laticauda colubrina, assembly GCA_015471245.1. Classification (NCBI taxonomy): domain Eukaryota; kingdom Metazoa; phylum Chordata; class Lepidosauria; order Squamata; family Elapidae; genus Laticauda; species Laticauda colubrina. The sequence goes on along the minus strand of BLBF01000060.1, from coordinate 11,661,689 downwards.
TCCCTTGCTTCCCAGCTTTGGGAAGGCCCTCATCACCCTACTTAACATGCAAGGAAGCTGAAATGTCCCACCCTCTTTTGTGGAAAAGTAGAAGCGATTAGATATGGCTCTAAGAGCAGACCTTGTCTCCTCCAATAGTTCTGGCTTTCAGCCAATGTGCGAAGTTCTCTGCAACATGAAAGCCCGCAATTTCAGCTGACCTATGAAAGATATTGCTTCTGTCAATTTGAAGGCTTTCCCCCACTTGATCAACCAGCTGCTACTTTTGTGTATGACACAAAAATAATGCAGCACCAACTTTAACTTCATTATCTTTCAAAATATTTTTTATTTTATTTAACATATTGATTGAATCCATGTTTATGCCCAAGCACACAGATATGTTTTAATCAAAGGGGAAAAAAACTTCAGCAACTAAGTTGTTCATATTGAGATGGACTTCTTTTTTGTGTCTCAAATTAATCTATAACCCCCCTGGGTTATATTGTGTTTAGCAGTACATGGAGCTCTTCAAATGTTTGGATGTCCCTCTTTTAATTTTTATTTTGTTTGCAATTAGCAATTATTATTGTTATGCCCCAGCATATAACTTTTATATTGTTCTATATTAACATACTTGAAATACCTTTTTCTGATTGGTCCATAAATGCCACTTGCTGATTGGTTCAAAAGCACGAGCCTGATTGGTTCGCATTGCTGCCTTGTGATTGGCCTGCCAGATCGGCGGGAGATTCAAAGAGCTGTCATTGGCCGCAAGCTGCAAGCAGCCGCTATAAAAGAGGCTGCCACGGCTCCGCGGTTAGAACTGATACAAGGAACCAAATAAAGAGCTGAAAGTCACACTGGTCTCAAGTCTCTTTTTCCCGTGATCTAACACTGGCAATGAAGGTGGGATTCTGAGACAAAGGAGACCAGTTGAGCACGTGGCAACGAGGACTCACCAATCGACAAGATGGCTGGCAGCAACTCACCACCCGCACCATTCGACCCAACAACAGAGGACTGGGAATTGTACATCGACCAATTCCTCATGTTCCTCGAGAGCAACGATCTGCAAGGGATCTCCGATAAAAGGAAGAGAGCCATGTTCCTGACACACTGTGGGCCCACAGTGTTCAAAATGGCCAAAGTGTTGGCCAAACCTCAGGACGTCAAACAGATGGCATGGCCAGAGTTGGACCGACTACTAAGAGCCTATTATGCACCGGGCATCTCCCATCTCATCCGGAGACATGAATTTTATAAAAGAGACCAGAGAGAAGGTGAGAGTGTCGGGGAATTCATAGCGGCTCTGAAGGACATTGGTGGTGCATGTGAGCTTCTCAATATGGATGAATCCATGAGAGACTGTGTGGTCCTGGGACTGAGGGGTATCACATTACAGAGCTGACTACTGACCCGGCCCAACATCACCGTTACCGAGGCCATCACCGAGGCAACTGCAGCTGAAGCCGCAAAGAAGTCAGCAGCAACCATGCAGAAAATGAATGCGGCGACCCAGCAAACACGGGCAGAAACAGGCCAACACCAAGAAAGGAAACCAGAGGAAAACCAAAAGACCACCACCACTACCGCACACCATGAGGACATCGAGTCCTTATCTGAGACCGACGAGGAGGAGGAAGAGATACATAGACTCCAGTCAGAATGGTACAGACAAGAAAGGAGAGAACGCAAGCCGGGTTTCCAATATGCCGGGTTTCCAATATGCCGGGTGCAGAGGAAACCACCCCCGATCTGAGTGCCATTTTCTAGACACTATTTGCCACCACTGCGAGAAATGGGGACACATTGCTAGGGTCTGCTGAAATAAAAAGAGCTACAGCCCTAGGTGACGAGACAGCACCCCCCATAGGACCAGAGACAGACAGGCAGGGAACCATTGGAGCCACTAAAGCAGAAATAAGCGGCTCAGCAAACCCTACCGAAAGGAAGAGACCCATCAGACAATTACCATTGGGCATTCGAGTGCGACAGATGCCCATAAAGTACATGTACAGGTCAACATTGAAGGCCAACAGTGTAACATGGAAGTGGACTCCAGATCATTCCTGTCAATGGTATCCTGGAACACCATCAAATGGCTAATCCCCAGGATACGAAGAAGACAACTAGAAAACGAAAGACTGACCTTGAAGGACTACCAGGAGAACAGGATCCCCATAGTTGGAGTTGGACATTTTCAAATAACCTTCAAGGAACACTCAGAAATCCTCCCATTGATGATAGTGGATAGGGATCACCCAAGCCTGCTGGGGCTGGAATGGTTTGTGCCTCTGAGGATCGAAGTGACCGACATAAACAGCGTCACTGAGGCAGACTGGGTGGAGAGCCTGATGAAAGACTTCCAGGATGTTTTTGATGGGAAGCTAGGCAAGTACCAAGGGTCCCCTATTTCATTTAATTTGAACCCAAACATAGCACCAATCCTGCTGAAGGCACGGCAGGTTCCATTTGCACTCAAACCAAAGATCAATCAGCAATTGGATAAGCTCATTGCACAGCGGGTACTGGAACAAATAGACCACGCGAGGTGGGAAACCCCAATTGTGACCCCGATAAAGCCAGATGGATCTGTACAAATCTGTGGAGACTATAAGGCCACCCTTAACCACACACTACAACAAAGCGCATACCCCATCCCAGTGGTGCAACATCTATTACATTCGTTCGGGGAGAAAAAATCTTCGCAAAGCTCGACCTGGTGCAGGCATACCAGCAATTGCTCATTGATTCCGAAACAGCGGAGGCACAAACCACTGTGACTCACAGGGGGGCATTTAAATGCAACAGGCTACAATTCGGAGTCAGTGTGGCCCCAGGGGTGTTCCAAAGCCTGATGGAATATCTTTTACAAGGAATTAAAGGGGTGGTACCCTACTTCGATGACGTGCTGGTAGCTACTCAGAACAAAAACCAACTGGAAAGCCGCCTCAGGGAAGTCCTAAAAAGATTTAAAGAGGCGGGACTCAAGGTGAAAAAAGAAAAATGCCAGCTGGCCACCGAGAAAGTTGAATTCCTGGTGTACCTAATAGACAAAGAAGGAATTCACCCCACTGAAAAGACAATAAAAGCCATAAAGGAAGCCCCCGGACCACAAAACAAAACAGAATTACAAGCATTTCTGGGACTCATTAATTTTTATAAATTTTTTTGCTGCAGAAGGCAACAATGGTGGAGTCACTGCATAGACTACTCAATAAGACAGCTACCTGGACCTGGGGCCGACGGGAAGAAGCTGCATTCCAAGGAATAAAAGATCTGCTGACATCCGAATCAGTACTTATTCAATACAGCGAAACCCTACCGCTGCCAGTGACATGCGATGCATCACATTTTGGCGTCGGGGCCATACTAAGCCACACACTACCGGATGGGAGAGAAGCACCAATCGCTTTCTACTCCAAGACATTGTCCAAGACAGAGAGGAACTATAGCCAGCTGGACAGAGAGGCACTAGCAGCGATCACCGGAGTAAAGCGTTTCCACGAGTATCTCTTTGGTAGGACTTTCTTATTTGTTACCGACCACAAGCCACTCCTGGGAATACTCACAGGGAACAAGGCCACCCCAAACATATTGTCACCACGGATGACAAGGTGGTCTGAATTCCTGGCCGCATATAACTACCAATTAATCCACCGGCCAGGGAATAGCATATCACACACAGATGCCCTGAGCTGTTCCCCCTGCCAGACCTGGAAGACGACCCGGCACTGACCACGTCCACACTACAAATAGAGACTTTGCCAAACCTACCCATAACCGCATCAGACATTGCAAAAGAGACCGCTAGAGACAGACAACTGGCGCAGATTTTAAACTGGGTAGGAAAAGGGTGGACGGAATCCGATGACGGTGACATGTTTAAACCCTTCTGAACCCAACAAACTGAGCTATCGATATTGAAAGGATGTATACTGTGGGGGGGATAGAGTTGTTATTCCAAAAGAAATGCAAGAAAAAGTACTGTGCATGCTACATGAAACACACCCGGGTATCGTCAAAATGAAATCCCTGGCCAGGAGTTATGTCTGGTGGCCCGGGATGGACAAAGACATTGAGATATGGGTGGGAATGTGCAACAAATGCCAAAAGTCCAGACTTACCCCCCCTCCCGCACCTACCCTCGAGTGGGAGACACCCAGGGGCCCCTGGTCGAGAATCCATATAGATTTTGCCGGACCCACATTTTTAATAATTGTCGACGCTTACTTCAACTGGTTGGAGGTCACAGACATGCAGTCCACAACGACAGAAACCGTCATCAAACAGCTAAGAAAACTATTCGCAACGTATGGGTTACCAGACTTGTTAGTCTCAGACAACGGGCCGCAATTCACAGCGCTGTCATTCGAAAAATTCCTTGCCAAACTGGGTATACGACATGCCCTAACTGTGCCCGCTCACCCAGCTACAAACAGACGGGCAGAATGCATGGTTCGGTATACTAAAGAGGCATTAAATAAAATAGACACAGGTGACATTCAAGACAAAATCAATAAAATGCTAACCATCCAAAGTATAACACCAAACACGTAGACTAACAAGAGCCCAGCAGAACTCCTGATGGGCAGGAAACTATGCTGACACCTGGACAGATTACACCCAACATACAACTCTGAAAAGCCACCAGACTCCTCCAGTAAATACTGCACATTCACAACAGGGGATCTGGTATACACAAAAAACCTTATGGGGGACCCACTTTGGATACCAGCTAGAATAACTCAAATAACGGGACCCTGGTCATACCGGCTAGAAATGGAGGACGGGAGAAGCTGGAAGAGACACAACTAAGGTCTAGAACAATAGAAAGAAACACCAACAACCCCGAGAACGCACAACAACCACACACTCAAAGAACACACCAAACAGACTATAACAAAACCAGAGAGGGGGGAGATCAACCAAATATAAATCAAAGGGGAGGAGAAAACCCAATAACACTACAACAGCAAACAAACCAACAACAAACATCACCGGTAGGCCCATTTAGAAATCAAAACTACTTACCAGCAGAAGACTTCAGCAGAAGGGAACTGGCAGTGGAAAACCAACACGAGGCCACTTCTGGAAGAGGCAGCCGAGCTGACTCAACCAGCCCGGAGAGACCAGGTGGGAGCGGCAGAGCCGATTCAACCAGCCTGGGTAGACCAGGTGGGAGCGGCAGAGCTGACTCACCCTTCCAGGAGGTTCCACCGAGAAGGAGAGGAGAGACAGTGATCCTGTCTGAACCAGCTGAAGACAACACCACAACTGAGCGGCACAGGTCAAGTAGAAACCATAGAAGCCCTGCCTACTTACGGGATTACGTAATGTAGGTCGGACTGAACCAAGAGGGGAGGGGTGTTCTATATTAACATACTTGAAATACCCTTTTCTGATTGGTCCATAAATGCCACTTGCTGATTGATTCAAAAGCGAGAGCCTCTTTGGTTCGCATTGCCGCCTTGTGACTGGCCCGCCAGATCGGCGGAAGATTCAAAGAGCCATCATTAGCCACAAGCTGCAAGCAGCCGCTATAAAAGAGGCTGCTGTGGCTCCACAGTTAGAACTGATTCAAGGAACCAAATAAAAAGCTGAAAGTCACACTGGTCTCGAGTCTCTTTTTCCTATGATCTAACACATATGCTGTTGTTGCTCTCCGGCCCCTTCTAGTGGCTGGAGAGACAAATACTAAGTATATTGTTTGAAGCTGACCCCACCCATTTATCCGTCAGCCTGCACTCTCAAACCAAGTGCATGCTGGGAAACCAGACTCCATTTCCTTTAGAATTTGGAGAAGGCAGAAGCACAAAGAAGAATCCATCTTAATCTGTGGCACATGGACATCTAAGGACAAACCCACATCCCACACACAGACCATCGCTGGTGAGTTTTAAATTGCTTGTATTTATACATTGTTATGTTCAACAGTAATTCAATACTGTCTATGTGTTTGATTCTCATTGTATGTATCCCCAGGTTTCCCAGTTTCACCATAATGCTTTCAATAAAGCATTCAGATCTACACACAGGGTCTATTTTATTGGAGGATAGGTGGATTTAGCAGCATGTCGAGCTGCACACAGACTAATGTGTAATGAGGACAGAACAATTATCATAAAGTTGAACAAATCACTAAAGGCCCTGTCACACTGCCCAACGGATGCAAAACGGACACAACGGACGAGAAAAATGTTCCATCCATTGTTATCCGCTCTCAAAAGGGGCAAAAATTTGCATAACCGGAGTGGATAACACGGACG
>BLBF01000060.1:11566596-11589714 GCA_015471245.1 Laticauda colubrina | reverse complement strand
AGGAAGGAAGGAAGGAAGGAAGGAAGGAAGGAAGGAAGGAAGGAAGGGGAAAATAAAGAGCAATAGCAACAGCACTTAGACTTCCATGTTGCTTCACAGTGCTTTCCAGCCCTCTAAGCTGTTTACAGAGTCAGTCTTTTGTCTCCAACAATCTGGGTCCTCATTTTACCCACCTCGGAAGGATGGAAGGCCAAGTCAACTTTGAGCCTGGTGGGATTCAATGTGCCAAGTTGCAGGCAGCCAGCAGTCCACAGAAGGAGCCTGCAGTGCTGAACTCTAACTACTGCACCACTGCTGCTCTTATTAGGATGATCATCAGTCAATCACTGCAGAACAAAGGCCTCTTCATTGAGGGTTCTGGGTTGCAATCTTGAATCAAGTTGCTTCTCTCCTTGATTAATTTCCATTGTTTCTTGGGTCAGAATAGAGTTGGAAGGGACCCTGGAGGTCTTCTAGTCCAGCCCCCTGCTCAAGCAGGAGAACCTATATCATTTCAGACAAGTGTCTGTCCAGTCTTTTCTTAAAAACCTCCAGTGATGGAGAGCCACAATTTCTGTCCCACTGCTTCACTGTCCTCATTGTTAGGAAGTTTCTCCTTAATTCCAGTTTGTTTCCTTGATTATTTTCCAACCATTGTTTCTTGTCCTGCCCTCTGATGCTTTGGAAAATAAGTGGATCCCCTCTTCTTTGTGGCAGCCCCTCAAATATTGGAATACTGCTATCGTGACACCCCTAGTCCTTCTTTTCTCTAAACCAGCCATACTCAAATCCTGCAACCATTCTTCATATATTTTTTGTTTCAAGGCCTTTAATCTATCATGTCTGGTCCAGACTAGTTTAGTTTAGTTTACTTTATTGTCAGTATACATCATACAATGAAATTAAATACCATCTTCAGTGTACTATGCAGTAGAATTCAACAGAGCTACTGTCCTGAGATAGAATATATCTTTCAGCCTATTTGTCCTTGTTTTTATTATCCTGTACCGTCTCTGCCTGATGGTAATAGTTAAAAAAAAGGGGTGTTCCCAAGATGATGGATCTTTGAGAATGTTTTGAACTCTCTTAAGGCAGTGAGAGCTATAAATCTCTTCCAAAGAGGGGAGAGGGCAACCAATGATCTTCTTAGCAATGATGTTAACCCTCTGGAGCCCTGTCCTATCTGCTTCTGTGCAATTGCCAAACCATACATAAGTGCAGTCAGTTAAGATACTCTCCACGGTAGTAACCTACCAAGAGAAGTTCATATCAAATTTACAAAAAAAGCCATTAAAACACAAATATTACAAGTGGTAAGAGAGAAAACATTGAAATACAAAGGCAAGGAGATAGTGGTTTTAAAGCAAATACTCAGAAGAGTGAGAGAGATGAAAAGACAATACCGATTTTTGACTAAAATGCTATTTAAAAAAGAGGTGAATTATAGATGGGTAATCCCAGAAGGGTTAATGTTTACATGGCAAGAACAGAGACACAGAATTGATTCAATCGAGAAAGCAGAATTATTCTATGCAGAATTTTTTGGAAGGAGAGAGGAGGCAGAAAAAGAGATTTCACTAACTGAATTTCAAGATGACCAAATGGAGACTGAAAAAGAAGAAGGTGCAGTGGGTGGGTCGGTGGAGACTAAAGAACAATGTGAACGAAGATCTATGAGAGCTGCCAAACCTAGTTATAAAGCATAATTATGGAAGAGAAAAAACTGATTACAATGAATATAAATGGACTTAATTCAGCTGTTAAAAGAAGGAATTTTTTTCACAAATTAGAGAAACTAAAATTTGATATAATTTGTCTACAAGAAGTACATATTAAAAAACAATTTGAACAATTGTTGATACAGCCAAAATTAGGGAAAATATTTACTTCTTTGACTCAATGTAAGAAAAGAGGAGTGGTTTTACATATCAAAGAGACCATTTCAGCAAAATTGATTTATACTGATGAAGACGGAAGAGTATTAATGGTGGAAATAATGGACAATAATACAAAAACACTCTTGATTGCAATTTACGCTCCAAATTATAAACAAGAAGAATTCTACAAAAAATTACACATGAAAATAATTGAACTGGACTATGTCAATATAGTTATGATGGGAGATTTCAATGGAATTGTCGACAATAAACTGAACTATATATCAATAACAACAACAAAGCAAAATAGGAAGACTCTCCCCAAATCCTTTTTTTAAATGATAGATGAAAGAAATTTAAAAGATATATGGAGAGAAAGAAATGTTAGAACCAAACAATACACTTTTTATTCAAATAGACATTTAACATGGTCCAGAATAGATATGATTTGGACTTCAACAGAATTAATATCTAACATTCAAGAAACAAATATCGAAACAAGTACTTGGGCAGACCACAATCCAATGACAATTAAATGGAAAGGACAAAAAAGAAGATTGAGATGGATGTTAAATAATACTATTCTAAAGGAGAAGGATTTTATACAGCGGATGGAGAAAGAATTGGTTTTTTTCTTTAGAGAAAATAAAAAAGAAGATACTTCAATCCAGAACGTATGGGACACAATGAAGGCATATGCTAGAGGCTTGATAATAGACTACACAAGGAAAAGGAACATGAGGAAAAGGCAAGCCATCTTTAGAAGATGAGTATAAAAGACTCAAAAAAGAACTACAGAAAACGCCACAGAAAAAAGACATTAAACTAAAACTGGATACAATTAAACATAAAATGAGTTTAATAGAGAAAGAAGAATTAGCACAGAAAATTAGAAGTGCTAAACAGAATTATTTTGAGGATGCAAACAAACCAGGTAGATGGTTAGCATACAAATTGAGAAAGGAAAAAGAATCAAGGAAAATACCACAGTTAACAGATGTTCAAGGTCAAGTTTGCCATGGCAAAAAAGAAAAGAAGGAAATTATTCAAGACTTTTATGGGAAATTATATGAGGAAGAGAATATTGATGAGGAAAGAATTAAACAGTATTTACAGAATGCTTATCTACCTAAGATACCTAAAGAGACTGAAAAAATGTTAGAAAGCAATATAACCATGATGGAGTTAACCGAAGCACTTTAGAAACAAAATAATGGGAAGGCACCAGGCCCAGATGGACTTCCGGCAGAATTCTATAAAACATTACAAGAATCGCTGAACCTTCCATTGCTAGAAGTCATGAATGAAATTATGCTAAAGAAGAAGATACCTAAAACATGGTCAGAAGCCTATATTACACTTATTCCAAAAGAAGAGGCTGATCCATTACAAATTAAAAATTATAGACCCATTTCTTTATGAAATGCAGATTATAAAATCTTTGCTTCAATATTGGCAGAGAGACTCAAAAAATATTGAAATAATTTCATTCACTCTGACTAAAATGGATTTCTGCCAAAGAGACAAATTCAAGATAATATGAGAGTAATATTGGACACTTTGGAATATTATGAGGCTCACCCCGAAAAACAAATGGCTTTGATATTTTTAGATGCACAAAAGGCATTTGATAATGTGAACTGGAGATTCATGTTCTTATTATTGGAACAGATGGGCTTTGCCAGAAAATTTATTCAAGCAATACAAGCCATATATTATAAGTAAATGGCAAAGGTAATGATAGAGGGAGAATTGACAGATTCCATCAATATAAGAAAAGGTACAAGTCAAGGATGCCCATGATCACCTTTGCTATTTGTATTAACTTTGGAAGCGTTAAATAGAAACATTAGAGACAAAAAGAGTATAAAAGGAATGAAAATTAAAAAGGAAGAATTTAAATTAAAAGCTTTTGCGGATGACTTGGCTTTTATTTTAGAAGACCCTCTAGAAACAGCACCAAAACTATTGGAAAAGATAGAGGCACATGGCAAGGTGGCCGACTTGAAAATAAACAAAGATAAGACAAAGATTTTGACAAAGAATATGTTACTAAGACAAAAAGAAGAATTGGCAGATGTATTGAAAATTCAAGTCACGAATAATTTAAACAACAGATACACTAGACTTGACAAAATGGGAAAACCTACAATTGTCACTAATAGGGAGAATTTCAACAATCAAAATGAATATTTTACCCAGAATTCTATATTGTTTCAAACAATACCAATTAGGCTTGGAAAGGACTGCTTTGAAGATTTAAACAAAACTGTGTTGAAATATATATGGCAAGGTAAGAAAGCGAGAATAAAGTTAAACATCTTACAAGATGCTCGAATTAAAGGAGGATTTGGTCTGCCTAATTGGGAGTTGTACTACCAAGCTACAAACTTGACATGGGTTAAGGAATGGATTACATGAAGAAATACCAGATTGTTGTCATTAGAAGGACATGATCTGTTGTTGGGGTGGCATGCCTTTTTATAGTATAAGGGAATTAAAATACAGGGTTATTTTAGAAGACATCATATACAGGAGTCTCTGTGGTTAAATTGGGAGAAGATTAAAAGACAATGTTATTTGAAAATTCCAGTCTGGTTATCGACTATTGAAGCATTTTCTTATCCTATAACATAAGACGGAACAAACAGTTAGATATGGGGAAATTTTGAATGAAAAGGGTGAACTTAAATCGATGCAAAAACTAGAGGAACAAGGTATAAAGATGAATTGGTTTTCTTATGTGCAAATACATTCAAGGTATGAAAAAGACTTTAAAACAGAAGGTTTCTATAATTAATTGACTGATTTAGATAAAATTTTGACAGGTACTGATGAAAAGGTGATTAAAAAATTGCATGGATATTTATTAGAAATTAAACTAGAAGAACAAGTTAAAGAAACTATGATTGTTTGGGGGAAGAATTTTGGATATGGGAATGATCTAGAGAAATGGCAAAAATTGTGGTCTCAAAATTATAAAATGACAATGTCAACAGCATTTAAAGAAAATTTGTCTAAGATGTTTTACAGGTGGCATTTTCCCCCAACAAGAATAGCAAGAATGTTCAAGAATAAATCCAAAAGATGTTGGAAATGTCATCAGACACCTGGCTCATATTACCATATGTGGTGGACTTGTGCGGATGCAAAAAAATATTGGACTAAAATCCACATGCGGTTGGAAAAAATGACTACAAAGCATATAGATTTAAAACCAGATATATTTTTATTGGGAATTCTACCTGATACATACAGCAAAGATTTAAAATATTTGATTGTCAATGTATTAACAGCAGCTAGAATTGTATTTGCTAAAAATTGGAAAAATGAGAAAATACCATTGCAGGAGGAAACTATCAAGAAAACACTGGAATGTGCTGAAATGAGTAGATTGACATTTGAAATTAGAGAACAAGAGGATAAACAATTTTACAAAATTTGGGACCTTTTCTATCAATAGCTAGATAACAAAATATAGTAATAGAATATGTAGAATTATAGAAAATAATGAATATATAAAGATGTATTTCTTTTTTTTATTTTTATTATTATTACATATATAAAATGTTTTTAAGATAGATTTGGAAGAACTATATGATAAGCAAGGGCTGGATGTCTGATCTGTTCCTTCTATAGTCCACTATAGGCTCCTTGGTCTTATGGGTGTTGAGGACCAAGTTACTGTCTCCACACCAAGAAAGCAACATCTCAGTAGGCAGATTCATCCCCCCCAGAGACGAGTCCCACTACCAGACTGGTAGATAGATGCTTTCTGACTTTCCAGCCTAGGGATGAGAGGGACCCCTTGTCCCATGCCCAATGGAGATGCCAGACCTGGCCCAGCCTGGTCTTCTAGAAAATAAATACTTTCTATTTCATTTGCAGCAAAAGTATTATTTTTATTAAAAGCCAAGGAAGCAAAGCCAGATCTAAATATTTGCGTGCAAAGATTCCCAAGTTATTTTTTCCTTCTCTGTTCCACCGCCCCGCCTTCATCTCCCCATTGTTCAGTCATATTTGAAGATGTTTTGGTACCTGTCTCTGTAAATGGATAGGTACTGCATTCCATTCCCAGGACAGCAACCTTGGGATGTCTTGGGACTGCATGAAGTTCACTTTTATTTCCTCCTTGTCTTCCCACAGCTCCCTCCCCACATGGCTGATGGCAGACTGGCGTTTAGTGAAGCATGCATTTGAGTGAAGGATGGCAGCTCTGACATTAGGACTAGGACCTGGGTCTCCCATTCCCAGTGCAACACCATTAGACCACACTGTCAGAATATGTTCATGAACTGGAATAGAGCATGGTAACAAGGTCAGCCAATGAATAGGCACTAAGTCAGCCAATGAGGACAGTTTGGAAACTGAAACTAGTAGCCTAGGCATGGCTCTATATTAAGCTCTGCAGCTCTGAAGCTATGTTAAGCTCTGAGTCTGTCTTTTGAGAATGAAACTGCTTCTCTCCTCTGCTGTGTGTCTTGCTTGCCTGCTGAACTAAAGTGAAACTGATGTTTGTTTCTACTGAAGTTGAGCTGCTGTTTTGCTCTGAACCTGTAATATGTCTGCTTCTGTTTGAGTTTGCTCTATGTTGGAGAAATCTACAACTGGTATTGTAAATTTTACTTTACATGTTTATAAAGAAGTTAAACGAAGCCTCAGTCATCTGTGTTTACCTTTTTGGGACTGAATTTATGCTGCAGTACTCTGAACACGCACTCTCTGAAAGGTTCAGAGAGAGGCTTGTCCATTTTTCCAAGGAGTGTCAGCGTTCCAAGTAATAACCTCCAAAGAAAAAGATTCTGAGAATATCATCTTCCCAAAGATCCATTTTATTTAGAGATATCATACTGGCACATCTGTGGAAAACCTGAATCTGAGAGTTCTGGGTTTTCCCTAGCCCAAAGAAAACCCAAAATCCAAACCCTGCACCCATCAGTCCATCACATGATCCAATTGTTACTTTGTTCCAATTGGAGACTATCCCCAGTCACTCCCTTCCAAGTGCAAGGTAACATGTCTCTCTGAGAAAGGAATGTTGTTGTGTAATTTTCCACTGCTCCTTGAAGTCCCCTTCTCAATTTCCAGGCACTGAATGTGGCAGCCCAGAAGCCTCAAAGAAAAATGGCTTCCAAGCTGACAAGGAGCTTGCATGGGTGAGTGGGACTAGAATCTGCATCTACCCGCCACTCCTGATGTAGCACCTTCACTACTCCATCACACTGGATCTCAGGTGTGTCTCTTTGGGTAGCTGTGTGTCTGGATATTAAGAATGCAGAAGTGAAGATGGGTAAAATAGTTATCAACTCAGCTATTGGATGACTGAAGAGAATATCAATTGCTAGTGGGGTTTTCATCACAGCTTGGATGGGAGACCACCAGATCTGACCATTGATCTTCTCCTGTACTTCAATGATAGGGTGCATGGAGTAAAACTGACTCTCCCCCTCCTCAAAAAATCTCCCAAATAACCCCTTTTCCCTGTTAAATGTTGAAGCAGAAGGAAGTTTGTTTGTGGTTCCTTAACCAAAGGAGGGGGCTGAATTATTATTTACGTTGAGAAAATTCTTACACATGCTTTTCCAATTGCTTCACGCTCATTTTGAAGAAAGTGTTTGCTTTTACATTTTCTTTCAAAGTAAGCTGGAATGTGGATGAAATTCTTACCAGTGGAGATGTTTGAGTTGTCCCTGCAGTGAGTTTGTGATGAGGTGACTGTTGTGTCCATCTCCAGATGCTTGCAGCCGCCTTGCCTTCCTCTTTCCCTTCAGTCCCAAGAAAGAGGTGAAAACTCAAGAGAAATGATGGAACAGGAATGATGAAAGGCCTTTTGTGAACCTACTTGAATTTTCTATTCCCCATTCCCCATGTTGAGCCTTGATGTTTCTGGTGGTCTCCTATTCAAGTATTAACCAGGACTGACCTCTGCTAGAGTTTTGAGGTCATCTAAGATTAGCCAGATGCCTGGCGATTGAACTTCAGAATACTTTATGTTTTGTTCCTGTTACTTGATGGACAGGAAGTTTGCAAGGTTGGGTCAATCAATCAAAATAAGTCTGGAAGGGTCATTGGAGATCTTCTAGTCCAGCCCCCTGCTCAGACAGAAAACCCTACACCATTTCAGACAAATGGTTGTCCAATCTCTTTTCTTAAAAACCTCCAGTGATAGAGTAGTAACAATTTCTGGAGGCAAGTTGTTAATTGTTCTCACTTTCAGGAAATTTCTCCTAAATTCTAGATTGCTTCTCCCCTTGATTAGTTTCCATCCGTTGTTTCTTGTCTTGCCTTCCAATGCTTTGGAAAATATTCTGCATTTCTTGCCTCCATCAGTAAGCCTCTCCTGCAGCAGTGGGGTATCATTTGGGAGAAAGGAATTATTAATTCTTCTCTGGCTTACTGAGGCCTGGAGAGCTCAAGACCCTGGGAGACAGATCTTTCAGATTAACAGAGTTGGAAGGGACCTTTTAGATCATCTAGTCCAACCCCCCACCCAAGCAGAAGACCCTACACCATTTCTGACAGATGGCAGTACAATATCTTCTTGAAAGCCTCCAGTGATGAAGCTCCCACAACTTCTGAAGGCAACTTCTGTTCCATCGGTTGATTGTTCTCACTGTCAGAAAATTTCTCCTTATTTCCAGGTTGAATCTCTCCTTGTTCAGTTTCCACCCATTATTCTTTGTCTGGCCCTCGGGTGCCTTGGAAAATAGCTTGACCCCTTCCTCCTCTCTGTGGCAGCCCCTCAAATATTGGAAGACTGCAATCCTGTCTCCTCATGTCCTTCTCTTCACTGGACAAGCCAGGCCCAGTTCCTGCAGCCGTTCATTGTATGTTCCATCCTCCAGTCCCCTCATCATCCTGGTTGCTCTTCTCTGCACTCTTTCTAGAGTCTCAACATCTTTTTCATAGTGTGGTGACCAAAACTGCAGTACTCTAGGTGTAATCTTACTAAGGCTTTATAGAGTGGTATTGGTATCTCCCTTGATCTTGATTGTATCCCTCTGTTAATGCAATTTAGGATTGCATTAGGTTTTTTGGCTGCTGCTGCACATTGCTGGCTCATATTTAACTGGTTGTCCACTAGGACTCCAAGATCCCTCTTACAGTTACTGCTTTTAATCCTTGTATGTGTGCTTTTGGTTTTTCTTGCCTAAGTGTTTTTCTTAGTTTTTCTAATACCTGTCTAAGAGAAAGAGCCAATGCTTTGTTTTCTGTACCTATAAAAATAGCTGTCCCATGTAAGCATTGAAGAGTTGGAAAAAGGGATATTCTGTTCAGAGACCCTACTGAGGATTAAAAGTGTCAGTGGGGAGTGAGCACATGGAGGCTCAAAGAATGAAATGGTGTTCATTAGTAAAGGGGCAAGTCTGCCGATCAAAGCGAAGCTTTTGACATGTGCTGCC
This sequence comes from Laticauda colubrina, assembly GCA_015471245.1. NCBI lineage: Eukaryota > Metazoa > Chordata > Lepidosauria > Squamata > Elapidae > Laticauda > Laticauda colubrina. The sequence goes on along the minus strand of BLBF01000060.1, from coordinate 11,580,455 downwards.
TTTGGATCTAATTCCCTGTTGGGCAAAGGAAGCTCCTTTGTTGCTGGAAAAAGTTAATGCGGCTAAAACAGATTCTTTCCCTGTCTGCCCACAGATCAGAAAATACTGAAAATGGGATGATTAGCAAACTGGGATTGAAGTTCAGGACATGGCCAATGTTCACGAGGAGTGGTCCTCTTTTGCTTTCTTCTGCATTGGTGAGACCTACTTCATGATCTGGCCACTTGCAAGAGATGTCCTGTGAGGATAAACAAGAGGAACCTGGAATGTTTAATTTAGTGGAAGAAAGACTGTGAGAGAAGATGTTGAGACTCTAGAAAGAATGCAGAGAATAGCAATCAGGATGATGAAGGGACTGGAGGCTAAAACATATGAAGAATGGTTGCAGGAACTGGGCCTGGCTAGTCTAGGGAAGAGAAGGACCGGGGAGACATGATAGCAGCATTCCAATCATGAGTCCAACTCAAATGAGGTACTAATAGCATTCTATAAAGCTTTAGTAAGACCACACTTAGAATTCTGCATCCAGTTTTGGTCACCACACTATAAAAAAAGGTGTTGAGACTCTAGAAAGAGTGCAGAGAAGAGCAACCAGGATGATTAGGAGACTGGAGACTAAAATATACGATGAATGGTTGCAGGAACTGGGCATGGCTGGTCTAAATGAAGAGGACCAGGGGAGACATTATAGCATCTTCAAATATTTGAGGGGCTGCCACAGAGAGGAAGGGGTCAAACTATTTCCAAAGCACCTGAAGTCCAGACAAGGCATAATGGATGGGCACTGATCAGGAAGAGATTCAACTTGGAAATAAAAAGAAACTTTCTGACAGTGAGGACAATCAACCAATGGAATACAAGTTGCCTTCAGAAGTTGTGGGAGTGTCATCACTGGAGGCTTTCAAGAAGAGACTGAACTGCCATTTGTCAGAAATGGTGTAGGTCTCCTACTTGGACTGGACTAGATAACTTATAAGATCCCTTCCAACTCTGTAATCTGTCTTTTTGGAGTGGCCCAGTGCTGGACACATACTAATCCTGTATAAGGTATAATAATAAGGCCGGGTCTTTTTTTTTTTTTTTAGCACTGAAAAAACGGCTAGGCCGTCATTTCAGGGGTGACTTAATTCCCCCTCTTGCATTATCGCCTAAAGCGCCTGCGGGCAACCATGTCTCGCCACCAGCCGCTCCTAACGGGCAATCGTGGGGGAGCACGGAGAGCTCCCTACTCCCACCAAGCACCTTTGCTGGTTAGATGGATAGATGGCCTTGAGGGCACCTCCTATTTTTGGAGTTTATGACATAACAAGCAACCTTTGCTCAGTTCCGTTACTCCCTAAATAGCATTATGGCATGCTGTACTCTGTGCCTATTTAGGGACCACTTGTTTCCCCAGAGACATTAAAAATAAAAGCCTTAGATGAAAAATTGAAGAGGCCATCTAAACTAAGGGTACATCACCTTTCCTGGATCAGCAAGGAACAAAAGTCAGTGGAGCTAAGACAACATTTCTATTGCTTTAAATTAAACTAATCTTAGTGTTAATATTAATGCTGCATTAATTAACATAGTTAAGAGCATGATTTCCTGTGTAATGAGTTATTTTGGGCTTTTGACATATTAAAATATGTAATCTAATAGTAATAGCAATAGCACTTAGACTTATGTACCATTTCACTTCGAGCTCTCTCTAAGCAGTTTATAGAGTCAGTATATTGCCCCCAACAATCTGGGCCCTAATTTTAGCGTCCTTGGAAGGATGGAACGCTGAGTCAACCTTGAGCTGGTCAGGATTGAACTGTTGGCAGTGGCAGAGTTATGGAAGGAAGGAAGGAAGGAAGGAAGGAAGGAAGGAAGGAAGGAAGGAATGGGAAAAGGAAGAACAATAGTAATAGTACTTAGACTTGAGCTGGTCAGAATTGAACTGTTGGCAATGAGCAGAGTCAGGCTGCAATACTGCGTCACCATGACTTATTCTTAAAAATAAAAAAAATAAATTAAATTAATATTAATTTAAGTATTAATTCTGCATTCATTAATATAATTAAGAGCATGATTTCCTGTGTACCTAAATATTTTGGGCTTTTGCCATATCAAAGTATGTGATTTAATAGCCATTTTTAAAAGCGATGTAGGCACTGCCCACAATAAATGGGGTAGAAGCAAAGAGGCTCTCGATCTCTAAGCATTGAAAACAACATTACAGAGAGAGAGAGTAATGCAGCGAAAGCGCAACAATTTTCTCTTCCAGCAAAGTTGTTTTGTGGTTGGGTGGGCATTTAGAAAGTTGCTCCTTAGGAAACATGATGAGAAAGTAAGAGGAACCCAGAAGATGGGAAGGAGAGAAAACAATTACTCAGGAAGGAGCTCAGTGCAAGGTCAGCCTTTGTGCCAAGTGGCCGGATAAAGCCAGTGACCTTATCAAATATTGCACCGAAACTTGCCTGGCGATTTCTGTCTTTTTCTTCTCCTGGCAGAGAGGATTTTGGTTTTGCTCTTGGAGGATTTCAGCCTGTCTTTGGAATTCTGTTCGGTGGTATTTCAGAATTTGCTCTACTTTGGTGCTGCTGTGTTTGTTTTCCATGACAATGTCAGTGTTCCAGCAACCTTCCATTCATAACTCTGAGACAGACATCTTCTCCAAGATTCCTTTTATTTGGATAGTCACGCACAACTGGGGAATCCGGAATCCGAACGTTCCGAGCTTCCTTACAATAAATAAAAACTACAAATCCATCCCCTGCACCCATCATCACATCACATGGCCCAATTATCATCCATCCCAACTTGAGACTTCCTCTCATTTATGCACAACATGACCTGACCTTGAATCAGAAAAAGAATTTTATTATGTCTAACTTGATCTACTCCAATGAATTCCACCCTCCCACTTTCCCAGGGTCAATTGTGGCAGCATGGGAGCCTTGGATTTCAATATGGCTTCCAAAGCTGACAGACAAGCCTTTCCATCTCTCAACAGCCTCCCTGGTTACCCCCAATGTATTTATTTATTAACACATTTACATGGCCACACACCTTAATCAATGTAACTGTGAGTGGCAGACAAGAAGACTTAAAACATGATTATGAACTGACAAATCTTGATCCAGGCCACTTCCACACCTATACATGCCGGGCTCTACAAATATCCTGGACCCCAATAGGTGAGGGAGAAAGCCAGGTATTCAAGGCCTTCCAGAAGGCCAGCAGGGTCAGGCTACCTGGACCACTGGAGGAGGATGTTCCATATGGTGGATGTCATACACCCGCCCCACTGGAGCCTGAATCCATGGAGGAGGACAAGCTGGAGCTGGGGGTGATGGAGGTCAAGGGGGTGGCCTTGTTGGCTTTGGAGGAATGCGAGGAGAAGCAGGACGAGGCAGCCCCAGGTGTCCTTGGGCTTGGGATGGCTTGCCAGCAGGGAGGATTTGTGGCAGGATGACTGAGAGTGTGGACAAAAGAGGGCAGACAATGGAGATGAAGAGCCACAGAACTCAGTCAACAAGCAAGGACTGCCCCCTCCTGATCCTGGAATCTGCTGAGGAGGATGAGACAGAGCTGGAGACAATGGAGATTAAGGGGGCAGCTTCCTTAGCTTCAGAGGAATGTGGGGAGGAGCAGGCTGAGGCAGCCCAGGGCACCTCAGGATTGGGACAGCTTGTTAGCAGGGAGGAACAGAGGCTAGATGACCAAGAGAGGCAAGCAGTGAACAGGAGGAGCAACAGAGCTCAGGCAGTGCGCAAGGACTGCCCCTCCTGATCCCAAGCACAGAGAGTGGAGAGAAGGTGGGAACAGTGCAGGCTGACCCAACTATTCGGGAGGTGAGCATCCCACCTCTCTTCACAAGGCACACCTGGGGACTGAGACTTAAGGAGATGCTCTGGGGAGGGGCATTTGTCAGGAACAACACTGAATTGATAGAGTTGGGTGTGCATTTGGAGTTTGCAGGCCTGCTTGCTTTGTTCCTTGCTTCGTGGACTCATTGACTTGTTCCTTGCTTCATGGACTCATTGCTTTCTTCCTTTGCCTCGCTGGACTCCTTGCCTTAAAGCCATTGTGCTAGCAGAGTTTTGCTGGATTACTCGCAGCCAGTGGCTGATGTGTGTGTGTGTGTGTGTGTGTGTGTGTGTGTGGCTATGTGTCCGTGTGTCCGTGTGTGTGTGTGTGTATGAGTGATGCTTTGCTCCAGGACTTACCATAAATGTGGAAGTGTTTGGGGGAAAGTTGAAGCAATAAAGAGGAGCTTGAACTATCTATCAGCTGGCTGTGTTGCCTTCGTGCTTTGTTCCAGGTCATCAAAATGAGTAACACAAAAGAGAAGCCTTCAACACTGAGTCTCAAAGGGAACCCAAAGCATGCCTATGGAGCAGGGCAGCAGATCCTATCTCAGAATCTGGAAAATCTCCCCCCTGAAGAACTACAGTGTTCTATATGTAAAGTGGATGACTCCAAATCTACAAACCTGATTGGTTAATAAAATGAACACTGGATTGGTTCACTAGGAACCAATCCAAAGAGCTGCCAAAAAGGCGGCAAATCTAAACAACTGCCATTGGCTGCAAGCAGGCAAGCCAGCCTGTATAAAAGGCTGGCCCCAGCTTCAGCCAAGCGTTCCTATTTACTGACTAGTTTACAATAAAGTATTTGTTGTTGGAACCCGGTCTACCTCATGTGTTTTCCGAACAAAACACTGGCGACGAGGGTGGGATCGTCCTGAACGGAAAAACCTGCACGCGGTGATAAGAAGTCCAGATTACAACCAAGATGTCTGGAAACAACGCACCGCCCGCGCCCTTCAATCCCAATGAAGAGGATTGGGATTCCTATGCTGATCGCTTCCAAATGTATTTGGAGAGCAATGAAATGGAAGGCATTTCAGAGCAACGCAAGAGAGCTGTGTTCCTGACGCACTGCGGGCCAACAGTTTTTAAGATGGCAAAGGCCCTCGCGAAGCCCCGGGACGTTAAACAACTAACGTGGACGGAATTGCAGAGACTCCTCAAAGCACACTACGCTCCGATGGTGTCTAACTTAATAAAGCGACACGAATTTTACCGCAGAGACCAGAGAGAGGGAGAGACCGTCGCCGATTTAATCGCTGCCCTCAGACAAATAGGGGGTGAGTGTGAATTTTTGAACATAGACGAGGCAATGAGGGATCGCGTGGTGCTGGGCCTGAGAGACTCGACCGCACAGAGTAAATTGCTCAACAAGCCCAACATCACCGTTACCGAAGCCATCGCGGAAGCTACAGCCGCTGAAGCCACGAAAAAATCTGCGGTAGCCATTAAAAAGATGAACACACACAGCGAAGAAACACCAGCCAAAGACAGAAAGCACCCTGCCACCACAACCCACTACGAAGAGTTGGGCGAAACAAATGAATCGAGCGAAGAGGACGACGAGGTCCACCGTTTGCTCACGAACAAAAAAGAGCGCGAAAGGAGAAATTGGTGGGAATGCGCTGGCTGCGGAGGAAACCATCCCCGAGCCGAATGCAGATTTCTCGATGCCATCTGCCGACATTGCAAAAAACGAGGGCACATCGAGAAGGTATGCAGAAACAAAAAATTCTACAGCCCGACGAGACGCAGAAATTCCCCAACACGAGCCGAGCCTAAACGAGCCGAAAGAAAATGGCAACAAGAGAAGCGAGCCAATACACACCAAACTGTCATTATACAGAGCGCTCAGACGGAAAGTGGGAGAAAAATTAAAGTCATCGTGGAAATCGAGGGAAAACACTGCAAGATGGAAGTGGACTCGGGGTCCTTCCTCTCCATGGTATCGTGGGACACAATAAAACAGCTAGTCCCAGGTATCAAACCCAAAGAATTGAAGAAGCAGCACCTAACCCTCAAGGACTATCAGGGAAACCAAATCCCTGTGGTTGGCATGGGACAATTCCGAGTCGCCTACAAAAATCACGTCAAGGTGCTCCCGCTGACCATAGTCAACCAAAACAGACCAAGTCTCCTGGGCATCGAATGGTTCGCGCCATTGGGCATCGGGATGACCGGGGTCGATCGAGTGACTACAACCGGCTGGGAAGACGACCTCATCCGAGAATTCCAGGACGTTTTTGACGGCTCACTTGGCAAGTATCGGGGAAACCCCATTTCTTTCAATCTAAACCCCCAAATAGCCCCACGAAGAATAAAAGCCAGGCGAGTTCCTTTTGCACTAAAGGCAAAAATAGAGGAACAGCTGGACAAATTAGTAGCCCAAGGGGTGTTAGAACCTGTGGACCATGCCAAGTGGGAAACGCCTATTGTCACACCAATTAAACCTGACGGGTCCATCAGAATCTGTGGTGACTATAAGGCTACCCTGAACCACGCATTACAACCAAGCGCATACCCGGTGCCAGTAGTCCAGCATTTGCTGCATTCCCTGGGAAAAGGCAAAGTTTTCGCCAAACTCGACTTGGCACAAGCCTATCAACAACTCCCAGTGGACCCAGAAACAGCAGAAGCACAGACTATAGTCACCCATAAGGGCGCATTCAAATGTCACCGGCTCCAATTTGGAGTAAGTGTGGCCCCTGGCGTCTTCCAGAGTCTGATGGAACGCCTTCTAAATGGCATACAAGGAGTCGTTCCCTATTTTGACGACGTCCTAATCTCGGCCAGAGATGAAACTCAATTAAGGAACAGACTGAAAGAAGTTCTAACTAAGTTTAGGGAATCTGGCCTCAAGGTAAAAAGAGAAAAGTGCTGTTTAGTTAAGAACAGCGTCGAATTCCTGGGCTACTCAATAGACGGAGAGGGTATCCACCCCACAGATAAAAAAGTTAAAACGATCAAAGACGCTCCTGAACCAAGAAATAAAACAGAACTACAAGCGTTCTTAGGATTAATTAATTTTTATAACGTGTTCCTGCCAAACAAAGCCACTATAGCAGAACCGTTACACCGTCTGCTAGACAAAAAGGCAACTTGGACTTGGGGTTACAAAGAAAAAAAAGCCTTCCAAAATATTAAAAGCTTGCTAACATCAACAAACGTTCTCATCCAATTTAGCGACACTCTGCCATTAACAGTGACCTGCGACGTCTCACCATATGGAGTAGGTGCCATCCTGAGCCACCAACTACCTGATGGCAGAGAAGCACCCGTCGCATATTATTCTAGGACTCTATCAAAAACCGAGCGGAATTATAGCCAATTGGACAGGGAAGCTCTAGCAATTGTCGCTGGAGTAAAACGATTCCACGAATACTTATATGGGCGGACTTTTCAAATCATAACGGATCACAAACCGCTAATGGGGATTTTGGTGGGAAACAAGCCAACACCTAATATACTGTCCCCAAGAATGACGAGATGGTCAGAGTTCCTAGCAGCTTATTCCTACACTCTGACACATCGGCCAGGGAAACAAATTTCCCATGCGGACGCTTTGAGCAGAGCACCCTTACCAGCAACCGACGCAGACCCGGCACCAGCGATGACAACGCTACAAATCGAGACTTGCCCCGATCTACCCATATCGGCGTATGATGTCGCCAGAGCCACCGCGAAAGACTCATTGACTGCCCGCGTTCTTAGCTGGGTAGGTAAAGGCTGGCCGGAGAATCAAAAAACTGAAAACTTTAAACCTTTCCGGTCCAGACAGACTGAACTTTCTATCCAAAAGGGGTGTTTGTTGTGGGGTGATCGGGTAGTAATCCCTGCCAAATTACAGCCCAGGGTACTTAAGCTGTTACATGAAGGGCACCCGGGAATGCTTAAGATGAAAAGCCTTGCCAGAAGTTATGTTTGGTGGCCGGGTATTGATAAGGACATAGAGTATTGGGTAAGCTCATGCCACAAATGCCAGGCAATTAGACCATCCCCACCAAAAGCACCCGTTAAGGACTGGGAAACCCCTCAGGGACCGTGGTCAAGAATACACATTGACTTCGCGGGTCCTACCAAGGGGCATACCTTTCTGATTGTCGTTGATGCCTATTCAAATTGGCTTGAAGTAAAAGTTATGCCATCAACGACAACAGAAGCTGTAATAAAAAAACTGGACAACCTTTTTGCCACCCATGGCATACCGGACGTTCTCGTCTCAGATAACGGGCCACAGCTAACCAGCATACCATTTGAGCAATACCTAGCCTCCCTAGGTATAAGACATGCCCTAACCGCGCCGGCTCACCCGGCTGCGAACGGCAGGGCTGAGAGAATGGTCCGGTTTACCAAAGAAGGGTTGGAACGAATGGACGCTGGAGATGTCCAACAGAAAGTAAACCGTTTGCTCACACTCCAGCACATAACGCCCAGTACTATAACAAATAAGTCCCCAGCAGAATTACTCATGGGGCGAAAATTAAGATCTCACCTAGATAGGTTACACCCAAATTTTACCCCAGAAAACCCCCCTGACTCCTCTACACGGTTCAGACAATTCGAAATAGACGATTTGGTATACGCCAAAAACTTCACCAGGGACCCGGTATGGCTACCAGGACAAATTATCCAAATTACAGGCCCCAAATCCTACCGAGTAAAATTAGACGATGGCAGGGAATGGAAGCGGCACATAGACCAGCTTAGATCTCGAATTATAGAAAGAACCACAGACTTACAAACATTCACCGAAAAAACCGGCGAAGTGCAAACCAAGGTGGGGGGGGAAAGGCGAGAAACAAATAAAGAACTGTTTAAAATTAAACCTAACAAACAATACGAACAAAAAGAGCAAATAAAAGACTCACTGTTTGAAGAGACTTGCGGAAAGAGCCCATCGGAAGGGGCCAGCCAAGCCAGCTCGACCTGCCCAGAGGAAACGGGAGGGAGCGGCAAAACCGCCGGCCCACAGTGTGTCAAGAAAACAGCTCTTTTTCGTTGGTCTGAGATTTCCTCCATCTCATTGCTCTCTAGGTACATCTGGAAACGGTCTACGTAAGATTCCCAATCTTCTTCATTGGGGTTGAAGGGTGCGGGCGGCGCATTGTTTCCGGCCATTTCTCTTTGTCTGGCTTGTATGTCACTGCGTGCTCTGTCTCGCGTTTAGGATGATCCCACCTTCATCGCCAGTGTTCCGTCCGGAAAAACCCGAGATAGACCGGGTTCCAACAACAAGTCTTTATTTCAAGTATAGTTGCAAAACGGAACATTGGCTCAAGCCGCGACAGCCCTTTTATATGTTTCTGTCTGCCAGCTTGTAGCCAATGACAAGCATTTGGTTTTGCCGCCCTTGGGCGGCTTCGTGGATTGGTTCCTATTGAACCAATCCCTTTTATGTTTTGTTAACCAATCGGAATGAAGTATTTGGAGTCTACTATTATTTATACAGAACAGTGTCGACCCTTATCTGAAAGATATCGGCCTGGCAACTCTCTGAGCCTGATAAAGATCGGTAATTGGGAAATATCTTGAAAGACTGTTGAGCGAGACTTTGCTGGAGAGGAATTCACTGTAAATTCAATAAAAAGAGTTTATTGGGATGAGAACTTCATGCTGTTGGGGAAGCCTAGGTCAGAATATAAATACAAGGGCCTTATATTCCACTCTGGGGAATTTTTCAGTTTTTCTTCTCCTTTGAAATAAACTTTGAGAGCAAATTCTTTCTTCAGTTTGAAAAAGAATCTGAGAGAAAAATACACAGGGCACAATTCTGGTTTGCAATGGCCCAAAGCCAGTTGTGTCCAGCTTTTCTTGCTGTCCTCACATTTGGCACTAGCATAAGAAGATTAGGAAGGATTGTGCTGGTTAAATAATGTGATTAGAGCATTAGCTCCATCAGGCATTAGCCCCAAATTCTTCAATCCCCCTTAATGCCTGCAGAATATTGGCATCTCTCCGATGTTGATAGGTAGCTCCTTCTGCCAAGCGGCAATGAGATTCAGAGGTTTCAGAAAAGCCCTTTCATCTTCAGCATTGTTCTGGTGGCCTTAATGGTTGCCTTCTATCTCCTACAGCAGAAGACACAGGTTTTGTGGCACCCTTTGTGCATGCAAATGATTTCATCTGCATTCGTCTGAACTGATGAACGACTTGCTTGGCTGTCCCATATTAACTGGGTATGCCCCTAAGTTCGGTTCTCCTCTCCTGTTATCTATTTGCTTTTTATCTTTATATTGTTATGTCTCTTATAAATGCCATCTGGATACTATTAACGTGTAAAAGAGTCACGTCTCTTTGGAATCAAGTTTGCCTTCGCTATCGTGGACAAAGCTGCCACTTTTGCAGAAGAAATACAGATGAGGTTGCTGCTGCTCTCATCCTGGGGATTTTGGGACTTCTCAGTCTAGCTGATGGAGCTGGGATGCTTCTGGCCATCTCTCTTCCAAGGGGTCACCCACATCAACCCCACTTAGCTCAGTGCAAAGAACCATCGAGATGCAACAAGCGAGCCCAAAGGAAGGACCAAGGGGACTGCCTTTTTTTCTCTTTCTTCCTGAGATGCTGCAACATTTCAGCATTCTGCCCCAAGTGGTGAACTTGGGAACCACAACTCTCTCTGTCTGCCTGAAGCCACAAGAAGATGGCAGCTCCTCCAAGAAAGGACCTTTTGCCTGTTCCCTGGGGGTCAGGACTGAGAGGCTGTTTAAAGGCCAGCCAAAAAGAATAAAGGGCTAGTCTGCCCCTGGGCCCACTGAAAAAGATTCCCAAAAGCCACTGTCTCCTTCCTGAGAGCTAAGTCGGGGTAGGCTGCTACCAGTTCACCATGGTTGGGGCGAACTGATATCTAATTTTATCATTTTTAATAACCGGTTCAGTGAACCGGTGAATCCCACCCCTGGCTGCCTCTGCCCACCTCTCCTCTCCCCTTCTAGGAGTCCCCATGCAGCCCATTTTGGATGCCAGGTAAGTACAGGGCCCTCACAGACAGGGGTGGGATTCAATTTTTTAACAACCAGTTCTGTGGGCATGGCTTAGTTGGTTGGTGTGGCTTGGTGGTCATGTGACTGGGTGGGCATGGCCAACTTGACATCACTCACATCAAGGGGTGATTCTCCTCGCCTGGCCTCTCATGACAGTGGGGATGCTGCAATGGTCATAAGTGTGAAAAATGGTCATAAGTCACTTTTTTCAGTGCCATTGTAACTTTTAATAGTCACTAAATGAACTGTTGTAAGTTAAGGGTTACCTGTACAAAAATACAAAAAGCTTCTTTGCTTACAAAAAGCTGCCCGAAATACCAATAATTAGATTAAAAATACCTGCAAGCTGGAGTTACAAATCAGGCAGGGTGCCAGAGCACCTTGAGGAATTAAAATAGTTAAAATGCAATGATAACTATCAGCAGCCAACTCTTGCTCATAAAGTGAAACCCTTTAGCAGAGAGGTCATTTAAGCTCTCCAGAAAGAGTACACCCAGGAGAAGCAAACCTTGGATCCATGTGCACCACTTAAAGACAGCAGCTGGTCTCACTCACCTCACAAGATATCCTAAGGAAATAATACAGATTAAAGGAAAGATCACATGCCCCTCAGAAAGGCAGTAAAAAATCAGTGCCAAGCTTGCATCCTGCCTCTTGGAAGCACACCCCAAAAGGACAGTGCCAGATACCACTAAAGCAGTGAGGAAGATCCCCTCCCCAGATAGAAAGATAAACCATGAGGCAGGAAAAAAATCAAACACAATACAAATAATTAAATCACAACAGTAGTTGTTGCTTGTTAAACCAATTACCAGAACAAATAGACACAGGAACTACCCAGATTTCTCAACCCAGTTTCTTTTCAGGATCAGAGATCAGCCCCTTTCCTCCCAAACAAAGCTGAATGGGAAAAAATATCCCATCAATAAACACAAGATTAAATGTCACCAAACACAAAATTATACTTCACCAAAAACCAGTTTGAGACCAAAATTCAGAAAGGGTGCATAAACTCACGTTTGAATGTCAATCTTTCTAACTAGCCAAAAAGCCTTGCTGAATGTCACTCATCTTGGTTCCTTGTCATTAAAAGCTTCTTTCTGGCAGCTTTTCTGGCAATTCAACAATTGAATTGTTATTCAATTATTTCTGTTGCTAACTCCAACAGGGGATTATTTCCTCCAAACAGCAGTGTAAAAAGCTTTAAACAACCCTTCCCCTTTAAGAAAGTTAAGCTATCAGGTTTCCAAGTGAAATGGCTACACATATGTCAATTTCGGGCTTGACACAAGCAAAGTACCAGCAAAGGAGAAAAAAAAAAAAACTACAGAGAAGCTCTGGAGACAGGAAGTCTAGTCCTGCCAAGAATGTAATAAGGGTTAACGGAAAGGAAGTTTCTGTAAGCAACAACACCAGAATGTCTCTTTCCTGCCTTCCTCCAGGATTAGGCCAGTAAAATGGAAAAAAACAAAAGGAATTTTTTTCTTACAACCGGTTCTCCAAACTGCTTAGAGGGTTAACAACCTGTTTCAAGCGAATAGGTGCAAACTGGTAGAACCCCACCCCTGTGCTCAGAGGCTCAGGAGGGTGAAAAATTCTAATCACTGTGCCACCACAGCTCTTCCTGATATAGCCCAAAACTGTATTGACAGTTTTTGGCAGCTGCATTACATGGTTGGCTCATGTTTAATCTTAATCTACCAGGATACTAGCGAGTACTACTGCTATCTTGCACCTGTGCTTCGGACTCTTCCTACTACATGCAGGTCCGCAATATTTCTCACCACTGAACTGCATCAAAAAATGGCTGTAAGAGGCACTGAAGACTATTTGGGAAGGGAGAAGTTTTTTATCTAAAGACATATCGAGACTCCCTTTGGTGCGAAATAGTACAACCCTTACCGCTTAAAAACAGAATCCAAGGAATCAGGGCAGCCAACCACATGTTTTCTCAACCTTTTTTAAGCTGAGGGGGACTGCTAATGATAACATGATTACATAGAGAAGATAAGTGTTTCTAGAGAAGAAGCTGCTTGGATTTTCTCATTTGCTTTGCAGAGAATGTGATTAAATACAGTCTGTAGTGTATCCTTGAATCTTTGAAAAAAAAAAGTGTGGAAATGGGCAGGAGGAGCTGTGGAGGAGGGAGGAGAATCAAAAAGATCAAGAATAGAACTTCTGGAGGCAAGTTGTTCCGCTAGTTAATTGTCCTCACTACCAGAAAATTTCTCCTTAATTCTAGGTTGCTTCTTTCCATGATTAGTTTCCATCTGTTGCTTCTTGTCCTGAGTCAAGTGCTTTGGAGAATAGCTTGACTCCCTCTTCTTTGGGCAGCCACGATGGCACCATCAGTGCCCAAGCTCCTTTTTTTGAGTGCATGGCACTAACACAAAGCAGGACAATCCCAGAGGCACAATTAATGAAAACATTCACCTTCCCAGCCATGAACAAAGCAACTCACTTCCTTTAGATTTTTAGATTTGGTGATCTCATGTGAAAAAAATATATATGTACAACCGGGAGAATATTTCTGCAGATAATCTTGTTTTCTACACTTGGGAATCCTTATTCATAGTCCTTTGGTCCCAACTGGAGAATGCATTCAAAGGAAAAGAGGCCATGCATTTAATTGTACAACATCCTCTTTAATCAAGAGGCTTGTCTAACCATGAAAATGTCAGTTTCCTTATGTCTGAAGTAAAAAGTCAGGAAACTCTGATTGGATCTGATATTTGTTTGTTTGTTTATTTATTTATTTGCCTTTGTGTTATGCTAGGCTCCACATTATTTCAGCGGAGGGAAGACAATTGATCTGTAATCTGTAATCTATCTATTTTTTCTCTCTCTCTCATTTCTATCTTCTATCTATCTATCTATCTCTATATCTATCTATCTTCTATCATCTATCATCACCATCATCTTCTTCTCTCTCTCTCATCTCTCTCTCTTTCTATCTATCTATCTTCTATCATTATCATCCATCCATCTATCTATCTATCTATCTATCTATCTATCTATCTATCTATCTATCTATCTATCT
>BLBF01000060.1:11554283-11566586 GCA_015471245.1 Laticauda colubrina | reverse complement strand
TATCTATCTATCTCTTTCATCAATCATCCATCTTTCTTTATATGGCCACCAATTCAGTTGCAGTGAGTGTGGGTGGTTTATAGAAATAAAATTCCAAATCTAAACCCCCGTAAACTTTTGAGAGTTAATTATTAAACAAAAGGTGATAACTGCGAATTCTTTCCAAAGGGAAGTTCCTTGTCTGCACTTGACATGACTGTAGGCTGGAGTATTATATATATTATACTACATTATATAATAATGATTATAATATTGTTGTATAGAAGAGGATGAGAGATTCCATGATGCGTCTTGACATTAAATCTAAAGGCCCTGTCATACTGGCCGACGGATGCAAAACATTTGTAAAAAGGACACAGCAGACGAGAAAAATGTTCAATCCGTTGTTATCCACTCTCAAAAGGGGCAAACATTTGCATAACCAGAGCAGACAACAACGGAAAGGAACGGACGGGGTGAGGATGTAGGGCAGATGGAAAGCGGATGCTCCACGGAAGCCTAGCGGATGGAAGCAGATGGGAGCGGATGGCACATCCGCAAGGCTTCCGGGGGAGCACAGCAAAGTGGATGCGGAACGGAAAGAGCGGATGCAGAGTGGATGCAGAGCGGATGAAGCGGATGCACAGCGGAAGCCTAGCAGATGAAGCGGATGCAGAGTGGAAGCCTAGCGGATGCTTAGCGGAAGCCTAGCGGATGCCTAACGGATGCCTAGCGGATGCCTAGCATTCACTGCGTATGCGGGGAGGATGCATTGCGTCAGCCCCGCAGATATAAAGGAAAGCAGCTCCCAAGCAGGTCACCATTCAGAGGAAAGACCTGCTTCCAGACACAGCCAGCCAGCCATCCAGCCCGCCAGCCAGCAACCCAACAACCATGGGGAAGAAATGGAAGCCTCTGCCATCTGCTGCCAGCCCTGACAAGAGGGACAGGGCCACCCTCCCACCCCCTGGCCCTGACTCTGCTTCTGCTGGGGCTTCTGCTGCCCGGGCTCGATCTTCTGGTGCTGGGGCTTCTGCTGATGCTGCTTCTGGAGGTGGTGCTTCTGCTGGCGCTGCTCCTGGTGCCGGTGCTTCTGCTGGTGCTTACTCTGCTGGTGCTGCTCCTGGTGCTGGTGCTTCTGCTGGTGCTTACTCTGCTGGCACTGCTCCTGGTCCTGCTGGTGCTCCTGGTCCTGCTGGTGCTCCTGGTCCTGATGGTCCTGCTGGTGCTGCTGGTCCTGCTGGTGCTCCTGGTCCTGCTCCTGGTGCTGCTGGTGCTGCTGGTGCTGCTGGTCCTGCTGCTGCTGCTGCTGCTGCTGGTCCTGCTGGTGCTGCTTTTGCTGCTACTGTTGTTGTTGCTGCTGCTGGTGGTGCTGGTGCTGTGGAGGAGCAGCCCCTCCAACCTCGAAGCCCCTCTGATGAGGGCCCATATGGCCCTGCCAAAGGGAGGAAGAGGCAGACGCTTGAACGGGAGAGAAGGCAATACTCCATAGAACAGGAACATGAGGAGGAGGTGCTGGAGTGGCTGAGGGAGAACGAGTACCTTTGGCGGAAGGGACACAGGCTCTATCGAGACACCAAAAGGAAGCAGGCTGCTTGGAGAGAGAAGGCAGAGAGTCTGGGCTACACTTCGGAGGTCCTCCTCGGCTGGTGGAAGCACATGCACACCTGGTAAGGGAAGCTGCACCTCAAGAAATCTGGCCAGGCCGTGGTCAAGCTGATGGACCGAGAGACCTACGTGATGGCCAAGTGCAGCTTCTTGGAGGGTGAGATCCGCCACTGAGGAGCAGCCCATCTCACAAGCCTCTCTCTCAGGCAGCCTGCTGAGATCCAGTCCTCTTCTGGCAAAGAGTCAGCTCCTATGTCCAGGCAGGTATCTGTGGAGCGTGCCACAACGGAGACCCCCCCCGACAGCTGTACTACCCATGGAGGAGCATGTGGAGGACCCCCTGACGCAGTGGGAAAAAGGAGATGGCACTTCCACCACAGCCCTACCCACATCCACCCCCAGCCACACTGTCCTGCTGGAGAAAAGAGACACCATCAGGAGCAGTGTAGATCTCATCTCTCAGCTGGTACACTCCGATGCCCCATCCTCCAACCGCAAGCCCTTCCTCACCTATGTCAACCAGACCCCCATGAACATGTCAGAACCCCAGTACCAGGTGGTGAAGGACAGGATCACTGATCTTCTTCACAACCCTCCAGACCAAGATGAACTTGCTCCCACCCAGTCCAGGCCTGCTCCTCCACCCCAGGTGATGTCACTGCCCTTCCAAGGCTTTCCACAGGCCCTCCCCTACCAAGGCTATGGCTACTAGGAGGTCCAGCAGCACAGGCAGCCCTTCCCAGTCCAGGCACAGGTACATCGGACGCCACCAGTGCCACTGATGCCACCGATGCCACTGATGCCACCGATGCCACCCACGCCACAGATGCCACCCACACCACTGATGCCACCGATGCCAGTCCTCACCCAGCTGAAGACCAGACAGCCCCACCACACTGCTCCTTCCTCCACCACACAGCCAAGCCCGGCCTCAGTACATCTGTCCTTGGTACTGGGGCTGACACCCCATGACATGGAGGAAGGGGCTCTCAACATCACGGGGCTGAGCCAGCTGTCTGAGAGCTTCCTCAACACACCGTCCCCTGTTGTTCTCTCGGGGCCAGGCACCCCAGTGGTGCTTCAGACCAGCACTCCAGCAGCAGCCACCTGCACAACACCTAGACCCTTCACCCCTGAGACTGGGCACGCCTCCGAGTGACCAAGAAGAGTGCCAGAGACTGGGTGGCTACCTGTTGACTTTATTTTTGCTTTGGACACTTGACTTGGGTCATTTTTCTTTTACACCTTGTTATTAATAAAGATTATCATTGCTTCACACACTTGCTTCATTTATTTTATTAAATAAAGTCTTGGTGGAAACTTTTAGAAATGGCTTAAGCCTTTGCATGCTTGTGGGATGGGTTAAGATAGCAGTGGGATGGGCAGGGATACCTGAGGGATGGGTTAAAATAGCAGTGGGATGGGCAGGGATATCTGTGGGATGGGTAATAGCTGTGGGATAGATAAACCTCCAGTGCAAGCATAGTGGGACTGTATGGTTCACCCTCCCAGGTGCCACGCCTATGGCCCTTTATTATCAATAACAATTTAGTCATTGATCCACACATGTCAACAAAAACACAACTCTTTATTAAATGCCCTGTTCATTGTAGGCCCACCCAACATATATGGCCCAATCTCATCCGTGTGATGAGACAGGCTGAAGGAAGCATCCATTAATCATCTATCATCCTGTCTTGCCACTCCACTACTCCAGCTGGGGAGTTGCACCAGTGTCTCAGAAGGTTGCGCTGCTTCTTCGCTTCATTTGAGGCTCTGTTGGGGCCTAGCACATCCTCAATGTCAATCAGGTTTGGCCCTTGCCTCCATTCACCAGGCTCCATGTCCCCATTGCCTTGTTGACGGTCCACAAGCCTGTTCTGCAAGACTGGGTAGCAGGTGCACATGAGATTGTGCAGGATGCAGAAAGCTTCCACGATCCTCCTCACGGTCTCTGGGTGATGCTTCATGGTGGTGAGAAGTACCTGGAACCTGTTGGCCAGGATGCCAAAGGCATTCTCCACCACCAGCCTTGCCCTGGACAGCCTGTACTTGAAGATCCTCTCTTCACGGGTAAGGAGTCTGGAAGTGTAGGGCTTCATGAAATAGGTTCTGAGGGAGAAGGCGTCATCCCCCATGATGAAGTAGGGCACATCTTGCATGTCGTTGGGCAGGGGGTCTGGATCTGGGAAACCCATGATGAAGTTGCATTCCAGCCCCTCCTTGAGGTCACTGGCGTTGTATACCTGGGCATCTGAAGCTGACCCGTTGCCTGAAGCATCGATGCACATAAACTTGTAGTCAGCATCGACCATGGCGAAGAGGATGATGCTGAAGAAGCCCTTGTAGTTGAAATAAGTAGACCCCGACTTGGCTGGAGCTTTGCAGGCCACGTGCTTGCCATCTATGGCTCCAACGGTGTGGGAGAAGTTCCACCTCTGATACCACTGCTCTGCAACTCTCTTCCAGCCTTCTTCAGTGGAGGGGCACTGGAGGAACTCCTCCAGGTATTCTTCGATGATGGCCTGCACCACTTCTCTGATCACAATGCTGATGGTGTTGTGTGGCACCCTCCAGCCCTACTGCATGCTCCTGTACATGGTCCCGGAGGCCAGGTGGCGCAGAGTCAGTGTCACCTTGAGTCCAGGGTCCAGGCTGGGCCGGACGTTGGTGCTCTGCTTGGTCCACCGGGGTCTCAGCTGCTCCACAACTTCGTCAAACATGGCTGGAGACATCCTCATGAAGTTCTGGAATGCACGAGGGTCTTCGTTCCTCAGCTCCACCATTAGCTTGTTGTTGTATAGTCCATACTCTGCTCTTCTCCCGATCCATCTTCGGACCCAGACACTTCTTGGACGCCTCCTTTTCTTCCTGTAGAACAGGTGAAAGAGCCTGTAGATGGCTTCGCACTGTTGCAGAACGATGGTGGCTACCAAAAGGAGTGTGTGACGATCCATGGTAGAGATGACTGGATGCTGTGGAAGAGCAAGAGCCAGATGAAGGCTGCAGAGGTCTGCACCGCAGGGCTGCTGGACTGAAAGTGAAATCCAGCTGAGTTCCTCCCCCTTTTTATAGGCAATATAGGTTTTCCACTAGGTGTCCTTTTGCATTCTCTAGGCATCCTCTAGACATCCTTAATATCCGAGATAGGTCCCCTCTGCAAAGGTTTCTTCCGTTTTAAATGCTTTCTATGAGAGCTGCATCCGCTTTCATCCTTTCTCCGTCCGTGCTACTAACGCTGCACATCCGTTCCATGTCCGTTTCGCTTCCTCCCTGTGTCCGTTTTCTGCTGGAGTGGATTTGAGTTGCGCGGATGCGCAGCGGATGCCTAGCGTATATAGCGGACGCGTAACGGATGACAACGGATGTAGAATGGATGTTCCCCATATGTTTTGCAGATGCAGAACGGACGCGTTTGATACATTTTCCACTCAAAAAGTTTTGAGCAGCTCAAAACTTTTTGAGCGGATGGACCTCAGTCGATGGATGCTGGACGGATAGAGAGGATGAAAAACGGAGGCAGTGAGTAAAGAACGGATGAATCGCTTCAACCAACGGATGGCAAGTGTTTCTCTCCGTTTTACATCCTCTTTCCATCTGTTGGTGCAGTGTGACATGGGCTTTAATAAAAAAACTTGATGTGATTCTTGCTTGCCTGGTCCTACTTGTTGTATGGGCGTCACATTATTTCATACATTGATTTCTCTGTGTGTGTTGTGTTTGTGTGTACCCATTTTTACAATCCACAACAAACTAACATAAAATGAAAAGAAGGAAGAGGATAAAAGGCTAAAGCTAAAAAGTGATCAAATAAAATAAATACATAAGAAAGGTGACCTTTGGATTTTCCAGTACAAAGACAAGTACAGTCATCTTTCTCCGAGTTTAAATGAATAATATCAATACTTAAAAACCTTTGAAATGGTAAAACTCAACATATCCAGAAAACAATGCTCAGATATTCTTAGTTTAACTTTAATTAAACACATAATGTCATTAACTATAAATAACCCATAACCATATATTTAACAATCCACAATATTTCTCTAATCAAAGTCAGCTCTAATCCTCAAATCCCAAACTTCATTTTTCTCTTTTTCCCTGTAGGAGATCTAACAATGGTCTCCAAGCTTCTAGAAATTTAACTCAAATTATTGCCTCTAATCAAAGTAATCAATTGAGCCATCTCAGCTGGTTCCATTAGTTTCAAACTTCATTCTTCCATTGTGGGTTTACACTCCTCTTTCCATCTTTTTGCTTATAACAGCCTTGAAGCCAATGTCATAGAACAGGAACAAAGTCCTGTGTTTTCTTTCCAGTCTTGCATAGATTAATTTGGAGACCAGACATCAACAGTCACTAGCCTGAGTTTCTGGAGGAAAAGTGAGATGCCCACCTCAATTAATTAACTCTCAAACTCCATAGTGGATGAAGCAAGAAGATTGGCTCTTCAAAACAGAGGCAAATAATCAAAATCACAGGAATATTAGTACTGCTTTATAAATGCTTAGTAAGGCCACACCTGGAATACTGCAGCCAGTTTTGGTCACCACATTACAAAAAAGATGTTGAGACTTTGGAAAAAGTGCAGAGAAGAGCAACTAAGATGATCAAAGGCCTGGAGACTAAAATATATGAAGAAAGGTTGCAGGATTTGGATTTAGCTGGTGTAAAGAAAAGAAGAATTGGGGGGGACATAATAGCAGCATTCCAGTATTTGAGGGGCTGCCACAAAAAAGAGAGGAATCAAATTATTTTCCAAAGCACCGGACAGCAAGACAAGAAACAATGGATGGAAACTAGTCAAGGTAAAAAGCAACCTAGAATTAAGGAGAATGAGGACAATTAATCAGTGGAACAGAACATTGCCTTCAGAAATCATGAGTGCTTCATCACTGGAGGTTTTTAAGAAGAGCCCGGACAGCCATATTGTCTGATATAGCATAGTCTCCTGCTTGAGCAGTGGGCAAGATCCAAGGTCCCTTCCAGGTCTATTCTGATTGATTGAAGATAAAACTTGCCACGTGCACATCACGTGTATGATTTAAGCACCAACCTTTCTTTAACTTTCAGTGCTATGCAATGGAGTAGGAGAACTGAGCCATCATCCCGCCACCCCAAAGCAGAGGAGGGATGTTCCTGATGGTAACATCTTACTGGCTTTTTAAAATCAAACACATTGCCTCTGAATCAAAGCCAACAGCTGTTCCTGACCTCTTAAATCATTTTTCCACCTCTCCTTGCTTGGTACAATGGTGCATCTTTGTAGTTTTCAGTGTGCACATGAAGTCGCCCCACAAATAGGCATAATTTGGTCTGATCACTGCTGGACACAAGTCACTTAACTCTCAGGAATCAGTCAAGGGGTTGAGCAGGATAGAGTGATGGCATTGCTGCCAGTGGTGGGATTCAAAGTGGTTTACCATTGGTTTGGTGGGCGTGGCTTGGTGGGAGCGCTTTGCGCATGCACACACACTTTGCCAAACACATACTGTGCACACATGCAGTGGCCTTCCAATCCTGCACACTCCCTGTTACTTCAGCAGCTAACACACGGCAATCTAATGTGCTGTGTGAAGCAGTTGCGCTTCAAATACAGGGAATAAAGGTTCAGTATGGGAGCCCAGGTAGATGGGTGGGACCAACAGCACATCATCGGAGCAAATGGGTTCTCTCCCAGATGATCTTCAGAGCTACTGGTTCAGTCAATCTGGGCTGAACTGGTAGAAATCCACCCCTGATTGCTTCTGAAAGATTGAGAAGCAGCAATAGGGTCAGTCTGCCTTTTCTTCCTGAAAGGCAGCAGCTCAGAACCCGGAGTGGTTCAAGTTTGGAAAAACCTGTGATAGTTGGGCATGATGGAAGTTGTAGTCCTATACATCAGGAAGAAAAACCAAGTTTGAGACAGTGCAGTGAAGAGTAGATGGGCATGGCCATTGCCCTGTGCTTGGAACTCCATAGGGACCTCTGCTCCACATATTCCCTCCTGGGTCTTGGGAGAGCAGTCAAGGTTTGGGCCAGAAGGAAATTATGTCCCATGTATGTCAGTGGTGGCAAACTCAATTTCATTGAGGGTCAAATCAGGGCTGTGGTTGACCTCAGGGGGCCAGGCAGGCATGGCTAACTGGGTGTGGCCAGTTGGGTGGGCGTGGCCAGCCTGATACCATTCCCCAAACTGCTGGCATGTTTCCTTTTTGCATTGGGTAGACCAGGCCAAAGTGTCATGGGCCTGCCCTTTACATTTTCCAGGACAGCCCCATGGGCCAAATCTGACTGTACCACAGGCTGGATCCAGCCCATGGGCCTTGACTTTGATACCCCTGATTTATGTGATGGTGTCAGGCAGAGGTGCTATTCAACAGGTTCTGACCAGTTCTGGAGAACCAGTAGCAGAAATTTTGAGGAACTTGGAGAATCCCACCTTTGACTGGCCCTGCCAACCCCATCTATTTTCTGCCTCCTGAGTCCCAGCTGATTGGCTGGGCATTCTTTTGTTGCCCTGCACAGGAGAATGGAGCTGGAAAGCAGGTTAGTGGGGTGGGGAGGGAATGGGGATTTCCCTTGCCATGCCCACTAAGCCATGCCCACAGAACTGGTAGTAAAAATTTCTGAATCCCACCACTGGATCAGGGGATATAATTTTACACCCCTTTAAGGTTCTTTGTTCTCTGAGGGGCAGAAAAAAGCTGTGTGTCAACTCTGAAGCAAACCTGGCTGAAGCCATCTTTTGCTGCTTCATAGTTGCCACGAACTCTGAGAGGGGGAAGTAAACAGACCTGGTGGTTTGGAGCACAGAGGAGAAGAAACTATCCTTTACCTGTGAAAGATCTTTTTGTTATTGAAATTGCAAAACTGGTGAAGGGGAGAGAGGAGAGCCCCAAATCCAAGTGGATGGCAAATGGCTCTGCTTGATAGTTTTGGAGGGGAGGAGATGTATGATGAACAAGGCTGGAGCTACACGACAGAGGCAGACAGGGCTAATGGCTCTATTTTGGAATGGTGGTGTGCCTATTTTAGGATTTGAACCATTGTTTTGTACTATTCCCCACCTCAAACTGGGCTATCAGTTTCCAGGAATCATGATCAGAAGTGTTCTGGGGGGGATGCACAAAGGAGGCTCGAGGGGATATGTGCAACTTTGGGTGCAGATTTCCCGCTTGGCAGTGAATACACTTTAAGGAACCAGGAAGATTGCACAAGCTTTCACCCCCACCCCCACCTCAAGTGCCAAGAGGTTCACACCATTGCTAATTTTAAAGTGCCTTAGCAATGGGAGTGTTAGGTCTCCCAGGCAATACACAGCCACCGAACATGTGGTGCTAAGATGTTTCTGCTAATGGTGTTAAAATCTCACTCTTCACAAGCTGTGAACCAAGGAAATTAGACTCTGTTGATGCTCTAGCAGGTGTCACTGTGGCTTGGCAAGCGTCCTCTTGGGACAGAGAAAAAAACTTTCCAGTAAGAGCCTGTAGAAAGGTGAGAAGCAGAACCCAAAATACAAGGGTGTGCATTGTGCAAAACAGGCTTCTTTCCATTTAACATTGTGCGGTTAAATGAAAATTGTGCGGTTTTGGAAATTACAGTCCCAGTGCATCCAGGAAATCCATGATGCAGTTTCCAAATCCAAGCATGACCTGGGCAGGGGTGTCTGCAGTGTATGGTGTATGGTCAAAACAGTCAAGATCTGGGGTGTCAAACTCAAGGCCTATGGGCTAGACATGGTGTTTAGATCTGGCCTGTGAGGCCACCATGGAAACAGCAAAGGACTGGCCCATGGTGCAGTGGTGGGATTCATTTTTTTTTACTACTGGTTCTGTGAGCATGGGTTGGTGGGAGTGGTTTGGTGTGCATGGCAGGGGAAGGTTACTGCAAAATCCTCATTCCCTCCCCACCCCACTAATCTGCAGCCAAATCAGAGGAGGAGGCAGCGTGGGAGTCAGGGTCAAGGCAACCTGAGGGCTCTGAGAGGGAAGAGGGAATGGAGCTGGCAGAGAGAGAGACAGAGGTGGAGCCTGGGCCACCCATCATCATAGAGAGTCAACAGCCCCCAGGTCTGGAGGTAGCTGATGAGTAAGAGGAGGAATAGCTGGGTCCAGTGCCTGACATATGGTTGCACAGAAGGCAGAGGAGAGGAGAGCAGAGGAAATCTATGGGATGATCCTTGGGATGGAAGCAAGGCTCCACCCTAGCTCTGGGGATAAAAGGCAGGGGCAGAGATGAATAAGTGTGGGAGACAACAACTTCATCTCTCGACTGGACAGACTTGTTAGCCTGCAGTGAGAAAAAAACTTTTTTGCAAAAGGAATTCAAGGAATAATTGATTTAACTTTGTTTGTGGTGTTTGGGAGCCAGGTCAGAACAGGTAGAAAAATATATAGTGCTAGTATTAAATGGGGAGACCTGGCTTGGAAGCAGTATATGTGAAAGGCACCTGTGTGTCTTGTCCAATTTCTAGTTAAACTTGAGCCAACAATATGATGCAGTTACTAAGAAGGTAAATGCTACCTTGGAGTGCATTAACAGGAATGCAGGATCCAAATCAGAAGTGGGTATTCAGCAGGTTCTGGAGAACCAGCAGTGGAAGTTTTGAGTAGTTCAGAGAACCAGCTAATCCCACCTCTAACTGGCCCTGCCTGCATCTATTCTCTGCCCCCCCGAGTCCCAGTTGATCAGCTGGGTCTTCTTTGGTTGTCCTGCATAGGAGAACGGAGCTGGAAAGCACGTTAGTGGGGTGGGGAGGGAAGGGGGATTTTACAGTATACTTCCCCTGCCACACCCACCAAGCCAAGCCATTCCTACCAAGCCATGCCCACAGAACTGGTAGCAAAAATTTTTGAATCCCACCACTGGTCCAAATTATGGAATTGTTCCACTCTGTTGTAACCCTGGTCAGACCCCATTTGGATTCCCAGGTCTGGGCACCACAGTTCTAAAGGGATAGTTACCAATTGGGGCATGTTCAGAGAAGCTACAAAGACAGCATAGAAACTAAGTCTTATCTGGAAAGATTAAAGGGTATCTGGGAATATTTATCCTGGAGAATACCTGATTGAGGGGAGGTATGAATAGCAGTCAAATATCCAAAGCGTCGTCTGTTGTCACACAGGAAAGCAACCCTTATTCTTTTGTCCCGGAGGGTAAGACTAAAATCAATAGGTTAAAATGACAAGTAAGGAGGTTAGACATCAGAACAAAAGTGCCTCCTATACAAGCTGTCAGCCAGTTGAATGGGATGCCACATGAAATTCTGAAATTTTCTGCTTTCCTTCAATTATTTCAAACAGAAGCTAGATGGTCATTGTCAAAACTGTTTTAGTCAAGATAGCACTATGTAGGAGGGCTGGGATAGATGACCTTAGATACAGTATTGAAACACTGCTATCATGTCATCCCTAATCCTTTTTAATGATAAGAAGGACCAGGAGTGACATGATAGCAATGTGCCAATATCTAAGGAGTTGCCACAAGTAAGAATGAGTCAACCTATTCTCCAAACCAATGGTGGGATTCAACATTTTTTTACTACCAGTTCTGTGGGCATGGCTTGGTGGGTGTGGCTTGGTGGGTGTGGCAGGGGATGGTTATTGCAAAATCCCCCTTCCCTCCCCACCCCACTAACTTGCTTTCCACTCCTTTCTCCTGTGCAGGGCAACCAAAGGAGACCCAGCCGATCAGCTGGGACTCAATGGGAGGCAGAGAAGAGATGGGGTGGGGCCAATCAGAGGTGGCATTGGCCGGTTCTCTGAACTACTCAAAATTTCTGCTACTGGTTCTCCAGAACTGGTCAGAACTGGCTGAATCCTACCTCTGCTCTAAGCCATATGAAGGCAGGACAAGAAGCAACGGGTGGAAACTAACCAAGGAGAGAAGCAACCTGGAACTAAGGAGAAACTTCCTGGCAGAATAATTAATCTGTGGGACAATTTGCCTCCAGAAGAAGTGCTCCAACACTGGAAGTTGTAAAGAAGGGATTAGACAACCATTTGTCTGAAATGGTCTATGATTTCCTGCCTGAGCAGGGGGTTGGAGTAGAAGACCAACAAGATCCCTTCCAACTCTGTGATTCTGTGTCTTTTAACTCTGGTTTAGTTCAATTGACTGACCCGATGGAGGCAGGTTTCTGAATGGAATTCCAATTTAAGGCCCTGAAGATAATCAGTTCTCCTTGATTAACTGCTTTTTAGCATTACAAGCAATACATATGTTGTTCAAACATTATGCTAGTGGTCCTTGACCACAGCTGGCACCAGAAGTTCCATTGCTAAGTAAGGCTCTTGTTAAAAGAGTCACATCTGATTTATTTATTTTTTTTGTCCATGGTTGTTAAGCAAATTGTTACAGTTGTTCAGTGAATTGTATGGTCATTAAACAAATCTGGCTTCTCCCCATTGATTCCTCTGGTTGCAGATGGTGATTGTGTGACCCTGGGATTCTGCATACATCGAAAATATATATGCCGGTTCTCAAGAGCCCAAATTTCCATTACACGACTAGGGGGGTGCTGTGACAATTGTAAGTGGGAGGACCAGTCACAAGTTCCTTTTTTTCAGTGCTGTTGTAACTTATTTTATTTTTTTTAAATAATTGTATATAATTATATTGTATATTGTATATAATTATATTGTATATTGCATTGCATTGCATTGCATTGCATTACATTACATTACATTACATTACATTACATTACATTACATTACATTACATTACATTACATTA
>BLBF01000060.1:11542596-11554273 GCA_015471245.1 Laticauda colubrina | reverse complement strand
TACATTACATTACATTACATTACATTACATTACATTACATTACATTATATGGGTGAGATCAGCTTGCAACAAGGCTAGCCTTATTGCCAATTTGATCCTTGAAGAGAAGGCTGATCTTCCTTGTATAATTGAAACTTGGCTGAGCCCAGAAGGAGGTGTTCCTCTTGCAGAAATGTGCCCAGTGGGTTATCAAGCATGGCACCAGTCTAGACCTCAGGGCTGGGGAGGAGGTGTGGCTGTTGTCATCAGAGAATCTCTAGTAGCCTCCAGAGGCAAAGTTCAACAAGTCCCCAGCTGTGAGACCCTTTTTCTTAGATTGGGCTCAAGGGATCTGGTGGGGTTGCTGCTGCTATACCAGCCTCCCTGCTGCATGGCAGCTTCCCTACCTGGGCTCCTGGACCTCACCGTAGGACTGACAGTAGAATTCCCCAGGCTTATAGTTCTGAGAGATTTCAACCTGCCTTCTCTGAGGTCAGGTTTGGATGTACCCCAAGATTTTATAGAAACCATGACTTCCATGCACCTGTCCCAGATTATCCAGAGCCTGACTAGTAATGGTGGTCACACCCCCATTTTGATGTTCTTGTTGGAGCAGTTTCTATGTGACCTAGAATTGGTAGACCTCTGTTTGGTCCCCTTGTCATGGTCAGATCACAGTCTAGTGGCAATGAATTTCTCAAAAGCTGCATCCCCCCACAGGGAGGCAGGACGTATTAGATTGGTCCACCCCCATCCACTAATGGACCCAGATAGGTTCCAGAAGGAGCTGGGGGCTATACTGCAGATCTACTGTGCAATCCAGCTGAGCTCTTAGTCACTGTTTGGAATAGGAAGGTGGTTGAAGCTCTGGATAGGATTGCACCCTTGTGACCTCTCCTCACCCGTAGACCTCTCTGTGCCCCATAGTATACAGAGGAGCTGAGAGGGATAAAACGCATGAGGAGACATCTAGAGCACTGCTAATGGAAGACAGGAGATGAACTCGATCGAACACGGGTAAGAGCTGCTACTAAGGCCAACCTTGTAGCAATTCATGAGGCAAAGTGTAAATATTTCTCCACACTAATTGCATCTGCAGATAATTGCCCAGCAAACCTCTTTTAGGTGAGCCATCTCCTTTTAGGGAAGGAGGAGATTGAGATCCACCTGGAGGGGTATGCTGAGGAATTTGTGGATTTTCTGGAAGTTCTCGACTTCATTCCCAGTTAGATGCCGGCGTGGTTGCTGATCCGGTGGAAGCTTCTGAGGCAGGTTCTTGCCCTGTTATCTGGGAATGGTTTGACTCTGTTGCTCCTGAGGAAGTGAACAGGATCCTAGGGAGTATGCGCATGAGCACCTGAATTTTAGACCCATGTCTAAAATTGTGAAAGCTTCCAAGGAGGTGACAGGTGGGTGGACTCTGGCAGTAATTGATGCTTCTCTACAGGAGGGGATGCTGCCCCAGCACTTTAAGGAAGCTGTCAGGTGGTGCTCCATTCAAAATTCAAGAAAGAAATACTTAGACTCTCTAAGTTAGAGAAAATATATCTTTTACTGAAAATGAAGGGGTAGCAACCATAGAATTCTGAATCTGAGAAATTAGGCACGTGAATCACATATACAAAGTGATGGAAATGTTCCCACCTCCAATAGTTCAGATGAATCTTCCAATTAGAAGTTTTAAATATGATCATGTGGGCATCTTCAGGTGGTGATGAGGCCTCTGTCCATTGACCTTGGCATACTTTGATAACGGGTTGCAGTTGCGCAGAGAAAAGAAAGCTAAATGAGAAATAGAAACCTAACTCTATTGTATGCTCCCCCCCTCCTCATTTTACACAACAGAAAAAATGTAACACCTCCAGCTCACTTCCCAGACTTATCCCTACCTCCCCTCCCCCCCATTTCTTATGACAGCCAAAAGATGCAAAGTGATAGTAGAAGATCTTGAAGGCTGACAGAAGCTGTGGTCCACTCTCTTATTAAAGGCTAGGTCACACTGGCCGACGGATGCAAAACGTATGTAAAAAGGAAACTGCACATGAGCAAATTTTCCATCTGTTGTTATCCGCTCTCAAAAGTGCCCCAAATTTGCATAAACAGAGCGGACAACAATGGAAAGGAACGGACGTAGGGAGGATGTAGTGGGGATGTAAAGCGGATGTTCGTAGGAAGCCTAGAGAATGGAAGCGGATGGAAGCGGATGACAAATCCGCAGGACTTCTGGGGGAGAACAGCGAAGCAGACGCATAGCGGAAGGAGCGGATGACGCGGATGCATCACGGATGCCTATAGGATGCATAGTGGATGCGTAGCGGATGCAAAGCATTCACTGCACATTGGGGAGGATGAATTGCGTAAACTCTCAAGCAGGTCACCATTCAGAGGAAAGACCTGCTGCCAGAGACATCATGAGAGAACACCATGGGGGAAGAAGAAGAAGCCTGTGCCTACTCCTGCCAGCCCTGGCAAGAAGGACAGAACCACCATCACACCCCCTGGCGCTGACTCTGAAGCTGCTGGTGCTTCTGCTGCTGCTGCTGGTGCTCCTGGTGTTGCTGCTGCTGGTGCTTCTCCTGCTGGTGCTGCTGCTGGTGTTGCTGGTGTTACTGGTGCTGCTGGTGCTTCTCCTGCTGCTCCTGCTGCTTCTCCTGCTGGTGCTGCTGGAGCTGCTGGTGCTTCTCCTGCTGCTGCTGGTGCTTCTCCTGCTGCTGCTGCTGTGGTGGACCAGCCCCAAGGCCCTCAAAGCCCTGCTGCTGAAGGCCCTGAAGCCCCTGCCAAGAGGGAGTAAGAGGCAAGGCAAGGAGAAGGGGGAGAGGAAACAGTACTCCATTTCCAAAGACCATGAGGAGGAGGTGCTGGAATGGCTGAGGGAGAACGAGTACCTGTGGAGGAAGGGCCACAGGCTCTATCATGACACAAAGAGAAAGCAGGCAGCTTGGAGAGAGAAGGTGGAGAGCCTGGGCTACACTTCAGATGTCCTCCTGGGGTGGTGGAAGCATATGCACACCTGGTATGGCAAGCTGCACCTGAAGAAATCCGGGCAGGCCACTGTCAAGCTCACTGACTGGGAGACCTATGTCATAGCCAGGTGCAGCTTCCTGGAGGGTGAGATCCGCCACGGAGGACAGCCCCTCTGTCAACCCTCTCCCTCAGACAGTCCACAGAGAGCCACTCCTCTTCCAGCCAGGAGACAGCTACAGTGTCCAGGCAGGTGTCTTTGGAGGGCCCCACGACAGAGACCCCCCCCCCCGACAGCTGCACTCCCCATGCCAGAGGATGTGGAGGATCCCCTGTCTCAGATGGAGCAAGAAGAAGCAGCCACCAGAGACCAACCCACCCCCACCCCCAGCTCCACCTCCACAGAAAGCAGGCAGAGAGGCAGACCGGAGGGACAGAGCCACACTGTCCTCTTGGAGATAAGGGACAAAATAAAAGCCAGCACAGATCTCCTCTCCCAGCTGGTCCACTTTGATATACCACATACAGAAACATGCAGTATGCACGGAGGGTGCCACACAACACCATCAGCATTGTAGTCAGAGAAGTGGTGCAGGCCATCATAGAAGAATACGTGGAGGAGCTCCTCCAGTGCCCCACCACTGAAGAAGGCTGGAGGAAAGTTGCAGAGCAGTGGTATCAGAGGTGGAACTTCTCCCACACCGTTGGAGCCATAGATGGCAAGCACGTGGCCTGCAAAGCTCCAGCCAGCTCAGGGTCCACTTATTTCAACTACAAGGGCTTCTCCAGTATCATACTCTTTGCCATGGTTGATGCTGACTACAAGTTCATGTACATCGATGCTTCAGGCAATGGGTCAGCTTCAGATAGCCAGGTATACAATGCCAGTGACCTCAAGGATGGGCTGGAACGCAACGTCATCATGGGTTTTCCAGATCCAGACCCCCTACCCAACGACACACAAGATGTGCCCTACTTCATCATTGGTGATGATGCCTTCTCCCTCAGAACCTTCCTCGTGAAGCCATACAGTTCAAGATACCTCACCCGTGAAGATCTTCAACTACAGCCTGTCCAGGGCAAGGCGGGTGGTGGAGAACGCCTTTGGCATCCTGGCCAACAGGTTCCAGATACTTCTCACCACCATGCAGCATCACCCACAGACTGTGAGGAGCATCGTGGAAGCTTTCTGCATCCTGCACAATCTCATGCGCACCTGCTACCCAGTGTTGCAGAACAGGCTTGTGGACCGTCAACAAGGCAATGGGGACATGGAGCCTGGTGAATGGAGGCAAGGACGAAACCTGATAGACACTGTGGATGTACATGGCCCCAACAGAGCTTCACGTGAAGGGAAGAAGCAGCGCAACCAACTGAGACACTGGTGCAACTCCCCAGCTGGAGCAGTGGAGTGGCAAGATGGGATGGTAGATGCTTAATGGATGCTTCCTTCAGCCTGTCTCATCACACTGATGAGATTGTGCCATGTATGTTGAGTGGCCTTACAATGAATAGGGCATTAATAAAGAGTTTTGTTTATGTTGAAATGTGTTGATCAATGATTAAATTGTTCTTGATAATAAAGGGCCATATGTGTGGCAGCTGGCAGGGTGGACCATACAGTCCCACTATGCTTGCACTGGAGGTTTATCTATCCCACAACTCTCCTTATCCCACAGCTATCCTTAGCCATCCCACAAGCATGCAAAGGCTTAACCCTTTTTTCAAAGTTTTCCCCAACACTTTATTAAGTAAACAAAAAGGAACCAAGTGTGTGAAGCAAAGATAACCTTTATTAATAAACTGTATGACTTTATTAAAAAGCAAAATGACCCAAGTAAAGTGTCTTTAAGCAAAGACAAGGTGAACAGGTAACAACTCAGTCTCTGACACTCTTCTCAGTCACTCTGAGGCGTGCCCATGGTCTCAGATGTAAAGGGGCCAGGGGCTGTGGAGGTGGCTATTGCTGGAGTGCTGGTCTGAGGCGCCATTGGGGTGCCTGGCCCAAGAGTACAATAGGAGATGGTGTGTGCAGGAAGCTCTCAGAGAGCTGACTCAGTCCCATGAGGTTGAGAGGCACTTCCTCAAGTACCTGGGATGTGAGCCCCAAGACTGATGACAGATGTTCTGAGGAAGGGCTTGGCTGTGGGGTGGAGGAAGGAGGAGTGTAGTGGGACTGTCTGGTCTGCAGCTGGGTCAGCTGAGGCGTTCTGCAGCTGGGTCAGCTGAGGCGTCTGTGGCATCTGTGGCGTCTGAGGAACCTGGGCCTGGACTGGGGAGGGCTGCCTCTGCTGTGGGAAGTCCTGGTAGTGGTAGGCTTGGTAGGCAAGGGGCTGCTGAAATCCATGGAAGGGCTGTGACATCGCCTGGGGTGCAGACCTGGAGTGGGTAGGTGCAGGTTCAGCTGGGCCTGGAGGGTGGTGCAGAAGAGCTGTGATCCTCTCCTTCATCGCCTGGTACTGGGCCTTGGGCATGTCCATGAGGGTCTGGCCCATGTACGTGATGAAGGGCTTGTGGTTGGAGGATGGTATGACAAAGTGGACCAGCTGGGAGAGGAGATCTCTGCTGGCTTTTATTGTGTCCCTGATCTCCAAGAGGACAGTGTGGCTCTGTCCCTCCAGTCTGCCTCTCTGCCTGCTTTCTGTGGAGGTGGAGCTGGGGGTGGGTGTGGCTTGGTCTCTGGTGGCTGCTTCTTCTTGCTCCATCTGAGACAGGGGATCCTCCACGTCCTCTGGCATGGGGAGTGCAGCTCTCGGGGGGGGTCTCTGTCATGGGGCCCTCCAAAGACACCTGCCTGGACACGGTAGCTGTCTCCTGGCTGGAAGAGGAGTGGCTCTCTATGGGCTGTCTGAGGGAGAGGGTTGACAGAGGGGCTGCTCCTCGGTGGTGGATCTCACCCTCCAGGAAGCTGCACCTGACCATGACATAGGTCTCCCGGTCAGTGAGCTTGACAGCGGCCTGCCCGGATTTCTTCAGGTGCAGCTTGCCATACCAGGTGTGCATATGCTTCCACCACCCCAGGAGGACATCTGAAGTGTAGCCCAGGCTCTCCGCCTTCTCTCTCCATCCTGCCTGCTTTTGCTTGGTGTCACGATAGAGCCTGTGGCCCTTCCTCCACAGGTACTCGTTCTCCCTCAGCCATTCCAGCACCTCCTCCTCATGGTCTTCAGAAATGGAATACTGTTTCCTCTCCCCCTTCTCCTTCCCTTGCCTCTTCCTCCTCTGGCAGGGGCTTCAGGGTCTTCAGCAGCAGGGCTTTGAGGGCCTTGGGGCTGGTCCACCACAGCAGCAGCAGCAGCAGGAGAAGCAGCAGCAGCAGCAGAAGCACCAGCAGCACCAGCAGCACCAGCAACACCAGCAACACCAGCAGCAGCACCAGCAGGAGAAGCACCACCAGCAGCAACACCAGTAGCACCAGCAGCAGCAGAAGCACCAGCAGCTTCAGAGTCAGTGCCAGGGGGTGTGATGGTGGTTCTTTCCTTCTTGCCAGGGCTGGCAGAAATAGGCACAGGCTTCCTCTTCTTCCCCATGGTATTCTCTGAAGATGTCTCTGGCAGATGTCTCTGAATGCTGACTGCTTGCGAGCTGCATCCTTTTAAATCCGTGGAGCTGACGCAATTCATCCTCCCCGCATGCGCAGTGAACGATTTGCATCTGCTACACATCTGCTATGCATCCTATAGGTGTCCGGATGCATCCGTGTCATCCGCTCCTTCCGCTACGCATCCGCTTCGCTGTTCTCCCCCGGAAGCCCTGCGGATGTGTCATCCGCTGCCATCACTTCCATCCGCTAGGCTTCCTACGAACATCCACTTTACATCCCCGCTACATCCTCCCCCGTCCATTCTTTTCTGTTGTTGTCCGCTCTGTTTATGCAAATTTGGGGCACTTTTGAGAGCGGATAACAACAGATGGAAAATTTGCTCATCCGCTGTGTCCTTTTTACATATGTTTTGCATCCGTCGGCCAGTGTGACCGAGCCTTAATCTCCTCCTGCAAAATCTCATTTTTTAAGTTGGGAGAGGCCACTTGCCACACAGCACAACTGAGGCTCTTTGTTATGTAATTTGGAGGCTGTGGGGCCTGCCTGGAATTTCTGCCTTAAAAAAGGTGCAGGGGGATATGTTTCAAATGTTTATTGCAATAAAACCTTGCACCTATCTTATTAAGACTTGGCAGGGCCAATGTTCTCTAAAGAGTTTATTATCCCTGCTATTTTCATCCCATTCTACCCCCCAACAAAACATCTGCAGCAAGCATTTTGATGTGTTCCCATTATAGTCAATGGGCAAATTGGGTTCCCCCCCAAAATGAAATCTCCAAGGTCAATTCCAATTGCTTTTCCCTTGATTTTCAAAGTGCAGGTTAAATCATGTCCTTTTCAGATCTTGAACTCAAACCAAGGCTGATTCCTCTTGGCAGATTCTTTCTCACCCCATGCCTCTAAAAACCACAAAAATGGCCATTTTTGAATTTTGAGAGCTTCAATGTGCTCCTTCTTCTTCCTTTCACAACCAGATAGGAAGACTACATGTGAACATTAGGAAGAGCTTGCAAGCATTTTCAATTGTCTGTGAAATAACAAAACACAGCCCACGTTCATCAAAACACCATTCGCATTTACAAATAAGCACAACTTATTTTTGCAATTGTCTGCTCTAAATTTTACCTATAAGGAATAGATGAGATTTACAGGCTCATGAAGTAGCTGGAATCCAACCCATCATTTATTGTCAGCAATCAGGCTATAACTCTGCAGCAGAGGTGGGAGCCCTGTGTTTGCACTTAACATTACAGACCTGGGTGAGGGAGGTAAACCTTGCCTTGATAAATTGCTTTCAATCATGAAGGCCACTTGGTTCTCCTCAGCAAGACCAGGAACAGGGTAGGGTAGGATAGGGTAGGGTAGGGTAGGGTAGGGTAGGGTAGAGTAGGGTAGAGTAGAGTAGAATAGGAAATAGAATAGGGAATAGGGAATGGAATGAAATAGAATAAAATAGAACAGAACAGAATAGAATAGAATGAGTAGGAAGGAAATTTGGAGGTCTTCTAGTCCAGCCCCCTGCTCAAGCAAGATAACCTATACCTATACAAATGAGTGTCTAGTCTCTTCTTAAAAACCTCCAATGATGGAGCGCTCATGATTTCTGGTGGCAACTTCTGTTCCACTGGTTAATTGTCCTCACTGTTATGAAGTTTTTCCTTAATTCCAGATTGTATCTCTCTTTGATTAGTTTCCAACCCTTGTTTCTTGTCCTGCCCTCCAGTGCTTTGGAGAATAATTTAACTCCCTCTTGCTCTTCTCTGAACTTTTTCCAATCTTTTTCTGATCTTTTTTTGTAATATGATGACCAAAACTACCTGCAGTTGCAGTGGCTACAAGGACCTGCTGGCTCCATCTTCTTCTACTAATTGAATTTGTATCCTTCTGTCTCAAGAGACTGTTGTATCATGCTATGAAACTGGTTACTGCTACTTCCTATGTTGTTTCCATGCTGTATACAAAGCTGGAGTTTCCACTCCAGAGCAAGAGGCCTGGGTAATTTAATATGGAGGATAAACTGTTACCCAAGCAGCAGATCCCTCCCCCCCATCACTGAAATAGTTTAATGGAACTGCAGAGCCTATACGATTCGTTCCAGCTACATCGCAGGAGTTACCAGAATGTGATTGTACACAGTCACAAACTGCTTCTGGGACTCGGGCCCCAGATTTTGCTTCGAGGTTGAACTCCTGAAGCCTTTTCCAAGAATAGATATAGCTACAAGGCAATGGAGTTTGAAATCAGAGTTTTCCTTCCAGAAGATGCTTCTACCATTTATCTGCCATTGGGGCATAGAGCCCTCTTCCACCTTCAAAAACTGTAACCCTAGAAAGGGGCCCTTACGAGGTGCTACCAGTTGAGCCAGCTGGATCAAGATTTTTTAAGGAGGTATTACTCCTCATGCCCAGCTCACCTCCATGTGCAGCGTCTTCTATTGATAGAACCTGGAAATGTCTGATAGGGAGGTTCAGGCCCCCAGGGACTACAACAATACAACAAACTGCACACCTCTAGAAGCCTTTTGGGCCAATAAGGCAATAAGGTGGGAGAGGCAGCTTAAGAACGAAAGGGCCTTTTTCCCCTAAGAAAAGCAGAGATGGTTGAAGTGCCTCTAATGAGCTGACAGTAGCTCAGTCATAACCAGCCTAAGTGAAAATTTATTGCTTCATTCAGAACTGACTTAATTGACAGGGAGGTTGGGCATGTGTTTGTTTACCAAGCAAATTGGACAGATAGCATCAAGCAGGCCTGGCTAATTGCCCAGTGGAACGGAAGGCTTGTCTAACAAGGCTGTTCATTAACCCACCAGCTACAGATTGATGCCCCATGAATGACTGGTCACCCAGGGAACTCTCCCAAAGCCCAAAGCTATGGAGAAAATGCCAAGCTTCCCTTTCCAATAAGGACTGGATCGAATCTCAGTCATCCATGAAGGAAGCCTCTGCTCCCTTGGGGTTCATACCAAAGGAGGCCCTGTTCCTGTTTATGGTGGACATGTGATAAAGCAAAGAAATATTGGAGTAGGAGTCATATCTCAATACCAAAAATTCTTAAAGTGAGTATAAAGAGAAAGCCAGATATTTTTCTTTGGGCTGACAGGATAGCAGTCTTCTAATATGCGAGGGACTACCACAAAGAAGAGGAGCTCCACTTATTTTCCAAAGCATCAGAGGGCAGGACAAGAAAAATAATCAAGGAAACAAACAGGAATTAAGGAGAAACTTCTGAACAGTGAGAACAATTAACTAGTGGAACAGAAGTTAACAGAACAATTAACTAGTGGAACAGAACCTCCAACATTGGAGGTTTTTAAGAAAAGACTGGACAGCCACTGGCTTGAAATGGTAGAGGGTCTCCTGTTTGAGCTGGAGGCTGGACGAGAAGACCTCCAAGGTCCCTTCCAGCTTTATTATGTTCTGTTCTATTATCTGATCTGGAAGAACTCTGTGTACGTCTGTGGAGATTCTGTCATCCAAGTGATGGTTGCCCAAAAGGTGCTTTTTTCAAGAGGCTACTGGACTTTCTTGTTTTTTCTTTGAAGACGTTTTGCTTCTTATCCAAGAAGCTTCTTCAGTTTGACTAGATGATGGGGAATGGAAGGAATTATATTCCTTGTAGACAGCTGGTCATTTGCATCCTTTTAGAGGGTTTTTGAGGCTACCTGTGTTCCTGGTACTCCTGGTTCCTGTAGTCTACATTTTTTTCCACTGGACATCCATTCCTTCTCCCACACCATTCCAAGAGGGTTCATGCCAAATTGTATAGCTAAGAAGCAGTGGTGGGATTGGTGGGCATGGCATGGCTTGGTGGGCGTGGCTTGGTGGCTGTGGCAAGGGAAAGATACTGTAAAAATCTCCATTCTCTTCCCACTCCTGCGGGAAGGATACTGCAAAATCCCATTCCCTCCCCATTCCGCTGGCCTGCTTTCCAGCTCCGTTCTTCTGTGCAGGGCAACCAAAGAAGACCCAGCCAATCAGCTGGGACTTAATGGGAGGCAGAGAAGAGATGGTGGCGGGGCCAGTCAGAGATGGGTTTTGCCGGTTCTTCAAACTACTCAATATTGAGAAGGCGGAGCTTCGTCTCGGTGTTACAGCTGCGATCTTGGGGCTCTGAGATCGCAGCTGATATTTTCACCCCTGGTCGGTCCTAACGGACCTAAACCGTCCCGTAGAGATGGGGATTGTGAAGGGCACAGTCCCAGGATCCCAGAGATATCGCAAAATCTCTGGTTTGATCCGGGAGAAGCCCTTTTGCTGGCAGCGGAAAGGCAGCCTCCAAAGCTGCTGAAGTCAGGACAGCTCCGGAAAGAAAGTGGCTGGAGCGAGTGTGTGTCGGTTGGGTGAGAAACTTCTTTTGTATTGTAAATTGGTTGAGACTTGAAAGGACATCCTGAACAAAGAAGAAATCTGTGACTTTATTTTTGTTTGACTGGAACTGGTGGAGCGGCATTTTTTAAGTGATGTCAAATTGAGGCTTGGATTCTTTTCTTATTTTTTTTTTTCTGAGGACTTTAATCTGACTTTGTAGGTAACCGGATTGAATTTTCTCTTATATATATTTTTATGCTTCTTTTGATTTTTTTAATTTTCTTTAGATTAGAGGCTCCCTCTGGTTATCTTTTTTTTTTCTTCTTGTTTGAGTTTTTTATAAATATTTTTTCTTCTGGCTGGGGGGGGGAAGAGTATTATGAGATGTTGCAACACTGCCAACTAGAGGCTTGAAAATATTTTATTTGAACTGGGGAGAAAAATGTATAAGCACTCCTTTTCAAGGACATTTTAATGTGATAAGATAGAGGGAGAACACAGTAAAATATTATTACAGGTGCTTTCCTGGACTCTTATCAATTTTTCAACATTTGAGGCTTGGCTTTGAAGCTGCTGGAGAAGAGAGTCATAATAAGAGCCTTGGATAAAGAAATAAAGTGCAGTGTGCAGTATATATATATATATATATATATATATATATATATATATATATATATATACTTGTGAAATTCCTACTCGCCAGCCTTTTTGTAAATTTTAACTCTAGTATTTTTGCTTTTTATTTTAAAGGGAAAGCCTCAGAGCTCTTTCTTTTTTTCTTTGCTTTTTTGTTTCTTCCATCTATGTTTTTGGATCACTTTGTTTTTCTTTTTTGATTATTTTTTTTTCTTTTTCTTCTATTTTTTCTTTTTTATGGTGGATTATT
>BLBF01000060.1:11525659-11537212 GCA_015471245.1 Laticauda colubrina | reverse complement strand
ATGGCAGATGAGATTCTGCTGAAACGTTGCTACAACTTTAAAAGCACTACAATGACGTGGGATAATACCCGAAGGAAGCTGAACAGCACACATGTAAGTACCCGCGAAAATTAAAAAAAACAAATAGATAGATAGATAGATAGATAGATATGGATCTTTGGTTATTCGGTTTTTCTCCCGTGTAAAATTGGAAGTATCTTGGCAACGTTTCGATAAAGTCTCATTCATCATCTTCAGGTTTGTTTCTTCGGCTCTGTGCTTCTCAGAGTAATGTGAGCTTGCAGCTGCTTCTTCCTTTTAATTGCTAGTGGGGGTGTGACTTGATCGGGTGGGGGCTTCGCTGTATTTTGATTGGGTGGGGGTGTATTCTCATTGGTTGGGGGTTTGGCTGTGTTCTGATTGGTGGGGGGATTGGCTGTGTTCTGATTGGCTGGGGGTGTGTTCTGTTCAGATGGGGGCTTGGTTGTGCTCAGGTTAGTCTTGGTTGCTGGGGGATTTGAGCTGGTGAGCTGTGATCCTGTTGTAGGCCTGGCAGGTTGGGGGCCTGGCTGTGATCCTGATTTGGGGTTGGCTGTGTTCTGATTGGCTGGGGGTGTGTTCTGTTCAGGTGGGGGCTTGGCTGTGGTGGTAGCATCTTGTGTGTGGGTCTGGTGTCATTCTTCATGTTAGGTATTTGTTTGTTAATGGGGGAGGGTTTCCAAATGGCTGGTAGGCAGGAGGCATCATCTCTTTTATTCATGCTGTGTGGGCGTTTTTCTATCTCTTCTCTTATTATTGTGTTGTTGAAGTGATCGATTTTGGCAATAGTTCTAGTATTTTTAAAGTCAATCTCATGTCCTGTGGCTTTGAAGTGTTGGACTAGGGAAGAGGTTGGTTCTTCATATACATATACATATATATAAACATTAGTAAACAAAATAGTTATTCAAAACCATTCTAGTACAAGTATTAACCTTGTAAATCTTTCACGTTTCTTTTCAATATCTATCAATCTTTGAGAACAATTGAAATGTTTCCCTCCCTTCTTCATTATTACTTAATTGTTAAAAAGCATACGGTTGTATAGCCATATGGTTTTATCTTACAAATTATTTCCTATTAATAAGCAAAATAATTATTCAAATTCATTCTAATAACTGGTATAAATTTCCTTATAAATCTTCCACATTTCTTTTCAATATTTTATCAATCTTTAGAAACAATTGCAATGTTTCCTTCTCTTCTTTATTATTGCATTAATTATAAATAAACATACCATTACATAACAATACAGTTTTATCTCACAGATTATTTGCTTATTTCATTTCTAATTTATTACAGTATTCTTCTGTCACAACACTATCTTTTGTAAGTTTGCAGAATCCTCACTTTTAACTTAATTTAACCATTGTCTCTGTGTTTTCTAGCTGAGCAAATACCTTTAATCCTAGTATGTTTCCCCTTTTTCTTTATTTCCTGTTTTTGTCCCTCATAAGTTCTTTCCCTTTCTATCTTCCCCCTTTTTTCTCATCCCTTTTTTTAATACCCTTCTCTCTCTAATTTTCCCTTCTGTAGTTTTCTTTTCTGCTTCTCCTTGCTGTTATACTTGTTTTTCAGACTATTTTTCTTTTTATTTTTCTGTTCCCTTTGATCTCAAACTTTTAACTCCTTTCCCCCTTTTTCCCCTTATTTCCACACTTAGCATTATTTGATCATTGAAAATGGCTTCTTCTTTGTCCCGCCCTTCTTCTTACTCTTGAAGCTTTTCCTTTTGTTTTTCATAGTTCAGGATCTCCATTTCAAAAAATTCAAATACGAAGCCAAAGGATCTTCCACTCCTTTCTGCATCTTCTTTCTGTTTTTTAAGGCTCATCTTCAATTCCTCCAGGAGTGATGGCATGTTAAACACTTTTGAACAACCACCCGATTGAATGACAAAAACTTTTTTTTATATTACCAAATGATCCCAGACTGTGCTTTCTTGTTTCTTTCCTTTACTTTTCCTTTCTGTGGGTTACTGTATCTTTTAATAAGATTTCAGTTACAATGTATCCTCGAGTGTCTTTTCAAAGTTTCACTGTTAATCCTCTTTATTTTTCCAGGTGGCACTCCATTTTTCCATTGTTCCAAGTCTCACCCTTTTGCCTCTACTTTCTCCTTTTTAGGGCTTTAAAATTGACCAAGAAAAAAATCTTTATTCTCCTTTTGACACTTGGATTTCAGCTTAAGGTTGCCTATTAGTGTCAAAATAGATTAATATAAATTTCTTTCCATACCATTTGTCATTGTCAATATAAAGATAAAAAAGGGGGTTTAAACCTCCTTTTCTCTCTCCTTTGCCGCTTAAAGAACTTCTTTCAGAAGTATCCCTCTAGGTACTTTTATTTAGGGTACCTTGCTTAGATGTTCTCTGTTGTTTAGCCTGATCTGTTCTGCTTTCCTCTTTGTCTTCCTCCTGCACAATCTTATCCAGTCGAGTTCTTCTTTGAGGTGGCCATTTCTGACCACCACTGCAACTGCCTTCGGGGAAGGGAGTTTAGAAAGGAGGAGAGATGCAGCTCCCCTCCACTCAGCTAGCAATCTCCCCGCTCTTCATCACCTCTACAGGGTGGCTTCAGCCCCAAATCCAAAGGATCGGAGTGCTAAAGTGGCAAGCACAGATCGAAACGGCACACAATCATGGATTTCAGTCTGTCACTGAAGAGACCCAAACCGGAAGTCCGTTGTCCCACCCTTCTTGTTCTGCCAGTGTTTCTTGTTGTTTTTCATAGTTCAAAATCTCCATTTCTAAAAATTGAAATACGAAGCCAAAAGATCCTCTTCCGTCTTGTGCTTCTTCTTTTTGTTCTTTAAGTCTCATTTTTAACTCTTCAAGGAGTGATGCCATTTTAAAAAGTTTTAAACAACCCCCAATTGATTTGATTTTATTTCATTAGGATCCTCCATCCAAAGTTCCAGGAATCATCCAATAATCCAAAACTGTTTCTTTTCTCACTTTCTCTTTCCAGGGGCTTTGTTATCTTATGACAAAGTTTCAGCTACAATGTATCTTTTGCAAGCCTTGTTAAAATTCCACTATCATTTTTTTTTTAAAGTTCCAGGTGGTCTCCTCCATTTTCCAGATCCCACCCTCTTTTTTTCCTTTTTCCCTCCGCTGCTTTCTTTCTTTTTTTAAAGAAAGTTTTTAAATTATCAAAGACCCTTTATCCCTTTGACACTTTATTTTCAGCTAGAAATAGCCTATTAATGTCAAAGTGCATTAGGATCAATTTCTTATTCAAATCTCTCCTTAATGTTCCAAGTCAGTTAAAATTGTCGATGTTAGAGGAAAAAAAGCCATTTCCGTTTCCTTTCCCTTTCTCTTTCGCAGCTTAAAATATTTTTTAGGAATAGTATTAGTCTTTAAAATTCAGGTTCCAGGTACTTTAAATAGATGTTATCCATTCAACACGATCAGTCAAAATTTCTCCTTTAAACTTCCTCCTGCATAATCTTGTCCAGTCAGATTCTTCTTTGAGGTGTCCATTTCTGATGAATATTGCAACCGCCTTTGGGAAAGGGAGTAATGGCCAGCCAAGAAGGAGAGATGCAATTCTCCTCAACCCCACTGATGGCTCCCTCTTCTTCACCACCTCTATGGGATGGCTTCAG
Organism: Laticauda colubrina; assembly: GCA_015471245.1. Classification (NCBI taxonomy): domain Eukaryota; kingdom Metazoa; phylum Chordata; class Lepidosauria; order Squamata; family Elapidae; genus Laticauda; species Laticauda colubrina. The sequence goes on along the minus strand of BLBF01000060.1, from coordinate 11,533,582 downwards.
CCCTGAATCCGGGCAGCTTGGGATGCTCCAGCGGCGAGCACAGATCAAAAGTGCGGACGATCGCGATTTCGATCCATCGCCGAAGAATCCCAAACCGGAAGTCCCTAGTCTCTTCTTAAAAGCCTTCAGTGATGAAGCCCTACAACTTCTGAAAGCAAGCTGTTCCACTGGTTCATTGTCTGCACTTTTAGGAAGTTTCTCCTTAATTCCAGGTTGTTTCTATCCTTGATTAGTTTCCATATACTGTTTCTTGTCTTGCCTTTTGGAACTTTGAAAAGAATTTGACACCCCTCTTCTTTGGGGCAGCCCCTCAAATACTGGAATACTGCTATCATGTCACCCCTAGTCCTTCTTTTCTCTAGACTAGCCATCTTAACATTCTCTGAGAGCCATTGTGGTTTATTTGTGATCTCAGGGTCTGAATCAAATCAAACCAAATCGCCTGTTTTTCTCTCTTCCCCCCCCCCCCAAAATAAGTCCAGTTGCCTTTTCAAAATAAAAATCCCTTTTGATACATCTATGACCTGGATAACTGAGAATCTTCATAAATAAATCTCACTGCTCCTTAGATGCTTCTTGCCTCTGCAAATCTTCACACAATTTTTGAGTGTTTCTTTTCTTTTTTACTGTGCTTAAGCAGATTTATGTGTCAGAAGGATCAAGGAGAGTTACTGTTGGGTCTACTATTTTGAAGAGACATCTTTTTGCATTTATCTGACAGGAGAACAACAAAAGGATAGTAAAGGATGCTATTTGATAACCAAAAGAACCAAGAAAATACCATATATGATCTTAGTTATCAGGAGTCCAATATTACAGCTTTTATGAATGTGTAAACTGGACACATTTATCCACTCTGCAATCTTCCAGGCAACCCAATCAAATTAAAGCACCCCAGGCAGGTAGCTCATAATTGCACCTGCCTCTCACACAGGACCATCTCCTCTCCAGTTCCCCCATCGAACCGCCAAGACAGAAAAGGTTGGGACCACTGATTCAAACATTTGCCCTCCCCTGCCCTACAGATAACCATTCAAACCTTTGGGTGATATGCAGATGTGTTCAAGAAGCCATCATTCACGGCTGATCAGAGATTCCATCTAGAGTTCTTCCTGGTTCATAACTCAGCTCCTTTCTCTTCTATATAGTGGTGGGATTCAAAAAAATTTACTACCGGTTCTGTGGGCGTGGCTTATTTGGTGGGTATGGCTTGGTGGTCATGTGACTGGGTGGGTGTGGCCAAATCAATGTCACTCACATCAAGGGGTGCCTCATCTGGCCCCTCCCCTCCCAGCCATTCCTTGTCACCCAGCCTCAACTTATCTATAATTCTGTAAAAATGTTGTTCACCTTTTTTGACTTTATTATCTGCATATTATAGATGTACTTTCATGGACTACTGAAAGGAGGAAATGGCTCACATGCTTTACCCAAGAGTGTGATAGGCTTTTAAGGGGCTGCCACAAAGAAAGGGGGACAATGTATTTTCCAAAGAAGCAGAATGCAAACAAGAAGCAATGGATGGAAATGGAACAGAGAGAAGCAACCTAAAACAAAGGAGAAACTTCCTGACAGTGAGAACAATTAACCAGTGGAATTGCCTGTCTCCAGAAGTTCTGGGTGCTCAATCATTGAAAGATTTTAAGAAAAGACTGGACAGCCATTTCTCTGAAATGGTATAGGGTTCACCCCAAGGTCCCTTCTAAGTGTTATTCTGTTATTCTGACACCTTTCCCAGGATCTCTACTCAGAGTTTGGCATCCTCAGTTTTCTTGCCTGAGCTGGGGGTTGGACTAGAAGACCTCCAATGTCCCTTTTCAACTTTTGTTAAACACATGTGTATTTTATGCTCTGGACTATTGACATTGAATGCATGTAAACCCTGAAAAAATATGTGGTAGTCCTGGGCAAAAGAAAGGCAGAAAAATCACTCTAGGTGTAGGGACAGTGTAAAATATTAACACATGATAAATAATGGAACAATTAAAAATAATAGCAGAGTTTTATCTCTCTTCCTATTTTTTTTCTTTCTTTCTCTCTCTTCCTCTTTCTTTCTTTCTTTCTTTCTTTCTTTCTTTCTTTCTTTCTTTCTTTCTTTCTTGCTTTCTTGCTTTCTTGCTTTCTTGCTTTCTTGCTTTCTTGCTTTCTTTCTTGCTTTCTCCCTCTCTCTCTCCCTCTCTCTCTTACACACATGGAACACTTCTGTAGCTTAACAGACATGCATTTTGAAGTAGCTCCTTTAAATTTCTCCAAGGCTGGAGTGGATTCCCCCACCCCCTCTATCAGACCACACTCCTTATCACTCCAGGCACTTTAACTCACAAGGGAAAAGTGATACTTGCAGTGTCCATGGGGAATCTTTGGAGAAGTTTTGAAAGGATCTGCTTCAAAATGCATTTCTTTTATGTTGCAAAAGTGACCCAAGGCTCAATTCACCCCCACCCCCTCTGTCAGCCTGCACTCTCTCTCATTCCAGGCACTTTTAACTCCCATGGGGAAAGCGATACTTGCAGCGTCCATGCCTTTCTTCCTTTCCCCCTGGGGAGAAAGAGGCTGTGGGGAATGGAAAGCAAGGAGAGCGATCGGGGCAAGTGAGCAACCAGGCGACCGGATTGGGGGCGTGACCAGCCAGGGGTTGCCACCAGGTCAGCGACCCATGCCAAATAATCATTACCGGTTCACCCGAATAGGTGCGAACCAGTTGAATATCACCTCTCTTTCTATACCAGCACTATACCAGCACAATCAAGATCAAGGGAGGCACTAATACCACCTTGACCCTGAGGTCAAGTCTTAGTAAGGCCACACCTAGAATACTGCATCTACACAATAAAAAAGATGTTGAGACTCTAGAAAGAGTGCACAGAAGAGCAACCAAGATGATTAGGGGACTGGAGACTAAAACATGAATGGTTGCAGGAACTGGGCTTGGCTAATTTAGGGAAAAGAAGGACCAGGGGAGACAGGATAGCAGTCTTCTAGTATTTGAGGGGATGCCACAGAGAGGAGGAAGGGGTCAAGCTATTTTCCAAAGTACCCAAAGGCCAGACAAGGAATAATGGATGGAAACTGATCAAGGAGAGATTCAACCTGGAAATAGGGAAAATTTGATGACAGTGAGAATAATCAACTGATGGAACAGAAGTTGCCTTCAGAAGTCATGGCAGCTTCATCACTGGAGGCTTTCAAGAAAAGACTGGATTGCCATCTGTCAGAAATGGTGTAGGGTCTCCTGCTTGGGCAGGGGATTGGATTGGATGACCTACAAGGTCCCTTCCAACTCTGTTAATCTGTATCTGGTGAACCTACCTTTGATTACTTCCTATATGTTATATTGGTGAAAAGGGGGAAAGATCTTCGTTTATTTGCAGATACTTAACAAAACAAACATATGTTCAATTAGGAAAACAACAGCAGCAATTCTTCAAGCTATTTAAACTGTACAAATGCAAACACTTTCTCCTGAGCATAGCAACATGGACAGACTGAAAGTGACAAGCAGCCAATGAATTAATAACAGAGCTGGTATCTAACCAACATCAATGGATCAAAGGGTTGTCCTCCAAGAAATAAAGACTTGAATCTATCAGTAGGCTTCTTCCAAAACCAAAGAGATCTCATATGGGAGGAGATGCAGACCTCCATTCTTTCATTTCAGAAAACAGGACAATGGGATAATTTCAGGAAAGGAGCTCCTGGTGGTGTGTTTGCTAAACCAGGGGTGTCAAACACAACTTTATTGAGGGCCACATGAGGGTTGTGGTTGACCTTAGAGGGCTGGGTGGGCATGGCTGGGGTGGGCGTGGCTGGGGTGGGCGTGGCTGGGGTGGGCGTGGCTAGCTGAACATTGCTCACATCGGGGGGGGCACCTGTGGTAACCTGGGGGTGCTGGAGGATCCACTGTCTCCAGCAGAGGAAGGGAGACCAGGGCCAAGCCCACCTGGTCCCCTGAGGTCAACCACAGCCCTGATTCAGCTCTCAATGAAATCGAGTTTGACACCACTCTCCTTGAAGTTCCTGCTGCTGTGCTCATGCTCCTTGGCCAGGTTGCTCATGGTAGCAACTCTAAAAAGACTATTCCATAAATAGTTTTTCAAAGATTGTAACAAGGTGACTGAAGTTTCTGTGGCGCAAAATTCTAACTGGAGAGCATGATTGAATAATTTTGGCTCTTGGTGTGAAACTTCTGCAAGAAGAGAGAGGAACTCATCCCACTTTACATTGAAGGGGGCTCTGTGGAGAGAGTTTCCTGCTTTAAATTCCTGGGAGTCTACCTCAGCGAAGATCTCACTGGAAAATCAACACAACCCAGATGGCCAGAAAGGCCCAACAGAGACTTCATTTCCTTAGCGAAAGAATAAAGTGGAACAATGACTGATGACCTCTTTTTACCAGTCCACAATAGAAAGCGTCCTCGCATATTGCATGACAGTGTGGTATGCTGGCTTGACAGCCACAGATAGAAAGACATTACAGAGGGTGGTGAGCCCAACACAAAACATTGTGGGCTGTTCCCTTATACCGCTAGATGACCTTGCTAGGGCTTGCTGCCTTAGAAGAGTGAGGAAAATTCTCAGGGAGGATTCACATCCTGGTGAGCACTTCTTCACTCACGTACCATTGGGTAGGAGATACAGAAGCATAACCAACCACTGAAGAACAGTTTCTACCCGTGGGCTGTCAAACTCCTGAACAGAAAATAACTTCATGTCAACATAGTATGATAGACTTGTGGGGGCAGCACATTTTGTGCAACAAGGTCACATAATGTAATAAGATTGGGACTGGGTTAGGGACTTCTGTCCTCACTGTGAGTTGTGTTGGGGGGTGCACGAAGGGAGGCTCAGCCAATCTCATTGTAAACATGTACTCTGACAATAAAAGGTAATTATAATAATTGGATGTGTCTCATTGGAGAATATGAATTATGATACACCCAGGGGGTGGGGGAGGGAAAACTAGGGTCAAGGGTGACAATGAATGATGTGTCTCAGAGTCAGCTACACCCAGGCAGTGCCAGCATGTTAATTCCCAATAAATCCTTTTGAAGTTTTGGAAGTTTGGCTCGAGATTCATTATTTAAATGGGAGTAACTGCCGGAATCCTGACATCACTCCTCCGTCCTCTGGCCAGGTGTGAGAAGGTCCTTGGTTCCCAGGAGAAAGTCTTAAGAAATAATTTTATTTTGACTACACAAGCCCAGCTATCTCTAATCCCCCCTCCCTATCCTTCGATCCAGTGTGGCTACACTGAATTGCTAACCAGGACGTATAAAACCTTTGCCAGACCAATTTTTGAATACAGCTTGTCTACCTGGAACCCGCACTGTATATCAGACATTACACAATTGAGCAGGTTCAAGATGAGTACTCCACTCCTCCACTCACTATAGAATCCCCTATGCCTCCAGGCTTGAAATTGTGGGCCTGGACAATCTGGAACTGCTCCACCTGCGGTCTGATCTAATCATAATTCCCAAAATTGTCTGCTGTAACGTCTTGCCTGTCAATGACTTCTTCAGCCTCAATCGCAAAAATACATGGGCAAACAACTGATAAAAGCTCGAGGTAAACTGCTCCAAGCTTTCTGTATTTCTTCCACATTCTTCTGCCTATTAAGTTTAAAGTAGGATTGAGTTTGTAAATATCTGTAAAGGTGCTTTCTGAATTCATTTTGTTTGTTTGCTGGCATCCCGCCTTTATTATTTTTATAAAGAATTTTCATCTTGCTAAGAAACTTTCCTATCAGGAAAACAAGGCCATGTCTTTCAACAGAGGGGAATAAAGCAAGCATCACTGCTGCCTGCAGCTCCTTCACCCTCCTGCTTTGTGTTCATTATCTCTTGCAAAACCACGTCTGTCTGCATTGTTGAAAAAGCACTGCACAATCTAAAACCATCCCTATCTATTGGACCAGACAGAATATGTGCCTACTTCTTAAAAAAGCTATCCACTGCCAGAGCTGAACCTCTAAGCATAATCTCTGAAAAATCTTTCAGGACCAGCTCCTTGCACAAAACTATGGTCACAAGCTACGGTCATCCCCATCTTCAAAAAGGGAGGAACAGCAGCAAGATGACCGAGGGAGGGCAAGCAGTGAACATGAGGAGCAACAGAGCTCAGGCGATGAGCAAGGACTGTTCCCTTCCACAAGCACAGAGAGTGGAGAGAAGGAGGGAACAGCACAGGCTGACCCAACTATTTGGGAGGAGAGTGCCCCGTCCCTCTTCACAAGGCACACCTCAGACTGAGATTTAAGGAGGCTCAGTGTAGAGGGGTGTTTGTCAGGAACAAACACTGGATAGGTAGAGTTTGATGTGCCGGTACGGACATTTGGAGTTTGCAGGACTGCTTGGTTCTTCCTCACTATGTGGACTCGGCGCCTTGTTTCCTATTTTGTGGACTTATTGTTTGTTCCTTGGTTCATAGATTCATTTCCCTGTTCCCTTGTTTGCCCTGTATGTGTGTGTGTGTGTGTGTTCTGGGACCTGCCAAGAAGGTGGGAGCTTTGGGGTGGAAATTTGGAGCATTAAAAGGGAGTTTGAACTCTCAGCTCCCTGTGTGACCTTCATTCCTTGTCCCAGATCATCACACTCCCCCTCAAACTCTTGTTCACTTACCCTGGTCATTCACTCTGTGAGTTGTTTGTCTAAGGAACCAGCCTTCCTTATATGTCTCCTGAAGCTGCCTCAACTAGGCCACAGGCAAGTAAAATTGCACACAATGGGCTGGCAGCAATAATCAATCAGCTTTCTTTTCTCCTCCTTGGCTCTTTATCTCCTCTTCCGGCTCCCCTGTTCACGTTTAAGTCTCAAATGCAGCATTTAAATCCATCAGCTGAGAAGAGGTGTGTGTGTGTGTATGTATGTGTATCTCTGGGTTATCTATAATAAAAAGATGTGCATGTCTCCTAGGAAATCACCTTGAGGAGCCACTATTATCATTATTTCTGTAAATAACCTTGATAATGGAAGTTTGAATGGCAAATGCTGATTTTTTTCCTCACAGGCTGCGACGCTTTTCTCATAATGCTGTTTCTTGAAGTGTTTGCCAGAAAGCAACTACAAAAAAGGGCCAAGAGTTTATTTTATAGAAAGAGCTCTATCTGCTCTGTAAACATTGCCTACACACTGTAAACAAATTGTAAACACTCCACATCTTGGTTACTGAAAAATCCAGGGATGGTTGAAAGAACGACAGCCCTCTCAAGGATGCCTTATTTGCTATTGGCGTGTTTGTCTCTGTAATGGAAATGGGGAGAGGTGCAATTCTGAGGGTATCGGTTCCAAAATAGCTGTGTGTTTAAGAAGTCTGCCTTGTAATTTTTCAGATGTTTTCCTCACCTGCAAAAAAAAAAAAAGGCCTCTGTTTGTTTACTGTTTCCTCAAGGTGGGAATTGTCCTGCTGTTTCCAAGGAAGCTTCTTTAAATCCATCAACAGCCAGTCCCCTCCCTCCCCTTATCCCCCTCAGCTATCTATACTTATTTGTTTCATTATGTAGTCACTAGCTCGATACCTGTGCTTCGCTACAAAACTATATGATCGGGCTTAGTTTTGGGGGAGGAAAATAAGGGGGGGAAATTCTGCCACTGCCGACCAGCATCCATCAGTATTCATCTGGCTAGCGTCCTGTCAGTGTGTGAGAGAGTTGAGGGCTGTTTGGAAACTGAAACAATATTTGCTGTGTGAGCAAGAAGGAGACAGCAAGGAGCCTGGGGGTGGCTTAGCTCAACTGTTTTGTAGTAAGGCTGCTTGGTGCTGTGAAACTAAAGCTGAAGCTGAAACTCCTCTCTGCTTGTGTTCTGCATTTGGAACAGATTTCTTTTCAGGGGAAGAGGGGGACTAGAACCATTAACATCAGAGTGTGTTAATAATAATAATAATAATAATAATAATAATAATAATAATAATAATAATAATAATA
>BLBF01000060.1:11513625-11525649 GCA_015471245.1 Laticauda colubrina | reverse complement strand
TAATAATAATAATAATAATAATAATAATAATAATAATAATAATAATATAGGAAATACTAATGCTCTGGTGGTCATTTTGAAAAATCCTTAATGAGCACCTAGAAGCTGAGAGGAATATACATGCCAAATTTCAAGTTTGTAGGCTTTATGGTTCTAAATATTTTGTGATGTGTGAGTGGTATTTCACTTTTATATATATAGATTTATTTTTATTAAACAGATTTATAAGCCCATCAACTCACACAGAGGTAATTCTGGGTGGCTTACAAGATTTTTTTAAAAAATTAAAAATCTGTCATATCATAAAAATGTGAAAACGAAAACCCTAACCTACCCTTCAAGGCAGCAACAATGCAATCAGATGGGCCCCTTGATCGGTTTCATTTCCCCCAGGCTACAAAACAGTCAGTTGGCTGGAAGAAATATCTATGATCATCTCCACAGCTGCTTCAAGGCTAAACATGATTTGTCTATCCAGATATGATGCCTTCGTTTTGACTTTACTGCATTACTTGACTGACCTTTAGACTGATAGCATTGCATTCTAAACTGTAAACTACAATTTTAGAACATAAAATAGCAGGGTTGGAATGAACATAGAATGAAGAAGGAACCAAGAAGGAAAAGAATAACTAAATAAATGCAGAATAACAGAGGGATACAATCAAGATTAAATGAGGTACTAATACACTCTATAAAGCCGATAAAGATACTAATACACTCTATAAGACCACACCTAGAATACTGCATCCAATATTCGTGACACACTATAAAAAAGATGTTGAGACTCTAGAAAAGTGCAGAGAAGAGCAACCAAGATGATTAAGGGACTGGAGACTAAAACATACAATGAATGGTTGCAGGAACTGGGCATGGCTAGTCTAGTGAAGAGAAGGACCAGGGGAGACATCATAGCAGTCTTCCAATATCTGAGCGGCTGCCACAGAGAGGAGGGGATGAAACTATTTTCCAAAGACCAGACAAGAAATAATGGATGGAAACTGAACAAGGAGAGATTCAACCTGGAAATAAGAAGAAATTTTCTGACAGTGAGCACAATCAACCAATGGAACAGAAGTTGCCTTAGAGGCTTTCAAGAAGAGACTGGACTGCCATTTGTCAGAAATGATGTAGGATGTCTGCTTGGGTGGGGGGTTGGATTAGATGACCTACAAAGTCCCTTCCAACTCTGTTAATCTAATCTAATCTAATCTAATCTAATCTAATCTAATCTAATCTAATACAAACCATATGGGGAGCTCAGGAGAAAACAGAAAAGTTAAGGCAGCACCTTGGACAGTTCTAAGAAGGAGCTGCATAGAACAACTGTCTCCATCATCTTGGCAAGGGAAACATCTGGGATCAGAATAGAGCTGGAAGGGACTTACCTTGGAGGTCTTCTAGTCCAGCCCCCTGCTCAAGCAGGAGATTCTATACCATTTCAGACAAGTGACAGTCCAGTCTCTTCTTAAAAACCTCCAATAATGAAGCACCCACAATGTCTGAAGGCAGGCTGTTACACTGCTTCATTGTTCTCACCATTAGGAAGTATCTTCTTAATTCTAGGTTGCTTCTTCCTTTATTTCTTTCCTTGATTAGAACGAACCGAGAATCAACATAGAATAAAAGAAAGAAGTGAGAATGAACATAGCAATAACAGGTCCCAAGGTGCTTTTTCAAGAGGCAACTGGATTTTCTGGGAGGTTTTAAAAGATGTTTCACTTCTCATCCAAGACGTTTCTCCAGTTCCGAGGCCAGTTGCCTGTTGAAAAAGCACCGTCGGATGATAACAAAAGCATATAACTATTTCCTGAGATTTAAAATGGAAGAATAAATGGTCAAAGAAACCAAGATAGCCTGGGCAAATAATTTTGACTGTATAATATAGAATTAGAACATTGGGAAAAACTATGGGGAAAAAACTATAAATTAACAATGTCGGCAGCTTACAAAGAAAATTTGTACAAAATGTTTTATCGTTGGTGTTTACCTCCAGCTAAATTGGCAAAAATATTTCAAAATAGATCTACGGAATGTTGGAAATGCAAACACAACCAAGGTACATTTTTTTCACGTGTGCTGGTCTTGTCCAGAAGCTAGGACATATTGGATCAAAACAAGAAAATGGCTAGAGGAAATCATGAGTCAATGAATTGAGTTAAAACCTGAACTATTTCTACTCGGGGATAATAAGAGGAAATTACAGTAAGAAAATTCAATATATTATATTGCACATAACAACTGCAGCCAGAATTGCACATGCACAAGACTGGAAACTGGACAGCACTCTCTCTGAGGGGATGGTGATTAAAAAAAAAAGGGTGTTAGATTGTGCGGAGATGGATAGGCTAATATTAAAATTAAAAGAAAGAAGGAAAACGGAATATTATTTGATCTGGGACACATGGCATAAATGGTTAGAAAATAGAAGTAAAAATTAAATATAAAGGTAATTTGAAAGGTATATCAAATTTAATGGCAATGTATATAATTAAAGGAATGTAATTGATATGTACATATGAGTACTATTGATGCTGGAGCACTGTAAAGACTGAAAAGTTATATAAAATGATGAAAAATGTTTAATAAAAATATTTTTTTTTAAAAAAAGAAAAGGCATCTTAGGACAATCTGGATGGCTGAGACTCTCCATAGACATTGAATAATTAGGCTTGGAATGCTGCTCATTTTGCCATTAACCAGTGGGGTTCAAAAATTCAAGATGGTGCCCACTTCCATTAGACTGAAGCCCCACCTTGGTTACATGCAATACGTGTGAAAAGGGTGTGGCTTTAATGACATGGTTGGGACTGCCTCTTGATTATTTTGAACTCGCCCCCCTCTCTTCAGACACCCTTGCAAGGTCTCTTTGGATGACCTTGGCTTGCTTGACAACTGAGTGGCTTCAAGACAGTCCCTTCCAGTGCATTGAAGTCCCAATGCACATTGCCTGCCCTGTTGGATACAGAAAGTTATGAGGGATGCAGAGCCATCACAGACAATCTCAATAGCTATCAAAACAAGTATCCTTTTTTATAAATAGTTTGTCCTGTGCAATGTATAATGATAGGTGAAGAAAGTACATGTACCATTTTTCAGAAGATTGGCCAAATAACCCTTCAAGAGATGAGCAATCCACCCTCATTAGAGCAGCAGCAGATCCAGTCTCTAGAAACCAATGTGCAAGAGCAAAGCCTTTGCAGTCAAGCGAAGAATGTAAAGAGGTTCCTTTAGATGCTCTTGTCTCTGACAGCTTTCCCCAACCTGATGCCCAACAGATATGTATACCTCAGTGGACTACAGCCTAGAAATTCTGGAAAGCCAACACATCTGTTTCATTGGGTTGCAGGAATTCAGAGTTTGTTTTTTCAGTTGCATGTGTTTAATTCCTTGTTGAGGTAACATCCTTGGTGTTGTGGTCAGAGAAATATCTGCATATCCAGCTTCCTATATCCTTACCTTGACCATCACATGTCTTTATGCAAAAGCAAGGCACTGTCATGCCCCTGTCAGAGTCTGAATCCGAGGAAGAAGATGAACATCTGACAGGGAATGGGAGTGTGGCTCCATTGGCTTTGGAGGAAACTGGGGAAGGACTTACGGGGGAGGAAAGGGCCCTGATTCCCTTCATTATCCACACCTGGGAATGATAATTTGTAAGAACTGAATGCTGACTTTGGCAGCTGCTGGGAGCAAATGTGATTTTATCCTGTATTGTCATTGCTTATCATGTACCTGGCATCTTCCCAACTGTGTGAGTTTTGCCGTGCCTTCACGTCTGGAATTCCTTCTCTTGCCCTGCCAAACTAATTACTTCAGTTTGGCTTGTTTGGACTTACAGTTACAGTTTGTGTTGACATGTTTTGGACTTAATTCTCTGCAGCCAAAGGCTGTTTTTCTCTAGCCAGAAGGTAACCTGGTCATTGGGGGCAAAGTTGGAGCTAATAAAAGGATTCTTATTGATCACCTGACTGTCTTACTTTTGTGCCATGCCATGGGTCATCACAGGTACATTTTTTTTTTAGATTTCACACCCCTCTAACCCAAGCACCACAGCAGATAAAAAGTATGTAAAGCTATTCACTCACCCAACTGAGCTTGTAGCGGTTACTCTTCCTGCTCACTGCTGCTAAAAAAGCAAGTACAGTAGCATCCATAAGGATGTCCCCACTGTAGTTTGAAGTCTACTAAGTTGGCCTGCAGAATTATTACAAATTACCACAGCCCCTAAAATAGCAGACTTGGTTCATATTTATTTAAACAGAGCCTTCAGTTGCATCTCCTCCTCCTCCCAATTCACTTCCTGCCCCCCACAGGAGCTGTTCCTTTCAGCACCACTCTCTCTTTTTAATGGCTGTGCAGTATCCCACTCGAAAAGCCCTCAGCCCTACAGAAGGAAATTAATTGCTTGCTTCTTGATTGCCGATATATTTTTATAGGAATGCTTTTATTTTCAGATTCCCCAAAGGCCCAAGTAAGTATTCTGCTCCTAAATACAATTATAGCACAATTCTTGTTAGAAAAGGTCATATACGAAGAGTTGTCTGCAGTCTCATCATCTTCTAACCAAACTCATGACATGCTTCCATAAATCAAAACAAAGAGTGAAATAAGGTCACTTTGAAGGTAACCCCAATTTGAGGAAGAGAAAGGAGGGAATAAGCCAAGAGGAGCTCAGGATCACCTCTGGGAGGCCTTGAGGAGGAAGGAGGGATCTGCAAAGAATAATAACTTCACACAGCAGGCAAGCTTTAGTTTTAATGTTTTTGATGATTTTATTGCACTGTAGGTTGCTCAGAATCTACTTAAACAAACTTTCCAAACTTACCAGAACTTGTGGATTGAAAAACTGGGTAGTTAACAGCATTCTGTGCACCCCAATGTATGGTCATGCCAGCCACATGATCATGGAAAGGTCTTCAGACAACTCTGGCACTCTCGGCTAGGAAACGGAGATGAGCACCACCCCCTAGAATCAGGCATGACTGGGCAAAGGAGAACTTTGCCTTTAAGTTGGGTAGATGATTCCTCCAAATGTTACCAGACAAAGGGAAAAATGCTTCACTGATTTTTTAAGGTTGAATTAGAAGGACAATATTCCCACTAATGAAGGTGAATATACATGTCAGCATTCCAACTAACCAACTACAACCCAATAAACTCTGGGACAAACAATTCCTCAAAGTTCTGTTTTATTAGTGTTGCTATATTAGCACATCTGGGAAAAGCTGACTCTCAGAGTTCCAGGTTTCCCTTTCCCAAAAGAGAAATCAAAGATCCATCCCCCTGCATCCACCAGTTCATTACATGGTCCAATCAAATCTTCGTCCCAACTGGAGACATTCCTCCAGACACTCCTTTGCCAGATACAGGGTAACTTGTCCTTGACTTTATGAGAAAATATTATGACTAATCTTCCACCTCTCATGAAATCCCCCCTCCCAAATTCCCAGGCACTGAATGTGGCTGTGATGACCCGGGGCATGACACAAAAATAACATAGTCATAAAAGTAGAAAAAATTCCCTTTAATGACTCCAACTTGGGCTTCAATGTCCAATTATTCTCAACTTGATATCAAACTCTTCCAAAAATCAGTCTACAAAGAGAGTAAATATAGTCTGAACTAAAAGTAAAAATAATTAGAAATAAAAAAAAACCTAACATAAACCACATGGCAGGCCAGGATGATAAATTGCAAACTTCCACAAGATAACGCAGCAACCAGAGTTGGGAAGATGCCAAAACTCAGATAAGTCTCGACCAAGATAAAGCATGCTTTGCTTCCAGCAAAGAACTATTTAAAATGCCCCACTTATATCCTGTTCTCCCAGCTGCAACTAATGAAAGGAATCAGGACCTTTTCCTCTCCCATAAGACATGTTGTTCCCTTTTCAGTTCCCCAAAACTGCTGGTCCCAATGACCCAGATTGGATCCTGCAACATCCCACTCTTGAAGATCTTCCACTGAGATCTTCAAGAGTGTGAGCTCTGAGATCTTCCACTGGAGACCTATAGAAACTCAGGGGGCCTGGCAGAAAAAAAACAGGTGTGCTCTGAAAATTTAGTCACCCTCTTGGACGAATTTCTCTTTTCCTTTAAAATAAATGTTGAAAGTAAATTCTCTTTGATGAAATTGATGAACTGAATGGGTAAAAAAAAAACAACACACAGAACTTTTCTTGGCTGGCAGAATAGCAGAATGAAGGGAGGAGGAAGAAAGATTGGGAAAAGAGCCATTTCTGAACATGTTGGAAGGAAAGCCCCATTATGATTAGATTCTGTTTTGCATTATAAAACCCCAATGCAGCATGCCTGGAATTGCTGCAAATCTCCAGGGAGCTCTTAAAATGTACAGGAACATTGTTCTTCCCATCGGTGACAAGCAGAATTCCAATTCTCAGTCTGCTATTATCCAAATAAACAAACTTAGTTTAAGTCTGAGAAAGTGTCTGGCACTCTGCAGAAGGAGTTGCACAGAAATCAGAAAGCCTGGATTCACCTTTCAGATTTCCCCCTCGGCATGTCCTCTGATGGGTCATGGATAATCTAGGTATAAAGCTCAGGAGAAATGTTGCTTCCACTTAGCCCAGTCTTGGGCTAAATGTCAGCCAAAGAGTAGGTTGTTGATTCTCATGTACAGGGGAAAATTCACAGTGCACCCAGACACTTAAGATACATGCAGCAAGAGTCTGCTTTGATCCATGACATTTCTAGTTCAAAGGAGCACTGAAAGCAGGAACTAGAAATTGTTAGACTGTGGTGGCAAAAATAAAATAAAATAAAATCAGGAATTTAGTAGCATCTCTTTGGATTTAAGTCAGTCTATTCTACAGAGAGCCAGACTGCTGTAGTGGATCAGGCTAGAAAGTGGGAGGCTAAGTTTCTAATCATGCCTATCATAGTTCTATGAGTTCTAGGGCCATGAAGCCAGCTGGGTGATCTTGGGCCAGTCACTCTTTCTTAACCCTAGGAAGGAGCCAATGGCAAACCACTTCTGAAATATCTTGCCAAGAAAACTGCAGGGTGTCAGGGTTCCAGCAATTGCCCTAATTAAATTATGAGCCTCAGGCCAAGCTTCAAAAGAATTCAAAAGATGTATTAGGAGCAAAATGTTGGCATTAACCTAAATGAAGCTAACTGGTATATGTAATTTACAGTCACTTGTGATTGTGTTTCCTCCCTGGATGTGTCATAAATCACATTCTCCAATGAAGCACGTTCACAGGCTGGGTGTCATCAATCACGTTCTCCAATGAAGGATTTTCACAGGCAAAAGATCCAGTAGCCTAGCTACAATCTTTGTAAGATAAGTGTGGAATGTACTTTTGGTTTTAAACTGCCCTACTGCTCCTTCAGATTCCCCCACCCCCTTGTTTATGGCAACTCAAAACAGGCATAGGAATGTTTTCCGAGTGGACACAGGGACTTGTCCAGGTGATGGGTATGTTTTACCTGGTGAAAAGAAGGATTATTAGGGGTGACATTATAGCAGAATTCCAAAATTTGAGGGGCTGACACAAGGAAGAGGAGAGCCAACCTGCTCTCCAAAGCACCAGAAGAGTGGACAAGAAGCAATGGATGGAAACTAATCAAGGAAAAGAAACAACCTAGAACTGAGGAGAAATTTCCTAACAGAACAATTAAACAGTGGAACAGCTTGTCTCCCAAAGTTGTGGGTGATCCATTAGTGGAGATTTTTAAGAAGAGATTGGACAGTCATTTGTCTGAAATGGCATAGGGCTTCCTACTTTGAGTTGGGAGTTGGATTAGAAGAACTCCAAGGTCTCTTCCAACTCTATTATTCTCTTCTGTTATTTTGTTTCTGAGAATCAGACACGATTGAACAGAAGGGGGAAAAAGTCCACTCTACAGACATGTGGTGAAGTTTATGCCTAATTATAAAATTTGTTAGTTGAAAAGGATACTTCCAGATTCCTGGGCTTTTTTGCCAGGACTTGGAAAGTTTGTGTGTTTGAGATTCTAAGATCTATTGCCATCAGTCTATAGCAGGGATGGGATCCGACTAGTATAACTACTGGTTCTGTTGCTGTGCATCGCGTGTATATGCACGAGTCAAGTGAGTCGCCTGAGTGCAATTTATGACCTGCTGAGCTGCCCGGACAGCTGACAGGTGCTGCACTCGGGTGCGCAGAGGTTGGAAAAGCCCTTTTTTCCTGCTTTTTCAACTGCAGCTGTGCCATGCAAAGCAGCTGAGGTTGAAAAAGTAGGAAATAAAGGACAGACAAGTGCCTGGGCAGGTGGGTGAGCCAAAGCAGCAGCAGACACAGAACTGGTTCTGTGTCTGCTGCTCTTCAGAGCTACTGGTTCTGTAGAACCAGACAGAATTGGTAGAATCCCACTCCTGGTCTATCGACACTTCTTTGATTCAAGAGAAGCTATTTTCTGACTGGCATATTAAAGAGCAGCTACTGGTGATAGAATGAAAGCAGCAGTTTCATCAGAAACCCAACCTCTTCCTCTCATCCTGAACACTCTCACCCTTCAAACATTCCAATACTGCCCCAGTGTAGGCATATGTTGGAGGAAAGGCTTTTATAACACAACAGTTGGTGATGGAGGCATGGGACCACCACAGGGCAAGGCCCCTCAAGAACTTCCTCTATTGCTCCCTCTGGTTTCTCCAGGGTAAATGCTATGGGAATGGGACAACTTGCTGCAGCCAATTCATCATGGCTAACTCACTGCAGGACAACTCATCAAAGCCAAATTGCTGCAGGACAATTCACTGTGGGACAATTTAATAATTCCATTTAATTATTTAAAAATAAATAAAAGTAATTGAATTTTTCCATTCACATTTCATTCTGTCCCTCCTTTTGCATCCTTTCTTTAATGATCCTATTCCACCATTTCTTTTTTTATTTATTTATTTTAAAAATCACACATCTCTATTTACATTGTTAACAGTATTGTATCATCAATAATACATATATTTACATTTATTCCTATACATTAATCCTATGTTCTATCTATTTATAACATCTATCTCAAACTGCATAATATTCTGGTTCATCCTTGCCTTTTAATTCTATTGTAATTTGGGCCATCTCAGCACAATCTTATATTTTTTGTATGAACATCTCTTCGGATGGTATATTTTCTGACTTCCAACTCTGTGCAAAAATTGTCCTTGCCGCTGTTATTATACGCAATATGATGTATTGGATTTGTTTGCTAAATTTCCCTAATAAGAATATTTCAGGTTTAAATTCTAGTTGGTGTTCTGTTATCTCCTGCAACCATCTTTGTATCTTCATCCAATATTTTCTAGCTTTGGGACATTGCTACCACATGTGAAAGAACATTGCATCTTTTTGTTTACATTTCCAACACTCTGATTTTGTACTTGGATATATTTTTGCCAATCTTGCTGAACACTAAATGCCATCTATAGAACATTTTATATGATTTTCTTTATACACTGTTGACAATGTTAATTTGTAGTTTTTGATCCATAATCTTCCACCATTTCTTTAGTATTAGTGTAACACTTGTCCAGCAGTGAGTTGTCCTGCAGTGAGTTGGTCTTGGCAAGTTGGTTGTGGCAAGATAGCCATGATGAGTTGGCCATGGCGAATTGTCACAGACCCGAATGCCATGGCTGCCACACAGGGACAGCTCTTCTAGTATGGGAAGAGGGAGAATGGCATGATCATCCAATGAGCATCAGGGTTACAAGTAATAAATCCATTGCAAGCAAGATGCCGAAGTGCTTGAGTTCTTCAAGGATCACTTTTATTGGAAATATCATATTGGCACATATCTGCTGAAAACTGACACTGAAACTCCCATGGTTTTATTAAAAAGTTTTTCTACTTTCTCAAAACAATCAGTCACATGGTCCAATCATCATGTAGTGCAACAACCGGGTGACATCACTCCACCTTCTTCCAACCAGGTGTGAGAACATCCTTGGTTCCCAAGAGAAAGTATGTGATGACTCGGGTCATGAGACAAAGGCAACACAGTCAGATAAGCAAGAAGAGCCCCTTTATTAACTCCAACTTTGCCCCCAATGTCCAGGTTACCTTCGGCTGGAGAAAAACTCTCCCAGGAACAGCCTTTAACTGGAGAAAATTCAGTCCAAAACAAGGTACACACAAACTATAACTAAAAATCTAAACAAACCAAGGTGTAGTAATTAACTTGACAGGGCAGGAGAAGGACTTTTAGACTTGAAAGCATGGCAAAACTCACACAGTTGGGAAGATGCCAAGAGCACAGATAAGCCATGACGATACCAGATAAATTCATAATTTGCTCCCAACAGCTTGCTGCATGCAGCTTCCCTTTTTTCCACACTGTGTTCCCAGCTGCAGCTAATGAAGGGAATCAGGGCCTTTTCCTCTCCCGTAAGCCATGCAACTCACATTGCTCCCTTCTCTGTTCCTCCCTGTGTGCCCTAGGATGAAGAGGGGGTGGGCCTGGGTCTTCTTCTGAATTCCCTCTCCCTTGCTCTACTTCTCCCCTGCTCTGCCCAGCTAGATTTGCCCTTCCCCAGTTTCTTCCAAAGCCAATGATGCCACACTCCCACTCTTTGTCAGATGTTCAGCCTCACCCTCCAAATCAGATTCTGACAGGAGCATGACAAAGTATTTTGTTTTGACTAAAAAGATATTTCTATCTCAGATTCTCCCCTCTCTGACACTTAGCTCCAGTATGGCAACACTGAAGCAGACAAAAATGGCTTCAGTCATGACAGCTTCAGGGTTGACAGTGGTATTGATATCTCAACAATGATGTGTCAGCCATGGTAGTCATATATAGTTTTCCAAGAAGCTTTGAGGTTGCCACAGTTAGTGCCTGGGTATTTGGGAGGGGGAATTCTTAGTGAGTGGTAGATTAGATAACAATATTCTTATGCAAAATCAAGGACATGTCAGCCTGCACCTGGGATGGGAGTGGGTGAAGGAATGGCTTTGGATAGAATGACATTTGATTGGGCCACGTGATGGACTGGTGGGTGTAGGGGATGGAGTTTGATTTTCACTTGGTGAAGGGAAAACCTGGAAGCTTCAGGTTTGGGTTTTCCCAGTTGTGCCTACATGACTTCTTTAATAAATTCTTACTTGGATGGACTTTGTCTCTGAGTGCTAAATGGAAATGGGGAGTTTCTTTGGAACACTGACGTGATGGTCAGTGATCTGGAACTAAAGGAGAAAGGGTTCCTCCTCAACCAGTCTGAGGATGCTAGGAATACCAAGCTCACCTGTATGGCCATCAGACTTGGAAAGCCTTTTCTATTGGCCTTTCGGAGAGAGACTGTGGGGAAACGCGGAGGCAAGGGGTGAGTCATAAAACAGCAATTCAGGCCAGGTGGGAAGACATCTGAGGAAAGAGGTTTTAAAGAAAATTCTGCCTTAATTAATTCACTATAAAGGAGGCCAGGAAATTTCCTTTTACAGTCTCCAAAGCTTTAGCTTCAAAGATACTTATCAAAAATCCATGGCATTTTTGCTTCGCTGGTCTGGCTGGTTTTGAGGTTTTGACAACAAACTTGGAAATAGCTTTGAAGCTGCCTGGCTTTTCCACTCCTGTTAAGGAAATAAATTAAACCATTCTTCAGCCATTTCTCAAGGGCAAAACGTTGCCTTAATGCAGAGTGTTCCTACTTGAAAAGTCTTCCAGACAAGGAGAGCCTTCCTGAAGTCTTCTTCTGGAATCCACAGAGGGATGAGCAGTCAAGGAGGCACAGAGTACTGTGGAGGAAATAGAATATGAAAGCTAAGACACATCCATCTAATTCTGGGCCAAAACAATCAGAATCCACTCATGAAAATGCCATCAGGCTGCTCTTCTTTAAAAGAACATGGAAGGGTATTTTCAAGATTAACTCAATCTTCCATCCTTCCAAGGAGGAAGGACCAAATGAGGACCCAGATTGTTGGGAGCAAGAGGCTAACTCTTACAGAGGGCTGTGAAAACACTGTAAAGCAGTATATAAATCTTCCTTTCTTCCTTCCTTCCTTCCTTCCTTCCTTCCTTCCTTCCTTCCTTCCTT
>BLBF01000060.1:11480673-11513615 GCA_015471245.1 Laticauda colubrina | reverse complement strand
CTTCCTTCCTTCCTTCCTTCCTTCCTTCCTTCCTTCCTTCCTTCCTTCCTTCCTTCCTTCCTTCCTTCCTTCCTTCCTTCCATGGTGTGCAATGGTTAGAGTGCAGTACTGAAGGATACTTCTGCTGACTGCCAATTGCCGACAGTTCAATTCACACCAGGCTAAAGGTTGACTCAGCCTTCCATCCTTCCGAGGTGGGTTGAAGGCCCAAAGTGCTGACTCTAAGAGTGCTTAGAGAGGGCTGAAAAGCACTGTAAAGCAGTATAGAAGTCTAAGTGCTACTGCTATCTTCCTTCCTTCCCTTCCTTCTTTCCTTGCATGGTGTCCAGTGGTTAGAATGCAGTATTGCAGGCTCATTCTGACAACTGCCAGCAGTTGATTCTTACTGGCTCAGCCTTCCATCCCATAAAACAAGGAACCCAGATTGTTGTGGGCAATAGGCTGACTCTGTACACTGCTTAGAGAGGACTGTAAAGCAGTACATAAGTCTAAGTGCTGTTGCTATTGCTACTTTTATGAGGGTGGAAAAGAATGGCAAATGGCAGCACCCAATTAGGAAGGTGAGTCTCTTGCTCCTGGAGCACTATCTCTCTATAAAGCCACCACCTGCACCAGAAATCACTTTTAAAGCTGCCACCTGCACCAGTAACCATGAGTAAACCAGAGCCCAAAAAACAAGCCCCAAAACGCTGGATTCTGAAGCCCTGGAGCCCTAATAATGCTGGCGGAGCTCCTGCTAGCCGATCTGGAGCCCTCCTCTCCTTCCCCAGAGAAGTGAAGCTCTTTCCATCAAGCCCTATTAACCACACTGGTGGAGCTCTTGAACTGGATCACTTGGGGCCAGCAGTGTGCAAGCAACGTACCTTCATTTAAATCCCTCACACAGCTGATAGAAGTATCTTCCTCGCCAGACAACGTGTTTCCATTAATATCCCCCACACAGTTTCCCTGGAGCCACATCGGACAGCTGAAAGGAGGGAGGAGAAAGCCCTGAGGCTCTTAGGAGCCAAATGTCACCCTGGACAGGTGGTAAAGGCAGAGGAATGCTTTGGTGGTCGTGAGGAGAGGAGAGTCTCCTCGACTGACCAGAAGAAAACCCCTTCATCCAAACTAAAAAAAGAACTGCTAGCATGGCTAAATCGAAGCCAGGAAGGCAGCTGAGACAGAAGTGGAAAAGACAGGAATGATCTTGTTAACAGCATGCTTAGTCTTGGTAAGAATCACTCCAATTTCTGCAGTGGAATTTTCCTGGGAAAGTGGGACTCAAAGGAGGAAAATAGCTGCGATTAATGATCTGGAGTGACTGTCAGATTTAGTTAAAAAAAAATATATTGCAACTAGAAGTAACTTTAAAAGTAAATGACAGATTGGATTGGTTAACCCAAATTTCTGGACTGTATTTTTACTACTACTCAACTTGAAGAACTTTAGGAAACTATTGGAAAACAATTTTGTTCAGAGATATATTGATTGTAGTTAAAGTGTTTTAATTCAGTGAGTTTTGCTCTCTTTCAAAAATCCAGCCTGCTTTGAACAACTTTGTTTTGTTAGGAAAACACACGAGGTAGACCGGGTTCCAACAACAAATACTTTATTGTTTAACTAGTCAGTGAATAGGAACACTTGGCTGAAGCCGAGGCCAGCCTTTTATACAGGCTGGCTTGCCTGCTTGCAGCCAATGGCAGTTGTTTAAATTTGCCGCCTTTTAGCAGCTCTTTGGATTGGTTCCTAGTGAACCAATCCAATGCTTATTTTATTTGACCAATCAGGTTTGCAGATTTGGAGTCACCCACTTTACATATAGAACACCCCTCCCCTCTTAGTTCAGTCCTACGTGGTGACGTAGTCTTGCAGGTAGGCGGGGCTTTTCCGGACTCGACTTGACTTGTGCGGTTCATTCTTAGTGAAGTCTTCGACCGGTTCGGATGGGGCTGCTGTGTCGTCCGTTCTTCTCCCTGGAACCGTCTGGAAGGGTGAGTCAGCCATTTTACTGCCGCCTGAGTTTCTTAGGCTGGCGGTTTTGCCGCTCCCTCCCGTTTCCTCCGGGCAGGTCGAACTGGCCTGGCTGGCCCCTTCCGATGGGCTCTTTGCGCAAGTCTCTCCAAACAGTGAGTCTTTTATTTGCTCTTTTTGATTATATGTTTCATTGGTTTTGGTTTTAAACAGTTCTTTATTTACTTCTCGCCTTTCCCCCCCCACCTTGGTTTGCAATTCGTCGTTTTTGTCGATGAATGGTTGTAAGTCTGTGGTTCTCTCTATAATTCGGGATCGAAGCTGGTCTATGTGCCGCTTCCATTCCCTGCCATCCTCTATTATTAATCGGTAGGATTTGGGGCCTGTGATTTGGGTAATCTGTCCTGGTATCCATACCGGGTCCCCGGTGAAGTTTTTAGTGTATACTAAATCGCCTATTTCGAATTGTCTAAACCATGTAGAGGAGTCAGGGGGGTTTTCTGGAGTAAAATTTGGGTGTAACCTATCAAGGTGTGATCTTAACTTCCGCCCCATAAGTAATTCTGCTGGGGACTTGTTAGTTATGGTACTAGGCGTTATGTGCTGGAGTGTGAGCAAACGGTTTACTTTCTGTTGGACATCTCCGGCGTCCATTCTTTCTAAACCTTCTTTAGTAAACCGGACCATTCTCTCAGCCCTGCCATTCGCAGCCGGGTGAGCCGGCGCGGTTAGGGCATGTCTTATACCTAGGGAGGTTAGGTATTGCTCAAATGGTATGCTGGTTAGCTGTGGCCCATTATCTGAGACAAGAACGTTCGGTATGCCATGGGTGGCAAAAAGGTTGTCCAGCTTTTTAATTACAGTTTCTGTTGTCGTTGATGGCATAACTTTTACTTCAAGCCAATTCGAATAGGCATCAACGACAATCAGAAAGGTATGCCCCTTGGTAGGACCCGCGAAATCAATGTGTATTCTTGACCAAGGTCCCCGAGGGGTTTCCCAGTCCTTAACGGGTACTTTTGGTGGGGACAGTCTAATTCCCTGGCATTTGTTGCATGAGCTTACCCAATACTCTATGTCCTTATCAATACCCGGCCACCAAACATAACTTCTAGCAAGGCTTTTCATCTTAACCATTCCCGGGTGCCCTTCATGTAACAACCTCAGTACCCTGGGTTGTAATTTGGCAGGGATTACCACCCGATCACCCCACAACAAACACCCCTTTTGGATTGAAAGTTCAGTCTGTCTGGACCAGAAGGGTTTAAAGTTTTCAGTTTTTTGATTCTCCGGCCAGCCTTTACCTACCCAGCTAAGAACGCGGGCAGTCAATGAGTCTTTCGCGGTGGCTCTGGCGACATCATAAGCGGATATGGGTAGATCGGGGCGAGTCTCAATTTGTAGCATTGTCATTGCTGGTGCCAGGTCTTTGTCGGTTGCTGGTAAGGGTGCTCTGCTCAAAGCGTCCGCATGGGAAATTTGTTTCCCTGGGCGATGTGTCAGAGTGTAGGAATAAGCTGCTAGGAACTCTGACCATCTCGTCATTCTTGGGGACAGTATATTAGGTGTTGGCTTGTTTCCCGCCAAAATCCCCATCAGCGGTTTGTGGTCTGTTATGATTTGAAAAGTCCGCCCATATAAGTACTCGTGGAAGCATTTTACTCCAGCGACAATTGCTAGAGCTTCCCTGTCCAATTGGCTGTAATTCCGCTCGGTTTTGGATAGAGTCCTAGAGTAATATGCGACGGGTGCTTCTCTGCCATCAGGGAGTTGGTGGCTCAGGATGGCATCTACTCCGTATGGTGAGGCGTCGCAGGTCACTCTTAATGGCAGTGTGTTGCTAAATTGGATGAGGACGTTTGTTGATGTTAGCAAGCTTTTAATATTTTGGAAGGCTTTTTTTTTCTTTGTAACCCCAAGTCCAAGTTGCCTTCTTATCTAAAAGACGGTGTAACGGTTCTGCTATAGTGGCCTTGTTTGGCAGGAACACGTCATAAAAATTAATTAGTCCTAAAAATGTTTGTAGTTCGGTTTTATTTCTTGGTTCAGGTGCGTCTTTGATTGCTTTAACTTTTTTGTCTGTAGGGTGAGTAGCCCAGGAATTCGACGCTATTCTTAATTAAACAGCACTTTTCTCTTTTTACCTTGAGGCCAGATTCCCTAAACTTAGTTAATACTTCTTTGAGTCTTTTCCTTAATTGAGTTTCATCTCTGGCCGAGATTAGGACGTCGTCAAAATAGGGAACGACTCCTTGTATGCCATTTAGGAGGCGTTCCATCAGACTCTGGAAAACGCCAGGGGCCATGCTTACTCCAAATTGGAGCCGGTGACATTTGAATGCGCCCTTATGGGTGACTATAGTCTGTGCTTCTGCTGTTTCTGGGTCCACTGGGAGTTGTTGATAGGCTTGTGCCAAGTCGAGTGTAGCAAAAACCTTTCCCTTTCCCAGGGAGTGAAGCAAATGCTGGACTACTGGCACTGGGTATGTGCTTGGTTGTAATGCGTGGTTCAGGGTAGCCTTATAGTCACCACAGATTCTAATGGACCCGTCAGGTTTTATGGGTGTGACAATAGGCGTTTCCCACTTGGCATGGTCCACAGGTTCTAACACCCCTTGGGCTATTAATTTGTCCAGCTGTTCCTCTATTTTTGCCTTTAGTGCAAAAGGAACTCGCCTGGCTTTTATTCTTCGTGGGGCTATTTGGGGGTTTAGATTGAAAGAAATGGGATTTCCCCGATACTTGCCAAGTGAGCCGTCAAAAACGTCCTGGAATTCTCAGATGAGGTCGTCTTCCCAGCCGGTTGTAGTCACTCGATCGACCCCGGTCATCCCGATGCCCAATGGCGCGAACCATTCGATGCCCAGGAGGCTTGGTCTGTCTTGGTCGACTATGGTCAGCGGTAGCACCTTGACGTGATGTTTGTAGACGACTCGGAATTGTCCCATGCCTACCACAGGGATTTGGTTTCCCTGATAGTCCTTGAGGGTTAGGTGCTGCTTCTTCAATTCTTTGGGTTTGATACCTGGAACTAGCTGTCTTATTGTGTCCCATGATACCATGGAGAGGAAGGACCCCGAGTCCACTTCCATCTTGCAGTGTTTTCCTTTGATTTTCATGATGACTTTAATTTTCTCCCCACTTTCCGTCTGAGCGCTCTTTATAATGACAGTTTGGTGTGTATTGGCTCACTTCTCTTGTTGCCACTTTCTCTCAGCTCGTTTAGGCTCAGCTCGTGTTGGGGAATTTCTGTGTCTCGTTGGGCTGTAGTATTTTTTGTTCCTGCAGACCTTCTCAATGTGCCCTCGTTTCTTGCAATGCCGGCAGATGGCATCAAGAAATCTGCATTCGGCTCGGGGATGGTTTCCTCCGCAGCCAGTGCATTCCCACCAATTTCTTCTTTCACGCTCTTTTCTGTTCGTGAGCAAACGGTGGACCTCGTCATCTTCTTCGCTCGATTCAATTGTTTCGCCCGACTCTTTGTAGTGGGGTTGTGGTGGCAGGATGCTTTTTGTCTTTGGTTGGTGTTTCTTCGCTGTGTGTGTTCATCTTTTTCATGGCTACGGCAGATTTTTCCACGACTTCAGCGGCTGTGGCTTCCGCGATGGCTTTGGTGACGGTGATGTTGGGCTTGTTGAGTAATTTACTCTGTGTGGTCGAGTCTCTCAGGCCCAACACCACGCGATTCCTCAGTGCTTCGTCAATGTTCAAAAATTCACACTCACCCCCTAATTGTCTAAGGGCAGCGATGAAATCGGCGACGGTCTCTCCCTCTCTCTGGTCTCTGCGGTAAAATTCGTGTTGCTTTATTAAGTTTGACACCATCGGAGCGTAGTGTGCTTTGAGGACTCTTTGCAATTCTGTCCACATTAGTTGTTTAACGTCCCGGGGCTTCGCAAGGGCCTTTGCCATCTTGAAAACTGTTGGCCCCCAGTGCGTCAGGAATACAGCTCTCTTAGGTTGCTCTGAAATGTCTTCCATTTCATTGCTCTCCAAATACATTTGGAAGCGATCAGCATAGGAATCCCAATCCTCTTCGTTGGGATTGAAGGGTGCGGGCGGTGCGTTGTTTCCAGACATCTTGGTTGTAATCTGGACTTCTTATCACCGCGTGCAGGTTTTTCCGTTCAGGACGATCCCACCTTCGTCGCCTGTGTTTTGTTAGGAAAACACACGAGGTAGACCGGGTTCCAACAACAAATACTTTATTGTTTAACTGGTCAGTGAATAGGAACACTTGGCTGAAGCCGAGGCCAGCCTTTTATACCGGCTGGCTTGTCTGCTTGCAGCCAATGGCAGTTGTTTAAATTTGCCGCCTTTTAGCAGCTCTTTGGATTAGTTCCTAGTGAACCAATCCAATGCTTATTTTATTTGACCAATCAGGTTTGCAGATTTGGAGATAAGAACAAACTTGTTGCAGCCTATTGTTTACAGAGTAATAGCAGCAGCAATCAGAGCAAAAAATTCCTCCCACCCAGTAAATCACAGCTGCTAGTAAAACAATTTACCCTTTCCTTGCAGACTCTCAATACTACCTTATTACTTTAATTAAACACTGATTAATGCATTACCTCAAAACTTACAACTTTTCTGCCTCATCACCTATATCAATGATTAGATAATCAATTTTTATAAAATATTTCATTAATGGTTTAATTGATTTATTGTTTTAATTGATTAGTGTGATGAGAGTGTTTAGTGCAAATAGTGTGATTTCTGATTAGTTTAAAAGATCAAGATTCATGTAATTTAATTGATTAGTAAAATCAGTGATTTAGTGAATTTAATTGAACAGTGTGATTAACGATTAGTGTAATTAATTGATTACCGATTAGTGTATTTAATTGGTTAGGCTGATTGTTGCTTAGGAAAATTATTTGACTAGAGAGATTACTGCACTTGATTGGTGTGATATTGGCTATATTGATTACCCAAAATTGTTCCATTAATTAATTTAATCAATGTACCATCTTAACAAACCTACCATGCCGAGAAAAAAATCCAGTGCCAAACCACAACCTAAAGAGAAACCACAAGACTTCTGCACATGCTTTAAATGCTACAAAACTCTAAAGGATAATGAAAACTCCATCGAATGTTCTCTATGTAACAAATACACTCATTATGACTGCTTGGGATTACCTGAGCAAATGATTTAATACCTAGAATCATCCAATGAGTTTCCATGTCTCTGCAAATCATGCAGATCCCAACTGGATCTGTTGGAAAGAGTTGATACCATTGAAACACGAATAACATCCCTTGACACCATAGTAGCATCCCCGGATGCCTAAAAAGAAAGATTATCCAACCTTAAAAAAAAAAAGACAAAACACAAAAACCTGAACATCTAATAGCTACAAACCACATCTCTACCCAACAAGCACAACCCAATCCACAACCCAATCCACAAAAAAACATAAGCCAGACAAATAATGATATCCCAATCCTCATCAGAGAAGCTGTTGAGTGTGAACGGAAACGTCCAAACACCATCTTATTTGGTCCAGAGGACATCAATGATAATGATGACATCACAATTGTCCAAAACATCATCAGTGATTATCAAGCATCAACCATCTCCCCTGATGAAATACTTGACATTTCCCACATTGGCTGAGAGCTCAAAAACAGAGACGGCTCTGTGGCCCCAAGCTTCTGCAGGGTCATTTGCAAAAATGAATCAAGCACACGTAAATTCATTTACACTATAAATTCACTTGCCAAAACCAACACCAACCAAAAGGATCTCTGTTGTCACCCTGACCTAACCCGTACAGCAATGTGCCCACTCCCGTGTACTACGCACTGAACTCAAAAAATGTCTAGACAATGGAGAGAAGGACCTGTACATTGACTACCATGCTGACTGTATCAAAAGTAAGTCACACAACCCACAACTCAGCTTTAACCTTCA
This sequence comes from Laticauda colubrina, assembly GCA_015471245.1. Lineage (NCBI taxonomy): Eukaryota > Metazoa > Chordata > Lepidosauria > Squamata > Elapidae > Laticauda > Laticauda colubrina. The sequence goes on along the minus strand of BLBF01000060.1, from coordinate 11,505,745 downwards.
ACCACAACCCTACCTCAATCAATCCACCATCACCCAAGATTAGGCACGCATGCCCTTAACTACCTCAATTCCAACTACTGCTGGCCTTAAAATGCAAGCTACTCAATGCAAAAAGCCTTGCGAATAAAATACTTGAATTTCTCCTCTTACTAAATATGGCTAAATTCAACATCATATTTGTCTGTGAAACATGGCTCAACGCATCACTCCCTGACTCCCTGATTACCACAGTAACAGACTATCATGTTTACCAATCAGATCATGAAATTCATAGAGGAGGTGGTGTTGCTATCTTCTATAAAAAGTCCTTACATCTAAAAAACATCCAAGTTACTCAGGAGCTTGCTCTTCCTGAGATCATCATCTGTGAACTATCCTTAAAGATAACATTTAGATTCTTACTATGTTACAGAGCACCTGATTATGACATCAAACATGTAAACAAGCTAAATACACGACTAACTTGGGCAGCATCCTGCCCACACGCTTTTATCTTTCTGGGTGACTTCATTCTACCTCATATTGACTGGACCCTAAATGAATGTACAATTAAACCCATACACGCAACCTTCTACAATGCTGTCACAAGTCTGGGACTGGAACAACTAGTAACCAACAACATTAGACTAAACAACTGCCTCGATCTCATCTTCTGCAATAGTTTGAATTTAATTTACGGAATACAAACTAAAGAACCCTTTTCCAGCAATGATCACAATATGATTGACTTTTGTCTCAACGCCCACACAAAAATCAACACAACGATGTGATCCCCAATAATAACTTCAAAAAAGGCAACTATGATCTTATAGACAACAATCTCTCATCCCTTGACTGGCAATCTCTATTCACTGGATGCAGTACTGTTGAAGACCATTACAACATATTTTTACTTGAAGTCAAAAGAGTCATCAAACTATATGTACCAACAACAACTCCCCTCCCCCCAAAAAAACCCCAACAGATTACCCATAACAATAAGGAAACTACAATCCAAAAAGAGATAACTCTGGCAGAAAAACAAATCTGGTCAAGTTGCCAATTTCAAAAGCCGATACAAAAATTTATGCCACCAGATAAAGACTGAATGCACCAATTATCACATCAAACAAGAGAAAAAACTTCTATGCACCAATTCCACCCATGCTTTTTACAATTTTGTACACAACAAACAAAAAGACTCAAGGTCCATCCCACCCCTGATAGGACCTAATGGAAAAGACTGCAACGAGGACACCATTAAAGCCAACATCTTTAACACATTCTTCGGCTCAGTATTTGTAAACAGCAATGGATCATGCTCAGTATTTCCTCGCCAGATCACAGACAACTACAATGATCTAATACATACTGATTTTACAGAAGACAATGTTGAAAAAGCACTGCGCAATCTAAAACCATCTCTATCTATTGGACCGAATGGAATATGTGCCTACTTCTTAAAAGAGCTATCCACTGCCATAGCCAAAACTCTGAGCATAATCTTTGAAAAATCTTTCAGGACCATCTCCTTGCCAAAACTATGGTCACAAGCCATGGTCATCCCCATCTTCAAAAAGGGAGAGCCCAGCCTAGTTGAAAATTACAGAACAGTCTCTTTATGATGCATCACCTGCAAAGTAATGGAATCAATTATTAACCAATCCATTATCCTCCACTTAGAGACAAACAACCTACTCTCCAATAAACAATCTGGTTTCAGCAAAAACTATCCTGTAATCTGCAACTCTTATACTGCAAAAACATATGGACTACACAACTCAATCAGGGCAAAGCAATCTACATAGACTTCTGTAAAGCCTTTGATTCAGTGGTACACGACAAAGTACTTCTAAAACTAAAATCTTATGGTATCTCTGGACAACTGCATAACCGGATAGAAGTATTCCTGTCAAACAGACAACAAATGGTCAAAATTGGGAGTGTCCTATCAAATTCTGTACCTGTCAATAGTGGTGTCCCCCAAGGCAGTGTTCTAGGACCAACTCTCTTCATACTCTACATAAATGACCTCTGTGATCATATTAAGAGCAACTGCATTCTTTTTGCTGATGATGAAAAGCTGTTCAATACCACAGACAATACTGCTACCCTTCAGAAAGATCTTGACTATGTATCAGAATGGTCAAACAAATGGCAACTTCAAATCTCAACAAATAAATGCTCTGTCTTACATATTGGCAAAAAAAAAAAAGAAAATAAAATCCAAGCTGAATAGTCAAGACCTTGTTGATGATCCAAACTCTGTCAAGGATCTTGGAGTACTCATCTCTAATGTTCTAAGTGCTAGAACCCACTGTAACTACATAGCCAAAGAGGCATTAAGAGTTGTAAACCTAATCCTACATAGCTTTTTCTCTGGTAATATCACACTACTAACTAGAGTATAAAAAACATTTGCTAGACCAATACTCGAATACAGCTCATCAGTCTGGAACCCACATTACGTATCTGATATTAGCACAGTTGAGAAAGTCCAGAAATATTTCACAAGAAGAGTTCTCCATTCCTCTACTCGTTATGGAATACCTTATGCCACCAGACTTGAAATTCTAGACCTAGAAAACCTTGAATTATTCCGTCTTCGGTCTGATCTAAGTATGGGATATAAAATCATATGTTGCAATGTCGTACCTGTCAATGAGTACTTCAGCTTCAACCATAACAACACAAGAGCACACAATAGATACAAACTCAAGGTTAACCACACCAAACTTGATTGCAGGAAATTCAACTTCAGCAACAGAGTGGTCAATGTCTGGAATTCTCTACCTGACTCTGTGGTTTCTTCCTGAAACCCCAAAAACTTTAATCTTACACTGTCTACTATTGACCTCACCCCTTTCTTAAGAGGTCTGTAGGGAGCATGCATAAGTGCACCAATGTGCCTACCGTCCCTGTCCTATTGTTTCTTTTATTTTTCTTATATGTACTCATTTCATGTATTCATAACTATGTATATACTTATACCTATTACCTTGTAAGCAATTGACAAATCAAATCAAATCAAATGAATAAATAAATAAATCTGGGAGAAAGGGAACTGCAGGATACTGGGGTTTGGGGATTGGTTAGAGTTCATTCAGCATTAGAAGTGACATTAAATTGGAGTCCACCAACATGATAAGGCTCCATGTTATTCCATGTGTAAGTCCTGAGCTGTCCTACAGAGTACAGAATAACAGAGTTGGTAGTGGCTAGAGCTTCTCTCGTCCAACCCCCTGCTCAAGCAGAAGACTCTATGCCATTCTGGACAAATTTCTATGGAGATACTCTGTCATCCAGGTCATGGTTGTCCCAAGGGTGTTTTTTCAAGAGGCCACTGGACTTGCTTGGTTTTTCTTTAGAAGACATTTCTTTGGATGAGAAGCAAAACATCTTCAAAGAAAAGCAAGAAATCCCTGTTGCCTCTTGAAAAAAAGCATCTTTGGGACAATCTGAACAAATGTTAGCTGAGCATTTGAGCAACTTCAGGCAAATGTTCTGGCATCTGCGTATGCTAATCTCCCAGTTCAATTAATCAGGTTGTTGAAGTCCTTTTCCACTGATGGGTTGTTGGGCTGAGGCTGTTCTGTTTCCCAAGAGCTGAAAATGAGAACATTCAAGCCTGTTGGTGCCTCAAACTCTCTTGCCTGAGGTGCTCGTCCATCAATGGGAGGAAATATTCTGTTAGGGAGACATCAGGAATTCAGATGGTGCAATTGCTCTCTCAGAGTTCCCTGATTGACCCAGGTTGTTCTTTTAATTCAGGGGTCCCCAAACTTGGCTACTTTAAGACTTGTGGACTTCAATTCCCAGAAGGCAAAGAACACTAAATGCCACTCAAGAGAATTTCACTGAAATTGGTGGAAATTTTATTAGAAACAGAAGGACAATTTTTCCATCTGGCAACAATATGGATACTGGCTGATTCTCTTCTCCCAATTAGCAGCTTTAGCTTTGTTTTGCTTCTGCCTCCCTTCACCCAAGAGCCAATGCTCTTTTCTTGGCAGTTGCTGGCAGGAGTCCTGTTCACTCTTCATCAGGAGCCCCAGAATAGAATGGGACAACTCACGGCAGACAACCTGCCATGACCAACTCACCACAGTCAACTTGCCATGGGACAATTGAATAATTCAATTTAATTACTTAAAATAAATACAAAATCATTTTATTTTATTTTATTTTATTTTTGTTCACATTTCATTCTGTCCATTCTTTTGCATCCTTGGTTCTATTCCACCATTTTTTTGGTGTTAGTGTAACTCTTGTCCTGCAGCGAGTTGGCCATGGCAAGTTGGCTGTGCTGAGTTGGCCGTAGTGAGTTGGCCGTGGTGGGTTGGCTGTAGTGAGCTGGATGTAGTGAGTTGGCCATGATGAGTTGGCTGTGGCAAGTTGGTTGTGGTGAATTGGCCATGATGAATTGTCATAGACCCATCTCAAAAGTTGGGGATAATTTGGCCTTTAGAGTCTACACTCTGAATGAACTTCTCAAATAAAGAGGGATGAGATAAAGAGGTTGATAGAGCAAGGAGAAAAAGAAAATTAGATTGGCATTTACACAAATTGAAAATAATTATTCAACATAATTAATATTAATAGTCTACCTGGATTCACAAATTTTACCTCCTTTACTTGAAAAATGGCAATTCATGGAAATGATTGCAGACATTTGCAAACGCTTTGGTAAAAAAGGCATTACATCCTGATAATAGAAATGCACCAGCTGAACTGACTCCATTTGCAGTCCATTTGTTCCAGAAGCAATTCTGTACAGGTAGTCCTTGTTTTATGACCACAATTCAGCCCTTAAGAAACCCTAGTTCCCTAACCCCATCCTAGCTGCAGCCCTAATCTTCAGGAAATTCCTGATTTATTACCACAGTTACAACCAAGATTTCTATTGTTAAGCAAGACGGTGGCTAAGTGAATTTTGCCCCATTTTATGACCCTTCTTGCCTCAGTTGTTAAGTAAACCACTTCAGTTGATAAGTTAGCAACCCGGTTGTTAAGTGAATCTGCCTTCCCCCTGGACTTTGTCAGAAGGTCGCTAAAGGGGATGATGTGACCTTGGGACACAGCGACCATCATAAGTAAAAACTGGTTGTCAAGCATCTGGATTTTGATCACATGATCATGGGGATGCTGAAAAGGTCGTAACTGTGAAAGATGGAATGTCAGTATTCCAGGGAAAATCCATTTCTGTCAGTAACTCCAAGACACACATTATCTCAAAGTACTTTTATTAGAATAGCACTTGACACATTCTGTGGAAATCCGGAACTAAAGTCTTCCTCACAAAGTCCCAGCCTACAAACCATCCCCTTTTCTCTCATCACCACATCACATGAACCAATCTCAAAGTAAGTTCTAATTCCTTCTGTGCCACACTCTGTCACTTTGAACGATCAAAATAATTACTGTATATTTTGTCTACTAAGAGCTACTCAATTAACATCATCCCCCTCCCACTTTCTCCAACTATATGGCAGCGATGAATTCAATAGCTGACACGGTCGTAAGTCACTTTTTTCAATGCCATTGTAACTTTGAATGGTCACTAAATGAACTGTTGTAAGTCAAGAGCTACCTGGACTAATATTATGGTTGGGGTTTGCTGCCATCATCTCTCTTCTTCATCTCCTTTCACCTTCTCCCATGACAAATGCATTTCTCCTTTTTAGTGATATGCCTTACTTTTCTTACCACTGAATTGCATTTATGAAGATGTTGAAGTGCTGGGGCCTAAGACAAAATCTTGAGGTACCACAAAGCTCCTTGGTATGTAAGAAAATCTCTTACGTGATAGCAGTATTCCTATATTTGAGGGGCTGCCCCAAAGAAGAGGGAGTCAAGCTATTCTCCAAACCACTAGAAGGCAGGACAAGAAACAATGGATGGAAAGTAGTCAGAGAGAGAAGCAACCTGGAATTAAGGAGAAACTTCCTAACAGTGAGGACAATTAACTAGTGGAAGACCCTCCAGAAATTGTGGTTGCTCCATCACTGGAGGTTTTTAAGAAGAGTCTAGATAGTCATTTATCTAAAATAGTATAGGTTCTCCTGCTTGAGCAGGGGGCAGGACTAGAGGACCTCCAAAGTCCCTTCCAGCTCATTCTATTCTATTCTATTCTATTCTATTCTATTCTATTCTATTCTATTCTATTCTATTCTATTCTATTCTATTCTATTCTATTCTATTCTATTCTTCATTCTACTATTATTCTAGAATAATGAAGAATTCCATTCTTCATTCTACTATTATTCTATTCTATTCTGTTCTGTTCTATTCTATTCTTTGAGGCTGAGACAGCAACAACTCGGGCTAAAATGAAGGCTAGGCAGTCTTAGGGTGCCTCAGACAAGAATCCTTAAAGTTCTCCTCAGATCCCAAACTCTTCTTGTTCCTGACCCACACAATTCAAAATTCAGGTGGCAAAGTCCATGGAATTAATAACCTTGATCAAGGTTTTTCAACCTGGACAACTTTAAGGTGTCTGGACTTTATGCTAATTGGGGAATTCTCAGAAAACTCTGAGAATCCACACATGTTAAAGTTGGCCAGGGTTGAGAACCCTGATCTGGATCTTCAAGGAAAACACTTGGTCAGAAAAATGCCAATGATTCTGGTGAGAGATCAAAGGCTGATTGGAAAGAAAGCAACCTGCAGTCCCCATCCAGATCTGGCCCAGATAGTTGATGGCATTTTATCAATGAGATGCAGAACTAGGAAAGATCATAAAATGTGGGATGTTACAGTTATAAATTACTTGCTTATGTTTTGGGATTGCAGATCTCCACAAATGCCCCCAAAACTTGTATAAAAAGCTATTTCGGAGATATTCCAGATACTAGGAATGTAGCTTTACCTACATAAATCTAAGCTGGGTGTGTAAGAAGCTATAAATATGCTTGATGCAAACCTATTTTACAGCTTGTGAGAAAAGATGGTGTTATCTTTCCATAAATATCTGTCAGATATAAGATCTGAACAATTATGTAAATATTTCACTCAGAAGAGTGGAAATGGAACTGATTTGAAGTCTGCTATCTCTAATGGAAAGGAAGTAATGCTGCCTTCTCAGAGCTTGGTTCAGATGGATCTGGGGAACAAATTAGTTTACACGCCTTGATGTAGAGGTGCATTGCTAATTTCGCTGTGGATCTGCTGTGCCATGGTAACCTTTGTAATTTTCAGGGTCAGTTGAACTCTGTTTTCACTGAGATTACATCTGTACTTTAACAGGAAGGTGGGCGGGGGCACTTTCTGCCATAAACCATGATTAAGGGAGACATATATCTGCAAAATTTGCAGCATATTTCATCGAATATTTCATCAAATGCTGATTCGATGTCACCTATAAAAAGAGAAGGAGCACAGAGGGTTGGTCAAAAAAATCAAGATGGAATCCACAGCTATGCAGTTGAAGACTTAACTTTTTAATGTGTGGCTGTGATCTTGCTTTTTTAACTCCCTCCTTCAATGCCTTCCCCTAATATTCCTGAAATAGAGATGCATCACAGTTTGAGAAAGAGAGAGGGAGGGAGGGAGGGAAGGACAGAGAGAGAGAAAGAGAGAGATTGAGAGATTATAGTGATAGGCTATCTGCTAAAATAAAGCCAGGTCATGGCACATACTTCAAAGTAAACCAGGAAGTCTGTAATTGTGGAATATGTCTGGCAAAAACAAAGAATTCTTATCCACAGAAAATATGCATGTGTAAATCTTGTAACAATCCTGGCTAATTAGAAAGCTGATAAATGTAACATGAATTAGACAACTTGCAGACCTCAGCTAAAAGTTAGGCCTGCAGCAAATCAAATGTGTATTAGATAATTCCAAGGGCATTCATTAGCCAAGACTTGGGAATAGGGACAGCTGGAGACCAATAAAACAAATTGTAGAATTATTACTAAAATGTTTATTAAATGATATTTCTTATTATCTCGCTTTGTCCCACTTTCTGCTTTAGTGAAAATGTATAAAACTTACTCATCCTTTGTTCTTGACTCTTAGCATTTTGACCAGGAGCCCTTTTCCTTGGAGTACTCACGTAAAAAGCAATCAGAAAACCTGCACCTTGTGTCTGGCGTCTATCATTGGGTTTAGCACCAGGCTCAGACCTGAATTGGGGACAAAAATCATTTTAATTAAGAAGACCTCTAAAGTCCCTTTCAGGATTAGGGTTAGGATTAGACATATCCAATTTCTGCAACTGTTCTTCATATACTATATCAATCAATCATAATAGAGCTGGAAGGGACTTTGGAGCTTTTCTAGTCCAACCTCCTGCTTAGGCAGGACACCCTACACCACTCCAGACAAATGGCTGTCCAATCTCTTCTTGAAAACCTCTAATGATGGAGCATCCGCAACTTCTAAAGGAAAACCATTCCACTGATTGATCGTTCTGACTGTCAGGAAATTTCTCCTTAGTTCGAGGTTGATTCTTAATTTAATTCTTGGTCTGCCTATTCATCTCTTCCTCTCTCAGCTGCCACCACTGTCATCTTCACTTCCTCTCTACTGACTCCAACCTAACTTTCTGCTGCTGTTGCCACCATTAACACTCCATCCTGGGTACACAGCTAGAGTATGGACCATGGGCATTGTCCTGGGAAGTGCATACCTTCAGAGCGCCTTTCCATTTCATTGGGGTGTTTGGTCAAGGAGGTGCAGGAGAGAAGCAATGTCATATTGCTTTCAGCCATAATGGGGATCTACACATACACGGCTCATATACTGAAACCCATGATGTGCCTAGTCACTGAAGAATAGCAATAATATTTAGGCTTATAAAACAGTGCTTTACAGCCTTCTCTAAGTGATTTACAGAATCAGCCTCTTGCCCCCAACAATCTGGGTCCTCATTTTACTGACCTTCGAAGGATAGAAGGCTGAATCAACCTTGAGGAAGGAAAGAAGAAAGGAAGAAACGAAGAAAGGAAAAAAAGGAAGAACAATAGCAATAGTAATAGCATTTAAATGTATACTGCTTCATAGTCCTTTACAGCCCTCTCTAAGTGGGTTTGCAGAGTCAGCCTGTTGCCCCTAGCAATCTGGATCTTCATTTTAGTGACCTCAGAAGAATGGAAGGCTGAGTCAACCTTGTGCTGGTCATCAAACTTTTGGCAGTGGGTAGAGTTAGCATTGTAACAACAGCATACCATGGAAGGAAGGAGGGAGGGAAGGAGAGAAGGAAGGAAGGAAGGGAAGAAGGAAGGGAATAGGAATAGCAGTAGCCCTTAGGCTTATATACCATTCTACAATGCTTTACAGCTTTCTCTAAAGCCCATGTCACACTGCCCAATGGATGCAAAAAGGACACAACGGACGAGCAAAATGTTCCATCCGTTGTTATCCGCTCTCAAAAGGGGCAAAAATTTGCATAACCGGAGCAGATAACACGGACGTGGGGAGGATGCAGAGCGGATGGAAAGCGGATGCGGAACAGAAGCCCAGCAGATGGAAGCGGATGGGAGCAGATGGCACATCCGCTAGGCTTCCAGAGGGCCTCAGCAAAGCGGATGCGGAACGGATGCAGAGCGGAAGCCTAATTGATGCCTGGCATTAATTGCGCATGCGGGGAGGATGCATTGCGTCATCCCCGCGGATATAATGGAAGCAGCTCGGAAGCAGGTCGCCATTCAGAGGAAAGACCTGCTGCCGGATGGATTGGCTGCCTTGCCTGCCCTGCCTGCATGTCTGCCTGCCAGCCTTGGTGCCAGCCTTGGTGCCAGCCTTGGTACCAGCCTTGGTGCCAGCCTTGTGCCAGCCTTGCTGCCAGCCTTGCTGCCAGCCTTGCTGCCAGCCTTGGTTCCAGCCTGCCTGCAAGCCTTGCTGCCAGCCGGTCTGCCTGCCAGCCTTGCTGCCTGCCTTCCTGCCAGCCTTCCTGCCAGCCTTGCTGCCTGCCTCCCTGCCAGCCTTGGTTCCTGCCAGCCTCCCTGCCAGCCAGCAACCCCACAACCATGTTGAAACACAGCAAGCCTCAGCCATCTGCTGCCAGCCCTTGCAAAAGGGACAGGGCTACCATCCCGCCCCCTGGCCCTCACTCTGGTTCTGCTGGGGCTTCTGCAGCACGGGCTCGCTCTTCTGGGGCTGGGGCTTCTGCTGCTTCTGCTTCTGGAGGAGCTGATGAAAAGCACTCCAGGACCAGCCACCTCCACAGCACCTGGACCCTTCACCCATGAGACTGAGCGACCAAGAGGAGTGCCAGAGACTCATTTTTGTTTTATAGCTTGTTGTTAATAAAGTCTATTTATGATTCACACACTTGCTTCATTTCTTTTTTTTAATAAAGTCTTGCTGGAAACTTTTAGAAATGGTTTAAGCCTTTGCATGCTTGTGGGATGGGTAAGTATAGCTTTGGCATGGGTTAGGATACCTGTGGAATGGGTAATAGCTGTGGGATGGGTTAGGATAGCAGTGGGATAGATAAACTTCCAGTGCAAGCATAGTAGGACGGGATGGTCCACTCTCCCAGGTGCCACACCTATGGCCCTTTATTATCAATAATGTAATAATTATCCACACATGTCAACATAAACACAACTCTTTATTAAACGCCATGTTCATTGTAGGCCAACCAAACATACATGGCCCAATCTCATCCGTGTGATGAGACAGGCTGAAAGAAGCATCCATTAAGCATTTACCATCCTGTCTTGCAACTCCACTGCTCCAGCTAGGGAGTTGCACCAGTGTTTCAGGAGGTTGTGCTGCTCCTTCCCTTCACGTGAGGCTCTGTTGGGGCCTTGCACATCCTCAGTGTCTATCAGGTTTCACCCTTGCCTCCATTCCCCAGGCTCCATGTCCCCATTGCCTTGTTGGAGGTCCACGAGCCCGTTCTTCAAGACTGGGTAGCGGGTGCGCATGAGATTGTGCAGGATGCAGCAAGCTTCCACGATCCTCCTCATGGTCTCTGGGCTATGCTATATGTTGGTGAGAAGTACCTGGAACCTGTTGGCCAGGATGCCAAAGGCGTTCTCCACCACCCGTCTTGCCCTGAACAGCCTGCAGTTGATGATCCTCTCTTCACGGGTGAGGTATTTGGAGGTGTAGGGCTTCATGAGGTAGGTTGTGAGGGAGAAGTCGTCATCCCCCATGATGAAGTAGGGCACATCTTGCTTGTCGTTGGGCAGCGGGTCTGGATCTGGGAAGCCCACCATGAGGTTGCCTTCCAGCCCCTCCTTGAGGTCACTGGCGTTGTATACCTGGGCATCTGAAGATGACCCGTTGCTTGAGGCATCAATGTACATGAACTTGTAGTCTGCATCGGCCATGGCGAAGAGGATGATGCTGAAGAAGCCCTTGTAGTTGTGATAAGTGGACCCCAACTTGGCTGGAGCTTTGCAGGCCATGTGCTTGCCATCTATGGCTACAACGGTGTGGGGGAAGTTCCACTTCTGATACCCCTGCTCTGCAACTTTCTTCCATCCTTCTTCAGTGGAAGGGTACTGGAGGAGCTCCTCCTTGTATTCTTCGATGATGGCCTGCACCACTTCTCTGACCACAATGCTGATGGTGTTGTGTGGCACCCTCCAGCCATACTGCATGCTCCTGTAGGTGGTCCTGGAGGGCAGGTGGCGCAGAGTGAGTGCCACCTTGAGCCCAGGTTCCAGGCTGGGCCGGAAGTTTGTGTTTGTCTTGGTCAACCTGGGTGTCAGCCGCTGCACAAGTTCGTCAAACATGGCTGGAGGTATCCTCATGAAGTTCTGGAACGCCCGAGTGTCTTCGCTCCTGAGCTCCACCATCAGCTTGTTGTACAGTCCGTCCTCTGCTCTTCTGGCAAGCCATCTTTGGACCCAGACTTTTTTTGGGTGCCTCCTTTTCTTCCCGTAGTAGAGTTCACAGAGCCTGTAGATGGTTTCGCACTGTTGCAGAAGGATGGTGGCTGCCGAAAGGACTTTGTCACAATCCACGGTGGACATGACTGGATGCTGTGGAAGAGGAAGAGTCAGATGAAGGCTGCAGAGGTCTGCACAGCTTGGCTGCTGTTCTGAAAGTGAGATGCAGGTGAGTTGCTCCCCCCTTTTATAGGCAGTGTAGGTGTCCCTTTGCATCCTCTAGGCATCCTGTAGACATCCTTAATATCTGAGATAGGTCCCCTCTGCGAACGTTTTTTCCGTTTTAAACGCTTTGTTTCTGTGCTGCATCCGTTCTGCATCCGTTCTGCATCTGTTCTGCGTCCGTTCCGCTTCCTCCCTGCGTCCGGGCGGATGCGAGTTGCGTGGATGCCTAGCGGATGCCTAGCGGATATAGCGGATGCGTAACGGATACATAGCGGATGCAGAATGGACGAACTGGATACATTTTCCGTGCAAAAGTTTTGGGCAGCCCAAAACTTTTGGAGTGGATGAAACGTCCATAAACGGATGCTGGACGGATAGAGAGGAAGCAAAATGGAGGCAGTGAGTACATCGCGTTTTCCAACAGATGGCAAGCTTTTTTTCCGTTTTACATCCTCTTTGCATCCGTTGGTTCAGTGTGACATGGGCTTAAGCCATTTACAGAGTCAGCCTCTTGCCCCCAACAATCTGGATCCTCATTTTACTGACCTTGGAAGGATGGAAGGCTGAGTCAACCTTGAGCCATTCAGAATTGAACTCCTGGCATCAGCAGAATTAAACTTCAATACTGCCTTCTAACCACTGCACCACCAGGGCTCATGAAAGCCTATAAAGAAAGCATTTCATGAGAATCTGTAGCTACTCACAAGACATAATTGAAAATCTTGGCCTGCAGAATACATATAGCTGTTTTGCACCTATTTGGTGGCCCCTAGAGTAGATGGACTAAAATGTTTGGTCCTAAGGACAAAATGGTTATGTTTTGGATGAAGAACCAAGCTACCTGGAGGAAAAAAACCTCTCACCAAGACTTTGTGCCCTACAGAATGATAAATGTGGCTGTTATAGAAGTTAAAGTGGCATGAGTCAACACCCATGACTATGAGTCAGTATCTACTATGTCACAAAAAGGCAAGTGGAATTAATGGGGATATGACCACAGCTGATGGGTAGTTTCCAAATAATAGGAAATAACCATTTCATGACATTCTGCATTGGTCTGAGTCTACGGGGACAGGGAATCACATGTGAAAGAAGATTCAGACCATAAGTGGGATTCAGCTGGTTCTGACCAGTTCTGGAGAACCAATAGAGGAAATTTTGAATAGTTCAGAGAACCGGCCAATCCCATCTCCAACTGGCCCCACCAACCCCATCTATTCTCTGCCTCCCATTGAGTCCCATCTGATCGGCTGAGTCTCCTTTGGTTGCCCTGCACAGGAGAACAGAACTGGAAAGCAAGTCAGTGGGGTGGGGAGGGAAGGGGGATTTTGCAGTATCCTTCCCCTGCCACACCACGCCCAAGCCACACCCACAGAAACTGTAGTAAAAAAAATTAAATCCCACCATTGGCAAAATCTGAAGGCATTTGCTTTTATTTTTCAACCCCAGCCTCTGCTGCGCGAATGCCAGATGGGGAGAGGGAGAAGTTTGGGAAGGAGCCAGATGAAAATGGGGCAAATGGAAAATTGGATAGCAAGCCCTGTCTGTCTCTCCAGTTCAGGCTCTTTAAATTAGGCCTCCAGCCCTTTGGAGGCTCAGGAGTAGTGCAGGAACATCAGCAAAAAGAAAAAAAAAAGTCTACCCTACCTACAGAGTGCCAAATTAGAGAAACAATGCCAACTGCTTCAGTGGGCACTAGTGCTTTTAATTAGCAGCAGCTCCTCGCTGATAATTACTTTTGGGAACTGCTCCAGGCAGCCTCACAGAGCGAGAGCCTCTTCTCGGCTTCTCTAACAGCGGCAGCAACTGTGCCCTGCTCAAGTTTACAGGGCTTTTTCCTGAAATCTTTGCACTCAAGCAATACTGATTCAACTCTGGGTTTATAATCCAACAGCGCTGTCTCCATGTTCCCATCAGTTTGATCCTGGGGATTAACAGAACAGAGTCATAGAACAGAGTTGGAAGAGGCTTTGGTGGTCTTCCAGTCCAACCCCCTGCTCAGGCAGGAAGACCCCTATACCACAGGGGTCCCCAAACTTGGCAACTTTAAGTCTTGTGGATTTCAGTTCTGGGAGTTGAAGTCAACAAGTCTTAAAGTTGCCATGTTTGGAGGCCTCTGCTATACCAATTCAGACAAATGGCTGTCCCAGTCTCTTCTTAAAAACCCCCAGTGATGCAGCATCTATAACTTCTGGAGACAAGTCATTCATTCCACTGGTTTATTGTTCTTTGCTGTCAGGAAATTTCTCCTTAGTTCTAGGTTGCTACTCTCCTCAAATAGTTTCCATTCATTGCTTCTTGTCCTGCCTTCAGGTGCTTTGGAGAATAGCTTGACTCCCTCTTCTTTATGGCAACCCCTTAGATATTAGAACACTGCTATCATGCCATTGATTGCATTCAACCACCAAATCTTCTTTGTAAAATACTTGATTAGGTGTTAAACCATAGGGCTGTGAGGTTTAGGCTATGGATTAGTTTTCCCACCAAATTCTCCTAAAAGAAATACATGGAACCAGGCAGAAGAAACCAGAAAATACCAGGAGACAAGGATAATTTACATGAACTCATCTTCTGATTCAAGGGCTGGACTCACCCACTACCTCATCCAATTCAACCATTTATTGAACAAGCCACAAAGATTAAATCATGATTTACAAACAGTGGTGGGATTAAAAAAAAATTACTACCAGTTCTGTGGGCATGGCTTGGTGGGCATGGCAGGGGAAGGATACTGTAAAATCTCCATTCCCTTCCCACTCCTGGGGGAAGGTTACCACCGGTTTTCCGAACTACTCAAAATTCCCACTACCGGTTCTTCAGAACTGGTCAGAACCTGCTGAATACCACCTCTGTTTACAAATCACCAACAGTAGATTGTCGCATCATAAGGAACCAGAACCAACACAGTGATAGGATTCATCTTGAGCAATCATGCAGTGGGTCAGGTTCCAACTTTTTGCAATATGAACCCAACTGTAGTAACCATGGTTTAAGGCTTAAAACATGTATGAACCTGGCAGATTATAGTTGATGCAATGAATCATAAACCCTCAGCAAAAGATTTGGTTTGGCATATCGAGATCAATTGTTGCACCATTATACAATAGCTGTGGTGACAGAGTGGCTAGACTGCAGTATTGCAGGCTAACTCTGCTGATTACCAGCAGTTCAATCCTGATGGACTCAAGCCTTTCCTACTTCCGAGGTCAATAAAATGAGGACCCATATCAATGGGGCAATATGTTGACATTTGTAAACCGCTTAAAGACAGCTGTAAAGCACTATGAAGCAATATATACAGAAAGTCTAATGCTATTGATATTGCTCTTCTTTTTCCCTTTCCCTTCCTTCCTTCCTTCCTTCCCAATATGTAAATTCCCACAACCTCTGAATGCCAGTGTTGTAGTTTGCTGGTAGCATGTGCAGATGGCTGAGATCTCAGAGAGCAAGGACTCAGATGAGGGGCCTGTGCGTGATGCAGCGATGGGGCCAGGACTATCAGGGAATGGAGTCCTGCCTTCGGAACTTGTGGAGGCTGGCAGCAGTGATGAAGAGGCCCCCAAGGAACCTGTGCCCAGTATGTGTGCATGCAGGACTGCTCGAAGAAAAGAGTACCTGTAGCAGCACTGGCAACTTGGAAGTAAGGCTACAAGGTAATGGCCCTTCCCTTAAGAGATAAAAGCCAGCTGAGAAACCAGAGTTCTTTGCAGGAAGCAAATAAGTTTTTGCACTCAAGCCTTGTGGATGTTTGGATTATCTTGATTGGTGTTTGGAGACTCTTTGGGTTTGAAATATTTTTTGGCAACTTTATCTAGTGTTCTTGGCAGCCTTGCACAACCTTGACAAGGCGACAATTTGTTGGAAACAGCCTTTTTACTGGGAAGGAATGGAATTCATAAAGAATCATTAAAAGATTTTGCTGTTACCTCTATTTGGTGTTTGTTTCCTTGGAACAAGGTCTGGGTCAGAACAGCCAGCTTCTTAATTGTTCTCATTGTCAGGAAATTCTTCCTAATTCTGTTTGGATCTCCTTCTTATAAGCCTCCTCCCATTGTTTGGGCACTTGTACCCATTTCAGCTGGGCAAGTAATGTCATTGCCCCAATCTGGAGTTTGGCTCTTCATTTTCTGGACATCTTTAATGCAACAGTGAACTTTACATGCCATTTTTCAGTGGCTTCATCTCATATGCCTTACCCCCCTGGGGCAGTTCATTCATGAATGGATTTTTTAAACTCATCTTTCAGAGTACAGTTTCCCAAGAGTCCTCATAGAATATAAAACAATTAGATACCATAAAACAATTAGATACCTGACAAACACTCCACCCCAATCAAAACACAGCAGCAATTAATAGCCTCACTTCAACTGAAAATGCCTTCAAATGCCTTTCTATGCCTATCAGCAAAGCCTCTGGTGTGGGAGAAGGAGGGAGGGAGGGAGGACGGAGAAGAAGGACGGAGCCATACAATTGTTTGGGTGAAACATGAGTGGAACGAAGAGAAATAACCCTTAAGGAGAGAGACAAAACCCTCATAAAGGCCCAGTCCCACTGGCCGACGGACGCAAAACGTATGCATAAAGGACACAGTGTATGAGCAAAATTTCAGGGGTGGCTCCATCCATTGTCATCCGCTCCAAAAAGTGGTGAAAATTTTCATAAACAGAATGGAAAAGAACAGAAAACAACGGACGTGGGTAGTATGTAGTGGGGATGTTAAACAGATGTTCATAGGAAGCCTAGCGGATGACAGCGGATGGAAGCGGATGACACCTCTGAAGGGGCTCCGGGGGATAATTGCGAAGCAGATGCATAGTGGATGAAGCGGATGCATCACGGACGCCGATAGGAAATAAAGCGGATGCCACGCAGATGTATATCGGATGCAAAGCGTTCACTGCGCATGCGGGGAGTATGAATTGCGTCAGCTCCATGGATAAAAAAGGATGCAGCATGCATGCAGTCAGCATACAGGGGAAAAACATGCTGCCTCATACATCTTGCAGGAACACCATGGTTCATCAGTCAGGCAAAAAGAGGAAGCCCATGCCTACTTGTTCAAGCCCTGGCAAGGTGAAGAAGGCCAGAACCAGCATCCCACCCCCTGGCACTGACTTTGAAGCTGCTGCTGCTGCTACTGCTGTGGTGGACAAGCCCCAAGGCCCTCAAAGCCCTGCTGCTGAAGGGCCTGCTGCTCAAGCCCCTGAAGGCCCTGCTGCTCAAGCCCTGAAGGCCCTGCTGCTCAAGCCCCTGAAGGCCCTGCTGAAGCCCCTGCCAGAGGGAGGAAGAGGCAAGGGAAGGAGAAGGGAAAGAGGAAACAGTACACCGTTTCCGAGGAGCATGAGGATGAGGTGCTGGAATGGCTGAGGGAGAATGAGTACCTCTGGAGAAAGGGCCACAGACTTTATCGGGACACCAAGAAGAAGCAGGCAGCTTGGAGAGACAAGGCAGAGAGCCTGGAGGAAACTGCAGAAGTACTCCTTGGATGGTGGAAGCACATGCACACCTGGTATGGCAAGTTACACCTCAAGAAATCCGGGCAGGCCGCTGTCAAGCTCACTGACCAGGAGATGTATGTCATGGCCAAGTGCAGTTTCCTGGAGAGTGAGGTCCACCACCGAGGAGCAGCCCCTCTGAGACCCCTCTCCCTCAGACAGCCCACAGACAGCCAGTCCTCTTCCAGCCAGGAGCCAGCTACCCTGTCCAGGCAGGTGTCTTCAGAGGGCCCCACGGCAGAGAACCCCCCGACAGTTGCACTCCCCATGCTGGCAGACTTGGAGGATCCCATGGAAAATGATGCCCTGCTGTCACAAATGGAGGAAGAAGCAGCAGCCACCAGAGGCCAACCCACCCCCACTCCCACCCCCACCCCCAGCTCCAGAGGATGCAGGCAGAGAGGCAGACTGGAGGGCCAGGACCACAGTGTGCTGTTGGAGATCAGGGACACAATGAAGACCAGCACAGAACTTCTCTCTCAGCTGGTCCACTTGAACAGAGCATCCTCGGGCCGGAACACCTTCATCACCTACGTGAGCCAGACCCTGAGGGACCTGCCCAAGTCCCAGTACCAGGTGATGAAGCAGAAGATCACAGCACTTCTGCACAACCCTCAAGGCCCAGCTGAAGCTGCTCCTACCCAGTCCAGGTCTGCTCCTCCACCCCAGATGATGTCACAGCCCTTCCACAGCTTTCAACATCCCCTCGCCAACCAAGGCTATGACTACCAGGACTTCCCATAGCAGAAGCAGAACTTCCCAGTCAAGGCCCAGGTTCATTGCATGCCACAGACGCCACTCCTCACCCAGCTGCAGACCAGACAGCCCCACTACACTCCTCCCAACCCTTCCTCCACCCCACAGCCAAGCCCATCAATGGACAATCTGTCATCAGTATTGGGCTGACATCTCAAGTCCTTGATGAAGGGCCTCTCAACCTCACGGGACTGAATCAGCTCTCGGATAGCTTCCTGAACACACTATCCCCTGTTGTACCCTCGGGGCCAAGCATCCCAATGGTGCCTCAGACCAGCACTCAAGCCACAGCCACCTCCACAGTCCCTGCCCGCTTAACAGCTGAGACCATGGACATGACTCAGAGTGACTGAGAATAGTGTCAGAGACTGAGTTGTTTACTTGTTAAGTTTATCTTTGCTTAAGACACTTTGCTTGGTTCATTTTGCTTATTTAATAAAGTCATAAAGTTTACCTAAGAAAGTTAATAAAGGTTAGTTTGCTTAAGACACTTAGTTTACTTGGTTCATTTTTTTTACTTAATAAAGTGTTGGTGAAAACTTTGAAAAAATGGTTAAGCCTTTGCATGCTTGTGGGATAGATAAGGATAGTTGTGGGATAGATAAACCTCCAGTGCAACCATAGTGGGACTGTATGGTCCACCATCCCAGCTGCCACACATATGGACCTTTATTATCAATAACAATTTATTCATTGATCAGCACATTTTAAAATAAACAAAGCTTAATGCCCTATTCATTGTAGGACCACTCAACATACATGGCACAATCTCACCAGTGTTATGCGGCAGCCTCAAGGAAGCATCCATTAATCATCTGTCATCCTGTCTTGCCACTCCACTGCTCCAGCTGGGGAGTTGCACCAGTGTCTCAGTAGGTTGTGCTGCTTCTTCCCTTCACGTGAAGCTCTGTTGGGGCCTTGTACATCCACAGTGTCTATCAGGTTACGTCCTTGCCTCCATTCACCAGGCTCCATGGCCCCATTCCCTTGTTGATGGTCGACAAGTCTGTTCTGCAACACTGGGTAGCGGGTGCGCATGAGATTATGTCGGATGCAGCAAGCTTCCATGATGCTCCTCACAGTCTCTGGGTCATGCTGCATGGTGGTGAGAAGTATCTGGAACCTGTTGGCCAGGATGCCAAAGGCATTCTCCACCCATCTTGCCCTGGACAGCCTGTAGTTGAAGATCCTCTCTTCACGGGTGAGGTATCTTGAACTGTACGGCTTCATGAGGTAGGTTCTGAGGGAGAACGCGTCATCACCAACGATGAAGTAGGGCACATCTTATGTGTCATTGGGTAGGTGGTCTGGACCTGGAAAACCCATGATGAGGTTGCGTTCCAGCCCATCCTTGAGGTCACTAGCGTTGTATACCTGACCATCTGAAGCTGACCCATTGCCTGAAGCATTGATGTAGATGAACTTGTAGTCAGCATCAACCATGGCAAAGAGGATGATACTGAAGAAGCCCTTGTAGTTGTAATAAGTGTACCCTGAGTTGGCTGGAGCTTTGCAGGCCACGTGCTTTCCATCTATGGCTCCAACGGTGTGGGGAAAGTTCCACCTCTGATACCACTCTTCTGCAAGTTTTCTTCAGCCTTGTTCAGTGGTGAGCAACATGAGGAGCTCCTCCACGTATTCTTCAATGATGGCCTGTACCACTTCTCTGACGACTTTGCTGATGCTGTTGTGTGATCACCCTCCATGCATACTGCATGTTTCTGTATGTGGTTCCTGAGGCCAGGTGCCGCAGAGTCAGTGCCACCTTCAGTCCAGGGTCCGGGTTGGGATGGAAGTTGGTGCTAGGCTTGGTCAACCTGGGTCTCAGACACTCTACAAGTTCGTCAAACATGGCTGGTGGCATCCTCATGAAGTGATGGAATGCACGAGGGTCTTCATTCCTTAGCTCCACCATCAACTGGTCATACAGTCCAAACTCCATTCTTCTCACGATCCATCCTCGGACCCACAATAGCTCTTGAACATCTCCTTCTTCTCCTTCTGTGTAAAACTTGAAACAGTCTGAGCAGCTTTTGGTTCTGGTGATGAATGAGCGCAGCTACCATACGGACTGTGTCATCATCCATGGTGAGAACAATTGATGATGTTGAAGACCAAAACCAAGGGTGAAGAGGTCTGTACACAGCTGCTGGACTCATACTGAGATCCAGATGATTTTCTCCCCCTTTTTATAGAAAATATCGGTTGTCCGCTAGGTGTCCTTCTACATACTCTAGACATACTCCAGACATCCTAAATATATGAGATACATCCCAGATACAAACGTTTTGTCCGTTTTGAATACTTTATATACGAGATGCATACGCTTACATCCTTTCTATTTCCATGCTACTAACGCTGTGCAGACGTTCTGTGTACCTTTTGTTTCCTCCCTCTTTCTTTTTTCAGCTGCAGCAGATGTGAGTTGAGGGGATGGCCAGAGGATGCAGAGAGGATACAGCGGACGTTTAACGGATGATAATGGACATAGAATGTTTGTTGCCCATACATGTCGCAGATGTACATCGTATGCGGCGGAAAGTTCATCCGTTCACAAAGTTTTGTGCAGCTCAAAACTTCTTGCGCGGATGAAATCACAGTGGACGGATGCTCGACAGATAGACCATATGAAACACGTATGCAGTGAGTACACAACGGATGTATAGCATTTTCCAATGGATGGCAAGCTTTTTTTAACGTTTTATATCCTCTTTGCATCCGTAAGTGCATTGGGACCGGGCCTTAACTCTGTTAGTCTTTTAAGAAAAAGAAATGCAATATTGATGGCTTGCTTATGCCTTTGTTACAATCCATCAGAATGACATAAAATTTTAAAGTATGGGCTTTTGAGGTTCTGTTTTCAAAGAAGGGGGAGGGACATGGTGGCTCAGTGGCTAAGACGCTGAGCTTGTCGATCAGAAAGGTGGGCAGTTTGGTGGTTCGAATGTCTAGCGCCGTGTGACAGAGTGAGCTCCCATTCCTTGTCCCAGCTTCAGCCAACCTAGCAGTTCAAAAGCAAGTTAAAAAAATGCAAGAGGAAAAATAGGGACTACTTTGGTGGGAAGGGAACAGTGCTCTGTGTACCTTCGGTCCTGCCAGCCACATGACCATGGAGATGTCTTTGGACAGCGCTGGCTCTTCGGCTTTGTAACTAGAGATGAGCACCCTCCTTAGAGCCAGAAACAACTAGCACGTAGTTGCGAGGGGAACCTTTACCTTTAAAAGAAGTATTTAAAGGTATCATTTACCTTTAAATGACTTTAACCCTCTGGAGTGCTGTCCTATCTGCCACTGTGCAAGTGGCAAAACATACACAGGTGCAGTAAGTTAAAATACTCTCGATGATGCAGTAGTAGAAGGTTACCAGCAGTTTTTTATTCAATTGTTGTGTCCTCAGAAGTCTCAGGTAGCATAATTCTCTCTGTGAGAACATCCTTGGTTCTCAGGAGAAAGTATTTTCTTTTGACTATACATCCCCAGCTATCTCTAATACCCCCTTATCCCTTGCTGCAGTGTGGCAACTCTGAAGCTCCAAAGGTGTCTTCAGCCAGGTTAGCTTTTTCCAGAGAGGGGAGAAGGCAACCTATGATCCTCTGGGCAATGACATTAACCCTCTGGAGTGCTGTCCTATCTGCCACTGTGCAATTGGCAAGCCATACACAGGTAAGTTAAGGTACTCTCTGTGGTAGAAGGTCACCAGCAGTGATGAAAAAGAATCCTTGTGTTTTTATTCTGGTTGTCACACAAAACAAGGGTGATCGTACTTGTCAATGAGATTTAGCAACTTAAAAATAAATAAAGCCAGAATCCATCAAGCTGTTGGACTTCAGACTTTCTCATTAATTCCTGAGTAATTTTTCCTCCCCTCAGCCTTGTTTCCATATACCTCGGTCTTCCTCCTAATAAATCTCCTAGGCGTCATCTTTTACTATTACCTCCCTGCTGAGAATTCTACCATTGGGAACTCTGTAATTCTGGGGGAAATGCTCTTTTGCATATTGAATGCATATTAGCTGCATGCGCAAAGAGAACGCTCATAAACAGAGTAAGATGAGTTTGTGGAGGTGATGAGGAAAGGCATATAAAACACAAATAATCACCTTGGAAGAAAAAAAATTGAATCCGTTCGGTGAATAATGAGGGGCTGGGCAGTGGGAGGGGGGATAGGTTCAGCCAGTGCATGGCCTTACAAGTTGATTGAGCTACCCAGGTGGAAATGGGCATGGGCTTCCTGGCAACCTCTTAGAAAATTCTGAAATGCAGTTCTGTGCTTCACATACCGCTTTAGCTGATAGGAGATTAACAGAGTTGGAAGGGACCTTGTAGGTCATTGAATCCAATCTCCACCCTCACCAAAGCAGACCCTACACCATTTTTGACAGGTGGCAGTCCAGTCTTTTCTTGAAAGCTTCCAGTGATGAATCTCCCACAACATCTGAAGGCAACTTCTGTTCTGTGAGTTGCTTGCTCTCACTGTCAGAAAATTTCTCCTTATTTCCAGGCTGAATCTCTCCTGGATCAGCTTCCAACTATTATTCCTTGTCTGGCCTTCAGGGGCTTTGGAAAATAGCTTGACCTCTTCCTCTCTGTGGCAGCCCCCCAAGTATTGGAACCCTGCTCTCCTGTCTCCCCTGGTCCTTCTCTTCACTAGACTAGCCAGGCTTGGTTCCTGCAACCGTTCATTGTATGTTTTAGCCTCCAGTCCCCTAATCATCCTGATTGCTCTTCTCTGCACTCTTTCTAGAGTCTCAATGTCTTTTTTATAGTGTGGTGACCAAAACTGAATGCAGTCCTTTAGGTGTGGTCTTCCTAAGGTTTTATAGAGTAGTATTAGTGCCTCCCTTGATCTTGATTGTATTACTCTGTTAATGCAATTTAGGATTGCATTGGCAATCTTAATCTCTAGACTTTTAGTCCAAATCGCTGCTCAAGCAGGAGATCTTATACCATTTTAGACAAATGGCTGTCCAGTTTCTTCTTAAAAATTTCCAGTAACGAAGCACTCATAACTTTCTAAAAGCAAATCTTTCCACTGGTTAATTGTTCTCACTGTCAGGAAATTCCTCCTTAGTTCTAGACTGCTTTCTCTCCTTGATTAAACTTGATGGTTTCCAATAATGCAAGAAAGCCAGTATCTGGCTTGTCCTTCTAATGGGTGAGTGGGTCTCAGGAAGTCAAAGGGCAAATTGAGAAGGATGATGGCTTAAGTCTTTTCACGCAACTTGCATGGTTAGACTGCTGGAAGTTCGCAGGGGTTCAGGAGAACTTCT
Source organism: Laticauda colubrina (assembly GCA_015471245.1). Lineage (NCBI taxonomy): Eukaryota > Metazoa > Chordata > Lepidosauria > Squamata > Elapidae > Laticauda > Laticauda colubrina. The sequence goes on along the minus strand of BLBF01000060.1, from coordinate 11,482,234 downwards.
AACGAAGACTCTGTGCAGTTCGGAGAACCCCCAAATCCCACTTCTGGCTGGCCCTGCCCTCCCCTGCCCTTCCCTCCCAGGAGTCCCAACATGACCTGTTTTGGATGCAGGTAAGTGCAAGGCATGCACGGAAGCTCAAGGAGGATAAAAAATGGGCCTCCCAGAAGTTCAGGAAGGCCAGAAATGGGTCCATTTCCAGCTTCCAGAAAGCTTCCGGAGCCTGGGGAAGGCAACCCCCACCTGCTGTGGTGCAGGAGGCCAACTAGGCTATGCCCATCCTGGCCACGCCCACCCAACAACTAGGCAGAGAACCTGTTGCTAAAATTTTTGAAGCCCACCCCTGGCAACCTGGCCATTTGGTCCCCTGTCTCTTCCCTTAAGAGAAGCTAACTACAATGATTGAAGGGTTCAACTGATGATTTCAGAGCAGAACTGGTCTCTCAGTTCTTCCCTTGCTCTCATCTCATGGGCATTGTCCTTCTCTGGTGGCTTCCCTGCCATTCTGTCACCAGCACCTCTATAACTGTCTGGTTTGGCTTTGCAACCCAACAAGACAGACACAGATTCCAGAGAGTAATTAGGACTGCAGAAAAAACCATTGCTACCAACCTGCCTTCCATGGAGGACCTGTATATCCTGCACGAGTGAAAAAGAGGGCTGTGAAAATATCTACAGACCCCTCACATCCCGGACATAAACTGTTTCAACTCCTACCCTCAGAAAGACATTATAGAGCATTGCATACCACAACAACTAGACACAAGGACGGTTTTTCCCCGAATGCCATCACTCTGCTAAACAACTAACTCCCACAACACTGTCAACTTATTTACTCAGACTGTATTATTACTATTATTCCTCTCATCCTTCCTAGTACCCATCTCCTCCCACTTATGACTATAACTGTGCTGTTTATATCTTTACAATTTATATTGTTTCATTTGTTTCCTAGTATGATTTGATTGCTTATTAGTAACCTATGATTACCACTAAGTGTTGTATCTTATGATTCTTGATGAATGTATTTTGTTTTTTCTTTATTTACACTGAGACCATATGCACTGAAGACAAATTCCTTGTGTGTCCAATCACACTTGGGCAATAAAGAATTCTACTCTATTCTAGAGAGAGGCCTGGCTACCTCTCTCCACTTGCCTTTGAGCCACTTTGCGGGCCAAGCCTGGGATTTATTCTGATGGAGGAGTGAAAGACCTTTGTGAGAAAGCAAACTCTGGTTGTAGTGCCCAGGAGGCACCTGACAGGCTCTGTCTAGAATTCCTTTCCCTCTGTCTAGAATTATTGGCTAAGTGTGATTGGACACACAAGGAATTTGTCTTGGTGCAAATACTCTCAGGGTCCAAAAAAGAAAAGATATATTCGTCAAGAATCAAGAATTATCAGGTACAATAGAAAATAGAATAGAGAAGAGAATAGAGATGAGAATGGAATAGGGAATGAGAATGAGAATGAGAATGAGAATGAGAATAGAATAGAATAGAATAGAATAGAATAGAATAGAATAGAATAGAATAGAATAGAATAGAATAGAATAGAATAGAAT
>BLBF01000060.1:11458913-11472919 GCA_015471245.1 Laticauda colubrina | reverse complement strand
GGAAGGAAGGAAGGAAGGAAGGAAGGAAGGAAGGAAGGAAGGAAGGATTTAAAAAACATGAAAGAGACCAATAAAGGACTCTTTGTAGCTCAGGGTTGAATTGATGGGTCCTTGGTGCTCTCTGAGCTTGCTTGTTTTCTTGCAGATGTTTCATTATCCAACAAGGTAACATCATCAGAGCTAGTAAGGAGTGCTGTTTGCTGCCAATTTTAAGCCCTTGTCACACTGCACCAATGGATGCAAAGAGGATGTAAAACGGACAAAAAAGCTTGCCATCCATTGGTTAACGCAATGTACTCACTGCCTCCGTTTTGCTTCCTCTCTATCCGCCCAGCATCCATTTATTGACGTTTCATCCGCTCAGAAAGTTTTGAGCTGCTCAAAACTTTTGCACGGAAAATGTATCCAATTCATCAGTTCTACATCCGCTACGCATCCGCTAGGCATCCGTTCTGCATCCGTTACCCATCCGCTATATCCGCTAGGCATCCGTTCCGCATCCGTGCAACTCACATCCGCTCGGACACAGGGAGGAAGCGGAACGGATGCAGAACGGATGCCTAGCGGATGCAGCATGGAAACAAAGCATTTAAAACGGAAAAAACCTTCGCAGAGGAGACCTATCTCAGATATTAAGGATGTCTAAAGGATGCCTAGAGGATGCCTAAAGGATGCCTAGAGGATGCAAAGGGACACCTATACTGCCTATAAAAAGGGGGAGCAACACATCTGGATCTCACTTTCAGACCAGAGGCCCTGCTGCAGACCTCTGCAGCCTTCATCTGCCTCTGCCTCTTCCACAGCATCCAGTCATGTCCACCGTGGATGACTGTCCACAGTCCTTTTGGCAGCCACCATCCTTCTGCAACAGTGCGAAGCCATCTACAGGCTCTGTGAACTCTACTACGGGAAGAAAAAGGGGCGGCCAAGAAGCATCTGGGTACGAAGATGGTTCGCCAGAAGAGCAGAGGACGGACTGTACAACAAGCTGATGGTGGAGCTCAGGAACGAAGACACTCGTGCATTCCAAAACTTCATGAGGATGCCTCCAGCCATGTTTGACGAACTTGTGCAGCGGCTGACACCCAGGTTGACCAAGGCAAACACAAACTTCCGGCCCAGCCTGGACCCTGGGCTCAAGGTGGCACTCACTCTGTGCCACCTGGCCTCAGGGACCACATACACGAGCATGCAGTACGGCTGGAGGGTGCCACACAACACCATCAGCATTGTGGTCAGAGAAGTGGTGCAGGCCATCATCGAAGAATATAAGGAGGAGCTCCTCCAGTGCCCCTCCACTGAAGAAGGATGGAAGAAAGTTGCAGAGCAGTGGTATCAGAGGTGGAACTTCCCGCACACCATTGGAGCCATCGATGGCAAGCACGTGGCCTGCAAAGCGCCAGCCAACTCAAGGTCCACTTATTTCAACTACAAGGGCTTCTTCAGCATCATCCTCTTCGCCATGGTCGATGCTGACTATAAGTTCATGTACATCGATGTTTCAGGCAACAGGTCAGCTTCAGATGCCCAGGTATACAACGCAAGTGACCTCAAGGGTAGGCTGGAACACAACCTCATTGTGGGCTTCCCAGATCCAGAACCCCTGCCCAACGACACACAAGATGTGCCCTACTTCATCGTGGGGGATGACGCCTTCTCCCTCACAACCTACCTCATGAATCCCTACACCTCCAGACGCCTCACCCGTGAAGAGAGGATCTTCAACTACAGGCTGTTCAGGGCAAGGCGGGTGGTGGAGAACGCCTTTGGCATCCTGGCCAACAGGTTCCAGGTACTTCTCACCAACATGCAGCATCACCCACAGACCGTGAGGAGGATCATGGAAGATTGCTGCATCCTGCACAATCTCATGCACACCTGCTACTCAGTCTTGCAGAAAAGGCTCGTGGACCTCCAACAAGGCAATGGGGACATGGAGCCTGGGGAATGGAGGCAAGGGCGAAGCCTGATAGACACTGAGGATGTGCAAGGCCCCAACAAAGCCTCACGTGAAGGGAAGAAGCAGCACAACCTCCTGAAACACTGGTGCAACTCCCCAGCTGGAGCAGTGGAGTGGCAAGACAGGATGATAGATGCTTAATGGATGCTTCCTTGAGCCTGTCTCATCACACTGATGAGATTGTGCCATGTATGTTGAGTGGCCCGACAATGAACAGGGCATTTAATAAAGAGTTGTGTTTATGTTGAAATGTGTGGATCAATGATTACATTGTTATTGATAATAAAGGGCCATAGGTGTGGCACCTGGGAGGGTGGACCATACAGTCCCACTATGCTTGCAGTGGAGGTTTATCTATTCCACAGCTATTACCCATCCCAAAGGTATCCCTGCCCATTCCACAGCTATCTCAACCCATCCCACAAGCATGCAAAGGCTTAAACCATTTCTAAAAGTTTCCAGCAAGACTTTATTAAAAAAAAAGAAATGAAGCAAGTGTGTGAATCAAAAATAGACTTTATTAACAACAAGCTATAAGACAAAAATGAGTCTCTGGCACTCCTCTTGGCCGCTCAGTCTCAGGGGTGAAGGGTGCAGGTGCTGTGGAGGTGGCTGGTGCTGGAGTGCTTGTCATCAGCTCCTCCAGAAGCAGAAGCAGCAGAAGCCCCAGCACCAGAAGAGCGAGCCCGTGCTGCAGAAGCCCCAGCAGAACCAGAGTGAGGGCCAGGGGGCAGCCCTGTCCCTCTTGCAAGGGCTGGCAGCAGATGGCTGAGGCTTGCTGTGCTTCCGCATGGTTGTGGGGTTGCTGGCTGGCAGGGAGGCTGGCAGGAACCAAGGCTGGCAGGCAGACTGGCTGGCAGCAAGGCTGGCAGGCAGGTAGACCGCAAGGCTGGCAGGGAGGCTGGCAGGGAGGCTGGCAGCAAGGCTTGCAGGTAGACATGCAGGCAGGACAGGAAAGGCAGTCGATGTGTCTGGAAGCAGGTCTTTCCTTTGAATGGCGACCTGCTTCCGAACTGCTTCCGTTATATCCGTGGGGCTGACACAATGCATCCTCCCTGCATGCGCAATTAACGCTTGGCATCCGCTAGGCTTCCGCTGTGCATCCGCTGTGCATCCGCTTCATCCGCTCTGCATCCGCTCTGCATCCGCTGTATCCATTCCGCATCCGCTTTGCTGAGGTCTCCCGGAAGCCTTGCGGATGTGCCATCCACTCTCATCCGCTTCCATCCACTGGGCTTCCATTCCTCATCCGCTTTCCATCCTCCCTGCGTCCTCCCCGCGTCCGTGTTATCCGCTCCGGTTATGCAAATTTTTGCCCCTTCTGAGAGCGGATAACAATGGATGGAACATTTTTCTCGTCCGTTGTGTCCATTTTGCATCCATTGGGCAGTGTGACAGGGCCTTAAACTCCTTACTAGTTTATTACTATTACTCATCAAAGATAATTTACATACTGAATAAAGCTGACCAAGGATTTTCAACAGTTTTCCAAAAATACAAAAGAATTCCAATATCTCTGCTCTCAGATACAGAATCCATGTTTGATTGTTTCTCAAGGGTCATAAGCTTGTGTGTGAGAGAGAGAGAGGAGAGAGAGAGACAGAGACAGAGAGAGAAACAGAGATAGAGAGACAGAGATAGAAAGAGAGAGACAGAGAGAGAAACAGAGATAGAGAGACAGAGACAGAAAGAGAGAGACAGAGAAACAGAGAGAGACAGACAGAGACAGACAGAGAAACTGAGATAGAGAGACAGAGAAACAGAGACAGAGAGAAGCAGAGAGACAGACAGAGACAGAGACAGAGAGAAACAGAGAGGCAGGCAGAGACAAGCAGAGACAGAGAGAGACAGAGACAGAAACAGTGACAGAAACAGAGAACTGTCCCCAGATATTCTAAAATTCTATGGTCATGCTATTATAATTGAGAGCGAGGGCAGTAAGACAAATTCTGCTTCCTAAAAGATGCAGCAAATTTATATCTAATATTTATAATTGAACTGCTTGGGGTTGTATGAGACAACCCCAAGTGGGGCACAGTTTAAGAAGTTAAGATACCAGCTGTAAAAAGACAATCAAAGTTTTGCCTGTTGTTTTTTTATGTTGCCACACATGATACACACAACAAAACCAGGCAGAGCCTTCAATCAGACTGTCCCAGGCACTATCTTGATTTTTTCTGCCATGCGCTAGGGACACCTCTGCTTTGGATATTTCAGATAATCCATTTACTTAACAATTAAATCTGTTGATCTTTGGAAAAATAAGCCAAAGAACTAATCCATTTAGGCATGTACTTTTCCATGCTAAAAATAAGAGCAAGTCAGACACGGAGTTCCTCAGAAATCGCAATTTTTCACTTGTCAATGCAACAAGCCAACCCCTTGCCAAATCTTCATATAGGTAGTCCTCAACTTACAACAATAGTTGGGACCAGAATTTCAGTTGTTAAGCAAGGTGATTGTTAAGGGAGTCATACCTGATTTTACTATCTTTCTTGCCATGGCTGATATGTGAATCACTGCGTTGGTAAGTGAAATAATTGTTTGTTAAGCTTCCCCCATTGGATTTGCTTGTTGGAAGCTGCCTGGGAAGATTGGAGAAGAGAAGAGGAGAGGAGAGGAGAGGAGAAGAGAGGAGGAGAGGAGAGGAGAGGAGAATAGAATATAGAACAGAATAGAATAGAGAATAGAATAGAGAAAATAGAATAGAGAATAGAATAGAACAGAGAATAGAATAGAACCTAGAAAAATAGAAAATAGAATAGAGAATAGAATATAGAATAGAACAGAATAGAATAGAATAGAATAGAATACAGAATAGGACAGAGAATAGGACAGAGAATAGAGAATAAAATAGAATACTTTGTTATCACTTTGAATGTACACTAATCAGCAACATCTCTCAAAGAATCTCTACCTCTAATATAAACATAAACATGATAAGATAAATATTACAAAAGTATGTATGTACCCACATATATCATATGACACAGAGAAACAACACAGTGTAGTTTGCATGTATACATGTACATGGTGAGAAAAATGAATCTTGTGAGTTTACCAGACAGCCAAGGGAACAAAGCTGTTATAGAATCTGGCAGTCCGACTACAAATATTTTCAAACCTCCTCCCAGAGGGGAGCAACAGAAACAGATCATAAAGTGGGTGTGTGGGGTCTCTAACCATGCTTTGAGCTCTAAGCACATAGCGCTTATAAGCAGTATCCTGAATGACAGGAAGTGAGCTTCCTGTGCTATTCTCCTTGTCCTCACCACTCTTTGTAGGAACTTTCTATCTGAGGCGCTGCTGCCACCAAACCAAATAGTGATGCAGTTTGTAAAAATGTTCTCATTCGTGCCTCTGTAAAAAGTGGCTAGGATAGAAGATGCAAATGATGATCACATAACTCTGGGACACCCAAATGCATTCCAATTGCCAAACACCCAAATTTTGTTCCTATGATCATGGGAGATTGCACTTGTCATAAGTATGAGGACCACTTGTAAGTCACTTTTTTCAGGGCCATTGTAACTTTGAGCAGTCATTAAACAAATGATTGTTAAGTCAGGGACTACTGTACAACTGGAAAATTGCCACAATCTTTCCTAGAATCCAGTAAATGTTAAGAGGTCATATATTTTAAAATTCATCTATATGGTCATACTAATTTCTTCTCAGGTCACAGATTGATTTGGAATGACACAATGGAATGTAAGGATATACAGTATAAATTGCTAGCAGACAGCTTCATTCATCTCTCGATGACAGCGAACTTCAAATCTATTTCATGCATGATGCTTCCTCCCTAGTATGTCACTATGGGTCAGATGGGTCAGATACAAGGTAAAGTGATGTTGAAATCTGCCTTGCATTTTCTTGGACAGCCAGGGAACAAATTGTAGACTAACAACAGTGAAATGCAAGAGCCAGTTTGCTAATTCCTCTCTGGACAATGAAAGAACTTGAGGTTGCCCACAAATGCTCCAAATAGTTGCTCTTCACAAGGAGACTATAAGAAAGCTGATTTAAACCTCTGGGAGATAAGGAAATAGCCCTTATGTTATCAGTCAGCACCACTGAAAAGATTCTGTGTTCACATTCTTCCTTTTTAATCAGATTTGGGAATTGCTTGACTGCTTAACTGGTATTCAGCTGTTCGGAAGCTTTAGATTGACAAGTTTTAAAGCGCTGGCAAATTTTCTTAACAAAAGACATTTCAAATACAAGTTTTAAAAACAATTTTTATAAACAACAAGAGGGGATTAAATCTTTCACTTTAGAAAGTGGACTAAATGGACTAATGTTCCAGATAAATTTAAAATAATTTTTTAGAGTTAACAATAAAATCCTCCCTGTAGGAAAATGCTTGTTTTGAACTCTTTAAAAAATAGATGAACCTTACACTCCCGCACAACTTACAAATCCAGAATGAATCAAAATATTTTAACACAAGACATTTTGAAGGATATTTTTGAACAAGGGATCAGAAAAAGTGCAAAGAACAACTCGGATGATTAAAGGCCTGGACACAAAAACATATGAAGAACAGTTGCAGGAATTGTGTATGGCCAGTCTGGAGAAAAGAAGGACCAGGGTGACATGATAGCAGTCTTCCAGTATTTGAGGGGCTGCCACAAAGAAAAAACTTATTCTCCAAAGCACCAGAGAGAGCAGGACAAGAAACAATGGATGGAGGAACTTCCGGTTTGCAGGGCTTCGGTGGCAGGCAGAAGTCTGCGGTCGTGTGCAGTTTCTGCCTGGGCGCGCCGTCGAAGCTCCCCGAGACAGCTGCTTTCGGGGCTAAGCCACCCCGTAGAGGTTGGTGAAGACGGGGGAGATTCCAGCAGAGTTGAGGAAAGCCTCATCTTTCCTCCCCAGCTGACTAAACTCCCTTTCACAAAGGCGGTAGAGCGGCGGTCAGAAATGGCCACCTCAAAGAAGCCCTCATCCGGAGAAGAATGTGCAGGAGGAAGAAAGTGCTGAAGTGAAAGTTTTGACTGACCGGGAGAAGAAATAACAATTAAGGCATCCTGTAACTCAAATTTTAAAAAAGGATACATCTCTCCCAAAGAAGATTTGGAAACAGCGAATGAAAGTGAAATGGGAAAAAAAAAAATTCATTCTTCTTCCTTACATTGACAGTGAACAGAGATGAATGAGAAATCGGAAAAATCTGCTTTGGCATCAACAGGTATTTAAGCTGGAAAACTTAATGCCAAGGGAATAATAAAGATTTCTGAATATAAAAGGAAAAAAAAAAGAGAAGGATTTTTTTTATTTTTTATTTTTTTGCTATAAATGGGAAGGGAGAGGAAGAGAATAAGAACAGGATTTGGAAGGAGGAGATAGCCTGGAATCTAAAGGATCTAAAGTTAAATTTTAACAGGACTTCTAAAAGATACATTTTAACTGGAACTTTGTAACTAAAGGGCCTGTCACATAGGCCGACGGATGCAAAACGTATGTAAAAAGGACACAGTGGATGAGAAAATATTCTATCCATTGTTATCCGCTCTCAAAAGTGCCCCAAATTTGCATAAACAGAGCGGACAACATCAGAAAGGAACGGAGGGGGGAGGATGTAGACAGGATGTAAAGCGGATGCTCCACGGAAGCCTAGCGGATGGAAGTGGATGGAAGTGGATGGCACATCCGCAGGGCTTCCGGGGGAGCACAGCGAAGCGGACATGCAACAGAAGGAATGGATGCAGAGCGGATGCCTAGCGGATGAAGCGGATGCATCACGGAAGCCTAGAGGATGCCTAGCGGATGCCTAGCGGATGCAGAGCATTCACTGCGCACGTGGGGAGGATGCATTGCATCATCCCCATGGATATAAAGGGAAGCAGCTCGCAAGCAGGTCACCATTCAGAGGAAAGACTTGCTGCCACACACAGCTCCAGCCAGCCAACAAGCATGGGGAAGAAGAGAAAGCCTCAGCCATCTGCTGCCAGCCCTGGCAAGAAGGACAGGGCCACCACCCCACGCCCTGGCCCTGACTCTGCTTTTGCTGGGGCTTCTGCTGCTTGGGCTGACTCTTCTGGTGCTGGTGCTTCTGCTGGCGCTGCTCCTGGTGCTGGTGCTTCTGCTGATGCTTACTCTGCTGGCGCTGCTCCTGGTGCTGGGGCTTCTGCTGGTCCTGCTGGTGCTCCTGGTCCTGCTGGTCCTGCTAGTGCTCCTGGTCCTGCTGGTGCTCCTGGTCCTGCTGGTGCTGCTGGTGCTTACTCTGCTGCTGGTGCTCCTGGTCCTGCTGGTCCTGCTGGTGCTGCCAGTGCTTACTCTGCTGCTGATGATCCTGGTCCTGTTGGTGCTGCTTGTCCTGCTGGTCCTGCTTTTGCTGCTACTGTTGTTGTTGCTGTTGCTGGTGGTGGTGGTGTGGTGGAGCAGCCCCTAGAACCTTGAAGCCCCTCTGATGAGGGCCCAGATGGCCCCGCCAGAGGGAGGAAGAGGCATACGCATGAACAGGAGAGGAGGCAATACTCCATCGAAGAGGCACATGAGGATGAGGTGCTGGAATGGCTGAGGGAGAATGAGTATCTATGGTGGAAGGACACAGGCTCTATTGAGACACCAAAAGAAAGCAGGCTGCTTGGAGAGAGAAGGTGGAGAGCCTGGGCTACACTTCGGAGGTCCTCCTCGGCTGGTGGAAGCATATGCACACCTGGTACGGGAAGCTGCACCTCAAGAAATCTGTCCAGGCCACGGTCAAGCTGACGGACCGGGAGACCTACGTGATGGCCAAGTGCAGCTTCTTGGAGGGTGAGATCCTCCACCGAGGAGCAGCCCCTCTGACAACCCTCTCTCTCAGGCAGCCCACAGAGAGCCAGTCCTCTTCTGGCCAAGAGTCAGCTCCTGTGTCCAGGCAGGTATCTGTGGAGCATTCCATGATGGAGACCCCCCCCCCCCCCGACAGCTGCACTCCCCGTGGCGGAGCGCGTGGAGGACCCCCTGATGCAGTGGGAGCAAGGAGAGGGCATTTCCACCAGAGACAAACCCACATCCACCCCCAGCTCTACCTCCACAGAAAGCAGGCAGAGAGCCAGACCGGAGGGGCAGAGCCACACTGTCCTGCTGGAGATCAGGGACACCATCAAAAGCAGTGTAGATCTCCTCTCTCAGCTGGTACACACCGACATACCATCCTCAAACCGCAAGCCTTTCCTCACCTACATCAACCAGACCCTCATGGACATGTCTGAATCCCTGACCCAGTCCAGGTCTGCTCCTCCACCCCAGGTGATGTCACAGCCCTTCCAAGGCTTTCCACAGGCCCTCACCTACCAAGGCTACGGCTACCAGGAGTTCCAGCAGCACAGGCAGCCCTTCCCAGTCCAGGCACAGGTTCATCGTACGCCACCGGTGCCACCGATGCCACCGATACCACCCATGCCACCCATGCCACAGATGCCACCCACACCTCACCTCGCTCACCTGCAGACCAGACAGCCCCACTACACTCCTCCTTCCTCCATCCCACAGCCAAGCCCGGCTTCAGAACATCTGTCATCGGTCTTGGGACTGACACCCCATGTCCTGGAGGAAGGGGCTCTCAACATCACAGGACTGAGCCAGCTGTCTGAGAGCTTCCTCCACACACCATCCCCTGTTGTCCTCTCGGGGCCAGGCACCCCAATGGCGCCTCAGACCAGCACTCCAGCAGCAGCCACCTCCACAGCACCTGGACCCTTCATCCCTGAGACAATGGGCATGCCTCAGAGTGAATGAGAAGAGTGCCAGAGACTGGGTTGCTACCTGTTGACTTTATCTTTGCTTGGGACACTTTACTTGGGTCATTTTGCTTTTACAGTTTGTTATTAATAAAGTATATCTTTGCTTCACACACTTGGTTCAGTTCTTTTACTCAATAAAGTCTTGGTGGAAACTTTTAGAAATGGTTTAAGCCTTTGCATGCTTGTGGGATGGGCAAGGATAGCAGTGGGATGGGCATGGATACCTTTGGGATGGGTAATAGCTGTGGGATGGGCAGGGATACCTGTGCGATGGGCAGGGATACCTGTTGGATGGGTAATAGCTGTGGGATGGGTTAAGATAGCAGTGGGATGGGCAGGGATACCTGTGGGATGGGTAATAGCTGTGGGATAGATAAACCTCCAGTGCAAGCATAGTGGAACTGTATGGTCCACCCTCCCAGGTGCCACACCTATGGCCCTTTATTATCAATAACAATTTAATCATTCATCCACACATTTCAATATAAACACAACTCTTTATTAAATGCCCTGTTCATTGTAGGGCCACTCAACATACATGGCACAATCTCATCAGTGTGATGAGACAGGCTGAAGGAAGCATCCATAAAGCATCTATCATCCTGTCTTGCCTGACAACTCCACTGCTCCAGCTGGGGAGTTGCACCAGTGTTTCAGGAGGTTGCGCTGCTTCTTCCCTTCACGTGAAGCTCTGTTGGGGCCTTGCACATCCACAGTGTCTATCAGGTTTCTCCCTTGCCTCCATTCCCCAGGCTCCATGTCCCCATTGCCTTGTTGGAGGTCCACGAGCCTGTTCTGCAACACTGGGTAGTGGGTGCGCATGAGATTGTGAAGGATGCAGCAAGCTTCCACGATGTTCCTCACGGTCTGTGGGCGATGCTGCATGGTGGTGAGAAGTACCTGGAACCTGTTGGCCTGGATGCCAAAGGCGTTCTCCACCACCCGCCATCCCTGGACAGCCTGTAGTTGAAGATCCTCTCTTCTATCAATGGTTAGACAATAAAATATAGTAACAAAATATGTAGACTTTTAGAAAATACTAAATATATAAAGATGTATTCTTTCCTTATTATATCTACAAAATGATTTTAGGATAGATTTGGGGTGATAATATAAACTGTCACAAAACAAATTAAGTAAAATATGATTATTTTCTAAAGCATGAATGAATAAAAGTATCGTCAAATGATTGATTAATAATGATATTAATGTGTTTAATATTGGATTGAAAATACGAGATCATATACAATGTAATTGTAACTGAAGACTATGAAATGGAAGCACAAAACAATTTGTAAACCAACCGGCACACTGTATGTAGATATATGGAAGATGGCCTGATGTTTTTATGTTTTGTTTGTTTATGTTTGTTTTAAAAACCAATAATAATAAAAAAAGGAATAGAATATCAGAGTTGGAAGGGACCTTGGCGGTCTTCTAGTCCAACCTCCTGCTTAGGCAGGAAACCTTACACCATTTCAGACAAATTGGTTATCCAATCTCTGCTTGAACACCTCCAGTGAAGGAACATTCACAACTTCTGGAGGCAAGTTGTTCCACTGATCAATTGTTCTCACTGTCAGGAAATTTCTCCTTAGTTCCAAGTTGCTTCTCTCCTTGATTAGTTTCCACCCGTTGTTTCTTGTCCTGCCCTAAGGTGCTTGAAATCCACAAGTCTTAAAATTGCCAAGGTTGGAGACCCCAGCTTTATGGCAATTGTTCCTTGGCGATTTAATAGGCAAAAATGAAAGGAATTGAAGAGAAAGAGCCATCCTGAGCATGGCCACAGTGCTGGCATTCACATCTGTGCAAATTGCTCTTCCTGAATGTGCAGATTAAATGTCCCTGATCTGGGAATTCAGGCTTTTGCCAACCTGGTACCATGGGAATCAGAGTCAGCCTGCTCAAGGAAATTCAAAGGAAGTTTCTTCGCCAATCAGGCCCAGAAGCAGAGGATAAAAACTGAAAGGGCCCCCCTAGGAATTGGGGTTTTAAGAATTTCATTGCAATGAGTTTGCTTTTCACCTGTCAAACCGTTCCTCCTGCTCTGGAGCTCCCAGACTGCTTGGCATTCACTTTTTCCTATTTTTACTTCTTCCCAGAACGGAGTGAACTGCACAATGAGAATAGTCGGAGAAGCAGCGAGAGAAGGCAGAGGTCTTTTCATTAAGTACCATGAATAAAAACTAATTAAAGAAACTGAAGAAAGAAGCCAAGCTTGCAGAAAGCAGGCAGGGCAAAATCTATCCTTGTGTCAATTATAAGCAATTGCACCAAGCACAAAGATAATGGGGCTGCAAATTGTTCCCTCTGCTAAGTGAACCAGACAGATAAAGGAGAGCTTGTCTCTGATGTGGAGGCAGGAGGAGAATGGATGCGTTTCTTGTGTGGCAGCAAGTGGAAGGCCTGCCTACTGCCAGTTCCTTCCCAAGAAGGATTAATACCGTATATAAAAGTTTAGTAAGACCATACCTCGAGTACTGCATCCAGTTTTGGTCACCACATTACAAAAAAAAGATGTTGAAGCTTTGGAAAAAGGATGGAGTCGAACAACTAGGATGATTAAAGATTTGGAGACTAAAGCATATGAAGAACGGTTGCAGGAATTGGGCATGGCTAGTCTAGAGGAGAAGAAAGGACTAGGAGTGACATGATAGCAATCTTCCAGTATGGGATGACCCAGGGCATGGCACAAAAGCAACAAAGTCACGAAAGTAGAGTTGTGTCCCTCTTTAATTTCTCCAACTTGGCCCCCAATATTCAGTTATCATTGGCTGGAGAAAAAACTCTCCCAAGAACAATTTTTAAAGGGAAGAAATTCCATCTGAACACAAAGTACATCTAAATTATAAATCAAAATCAACACAAACCACGTTGCATCAATTAATGAGATAGGGCAGGATAACGAATTTCAGACTTCAAAAGAAATGAAACACATACAGTTGAGAGGATGCCAGAACCCAGATAGGATTTGACAAACAAAGATAATGCACGCTTTGCTGTGCGCAAACACCCTCTTTATCCTGTTTTCCTGCTGCAGCTAATGAAGGGAATCAGGGCCTTTTTCTCCCCCGTAACCCATATTGCTCCCTTCTCCATTCCTCCCCGCTTGCCCTAGGATGCAGAGGGGATGGGCCTGGGTCTTCCTCTGAATGCCCAGCCGGACTGTGTCCTTCCCCAGTTTCCTCCACAGCCACCAGAGCCACACTCCCACTCCCTGTCAGCTGTTCCACCTCCCCCTCAGAATCAGATTCCAACAGGAGCATGACACAGTATTTGAGGGGCTGTTCCAGGGAAGAGGGGGTCAAATTATTCTCCAAAGCACCTGAAGGCAAGACAAGAAGCATCAGATGGAAATTAATCAAGGAGAGAAGCAACCTGGAATGAAGGAGAAACTTCCTAACTTTGAAAACAATGAACCAGTGGAACAGCTTGACACCAGAAGTTGCGAGGGCTTCATCATTGGAGGTTTTTATGAAGAGACTGGACAGCCACTTGTCTGAAATGGTATAAGGTCTCCTGCTTGAGCAGGGGGCTGGATTAAAAGACCTTCAATGTCCCTTCCTGCTCTCTTCTATTTTAGATTCTAAAAAAAAAGGTGATCACAAACATTTTACTTCAGTCTGGAAAAAGATGGGGCTGTGCACTGAAGTACAGGGTCACCCTGGGGTGGACAGTGTGGCTTGGCTACCATGGTAGGTTGCTCACTAAGAGTCACCAGGAGAGGTTGATGGCAAGATCATGGAAGCCACCATGGAAAGCAGCTTCTCCATGAGGTCTGTTCAACTTCCCAAAGAACTTTTTAGAAGACTGCATGATCTATCATGAATTGCTGCACCCAAGGCTTGGTGTGGAAGTCTGTAGACCTGGTCTAGAAAAAGAAAGGAAATAGGCTGAGGCGGCTGAGAACATCCTCGGAAGATGGGGCGGAATGACAAGGAGCATATTCAGCCAATTTTGTGTCTAGCCTCTAGGATCACCAGTTATGGTCCTCAATAGCAGATGAGGCATGGTAGCAGAGTGGTTAGAATGCAGTACTGCAAGCTACTTCTGCCAGCTGCCTGCAATTTGACAGTTCAAATTTCACCAGGCTCAAAGATGATTCAGCTGTCATCCTTCCCAGGTGGGTAAAATGAGGGCCCAGATTGTTGGGGGCAAGAGGCTGGCCCTGTAAACTGCTTAGAGAAGGCTGTAAAGCACTGTGAAGCAGTATTTTAGTCTAAGTGCTATTGCTATTGCCCTTCCTTCCTTCCTTCCTTCCTTCCTTCCTTCCTTCCTTCCTTCCTTCCTTCCTTCCTTCCTTCCTTCCTTCCTTC
>BLBF01000060.1:11435881-11458903 GCA_015471245.1 Laticauda colubrina | reverse complement strand
TTCCTTCCTTCCTTCCTTCCTTCCTTCCTTCCTTCCTTCCTTCCTTCTATCCATGGTGCGCAGTGGTTAATATGCAGGATTGCAGACAAATTCTGCCCACTATCAGGAGTTCAATCCTGACTGGCTGAAGGTTGGCTCAGCCTCCCATCCTTTCGAGGTGGGTAAAATGAGGACCCAGAATTGTTGAGGACCAGAGGCTGACTCTGTAAACCACTTAGAGAGGGCTGTAAAAGCAATGTAAGCAGTTTATAAGTCTACATGTTACTTCTATTGCTATTTCCACTTTAAGAACTTTACCAAAAGTAGAAAAATTTACAAAGTGGTCTTCTAAATAAATGCTTAAGATTCTGGTCCTCTGTATACAGACATACCACAATGGTGAAGGGGAAAAAAAGGCAGGTGCAATATCCATATATAGGTAGCCCTGACCACAATTGAGCCTAAAATTTATGTTGTTAAATGAGATGTTTGTTAAGTGAATTTTACAACTTTCTCAGTCACATTTTGTTAAGTGAATCGCTGCAGTTCTTAAATTAGTCACATGGTCATTAAGTGAATCTGGCTTCCCCATTGACTTTGCTTGTCAGAAGGTTGCAAAAGGGGATCTCATGAACCCCCGGGAACATGGCAATTGTCATAAATGCGAGTCAGTTGTCAAGCATCCAAATATAAACCACATGACTGTGGAGGATGCTGCAACTTGGAAAATGGTCATAGGTCCTTTTTTTTCAGGACTGTTATAACTTCAAACTAGTGGTGGTATTCTACCGGTTTGGCCTGGTTCAGGTGAGCCGGTAACAGTGATGAGCAGCGGAGACCGAACCGGTTCTTTCCGCCGCTCTGCTGTTGGGCCCACCCATCCACTTGGGGTCCCATACTCCCTTTTATCTGCTGGATTTGAAGCATAGCTGCTTTGCGCGGCACAAAAAAGTGTCGCGCATCAGCTGCTGAAGCAACCGGGATCATGCAGGCTTGCAGGAGGCGAGTTAGAATACCTCTGCACTTGCGCAAAGTGTGTGTTTGGCATGCGCATGCATGCAAAGTGTGTGCATGCACACAAACCAAACTGGTGGCAAAAATATTTGAATCCCACCATTGCTTCAAATGGTCACTAAGTGAACTGTTGTAAGTCAAGGATTACCTGTACACCCAACTTGAGGGCTTCCTGGTAGCATCTACTTGGCCCCTGTGGGAAGCCAACTGAAGAGTTAAATCAATTCTACTCCCTTTTCCCCCCAACTCAGATTTCATAATCTCAGTCTAATGATGACATAGATCAAACAAGCATTGTATCAACTTGGCATATTGTATATCTATTCCAGACATTCCCTAATGATCATTGTTAATTTTTCACAATTTTTTTTCCTTCTGAGTTTGTAATTTTAAAAAGGAATGGCACAGACATGAATGATGCACTTTAGGATGTTTGGAAGTCATTAACAAGCGAGTGATAAGGAACATTTTAAGTCAATCTCTCCTTCTTTGCTTCCTCTTCATTTATTTAGCTGACACTTTCATGATGGAGAAATTTTTGCAGCGAATTGTTAAGCAACACAGAATCATAAGACTGGAGGGGGCTTTGCAGATCTTCTAGTTCAGCCAGGAGCACACAGAAGTCCTTATACCGTCCTGGACAAATCGTTGTCCAATCTTGAATACATCCAGGGATGGAGCACCTGCAATTTCTGGAGGTGCAGCTGTTCCAATAATTTAACT
Source organism: Laticauda colubrina (assembly GCA_015471245.1). NCBI lineage: Eukaryota > Metazoa > Chordata > Lepidosauria > Squamata > Elapidae > Laticauda > Laticauda colubrina. The sequence goes on along the minus strand of BLBF01000060.1, from coordinate 11,457,187 downwards.
GTTGTCACTGTCAAGAAATTCCTTCTTATCTCCAGGTTGGATTCTCCTATGAGGAGCTTCTGTCCGTTGCTTCTTGTCCTGCCCTCAGGGGCTGGACAGGTCTCTCCTAACAGATGTACAACAACTCATCACAGCCAACTCGCCATGGGACAAGAGTTATATTGTTATTGAAGAAATTGTGGAACTGTTAGTCATAAACTACCTGTACTATTGTAAAATTATTTCTTTATTCATTCATACAATAATTGTTCATTGAGGTTCGATGAACAATCTGCAACTTGATGAAAAGGTCGATGGAGCCGATGGAGATGATGGGGCTCCTGATGCAGATCCATGAGTCCTTCTGCTGAGTCAGCTTTGGTAACAAGTGGAGGGGCAGCAAATGGCAAACACTGGAGACTGTGCCAACCCTACCATATGGCCAGTCTGGCTTGTACTAACTTGATACACTCTCCTCATTTTCAACAGGAATGTTTTGCATTTGCCAACACTGAACAATTATTTTTCTGGAGAGCAAAGAGGCCAGTCCTGAAAACAGAAGGGGAGGAGCTTCTGCCAAATAAAGATCAATTGCATCAGACAGGTTCCTGACAGGTTGAACTGGGCTGGAGATAGAGACAGAAGGAAAACAGTGTCCTCAGAGGGACTTTAAGGGTTCCAAAGAGATGCTTACAGACTGTCATGCCCCCATCAGAACCTGAACCTGCAGAGGAGGACAGGAGGTGAAGCTAACAGAGATTGAGGGGACAGCTTCGTTGGCTTTGGAGGAATGTGGGGAGGAGCAGGACGAGGCAGCCCAGGGCCCCTCAGGATTGGGACGGCTTGTTAGCAGGGAGGAACGGGGGCAGGGGACATGAAGAGTGATGGAGCTCAGGCAATCAGCAAGGACCATCTCCTCCTTATCCCCAAGCATGGAGAATGGAGAGAAGGCAGGAATAATGCAGGCCAACCCAACTACTCGGGAGGAGAGCACCCCACCCCTCTTTACAAGGCACATCTGGGGACTGTGATTTAAGGAGACACTTTGGGGAAGGGCATTTGTTGGGAACAAATGCTGAATTGGTAGAGTTTGGTGTGCTGGTAAAGACATTGGGAGTTTGCAGGGCTACTTGCTTCTTCCTTACTTCATGGACTCAGTGCCTTGTTCCTTACTTTGTCAACTCATTGTTTGTTTCTTGCTTTGTGGACTCATTTCCCTGCTCCTTTGCTTTGCTGGACTGCATGCAGCCAGAGGCTGCTGTGAGCATGTGCGCTTTGCTCTGGGAATTTCCAGGAACATTAGAGCATCTGGGGGAAATTTGGAGCATTAAAGGGGAATTTGAACTCTCAGCTGGCTGTGTGGCCTTGGTCCCTTGTCCTGGGTCATCACACAGACATTAGCTGTACCCACAAATGCCTCTCTCAATGCCTATCCATTGATGGATACTGGTTTTCTTTGAATATTTATCTATTCATTTAAAAATTCAATGGCTTGCCCACAGGGTAACTCTGAAGATTTAATTCTTAAAGCTCTTTTTTTTATTCAAAAAAAGGGCAAATGGCATGGTAGCTGTTGTATATAGAATGTGGTAGACTCCAAATACCTTAAACTGATTGGCCGAGAAGGCCGTTCTCGGATTGGTTACTTAGGAACCATCCTGATTGGCCCGCCAGATGGTGAAAAGACTTAAACTACTGTCATTGGCCGCGAGCAAGCCACTATAAGAAGGGCTGCCATGGCTTGGGCTGTTGTTCCGTTACTGATTGCTTTACTTGTTAATAAAAGAGCTGTTTGTGGGAACCAGGTCTTGCGTACCTTATTTCCAAATGGAACACTGGCGACGAAGGTGGGATCGTCTTACAAGAGCGAGATCGAAGCATGCGGTAATCAGAACCGAGCGAGAGAGATGGCCGGTAACAATGCGCCACCCGCACCATTCAACCCTGATGAGGAGGATTGGGAGTCATATATTGATCATTTTCTAATGTTTTTAGAAAGCAACAAACTGCAGGAGATATCTGATCAGAGGAAGAGGGCTGTCTTCCTCACACACTGTGGACCAGCCATCTTTAAAATAGCCAAGGCACTAGCAAAACCAAGAGACGTTAAATAGATGACTTGGCCCGAGCTGAACAGAATGCTCCAAGCACATTACGCACCTGTGGTCTCCAACTTGATAAAAAGGCATGAGTTCTACAAAAGATACCAAAAAGAAGATGAGACTGTCGGAGATTTTGGAGCAGCCCTGAGACATATCGGAGGAGCCTGCAAGTTCCAGAACATGGATGAGGCCATGAGGGACCGCGTGGTCCTTGGATTGAGGGACACTACACTCAAGAGTAAGCTGCTAAACAGACTGAATATCACAGTGGCCGAGGCCATTGCAGAAGCCACCGCAGCCGAAGCAGCAAAGAAATCCACAGCTACTATACACCAGATGAACTCATTTTCAGATCCACCGAATCAACCCAGAGAAAAGAAGGCAGAGGGAAGCAAGAAACAGCCCACAGCGACTGCCCACTATGAAGATCTCGACTCCCCGAGCGACACTGATGATGACAATGAAGATGTCAATAGACTCCAATCAGAAAAAAAATGGCGGGAAAAAAGAAGAAGCAAGCAAGAATTCCAGTGTGCTGGATGCGGAGGCAACCACCCGCGATCTGAATGCAGGTTCTAAGACGCAATCTGCAGAGCTTGTAACAAATGGGGGCACATCGAAAGGGTCTGCCGAAACAAAAAAGAGCTATAGTCCTAAAAGACGCAGCAGCAGCAGCAGCACACCCCCACACCCCCCAGAAATGAAGAGAGACAAGCCGGAAGCAGACGGAACTGAGATAGTAGAAATAAAAGAATGAGCGACAGAGAGGAAATGCACCAGAGGGTAACAATCGGAAATGCCAGGGCAGCAAACTTAAAAAAGGTCCGGATAGAGATGAACATCGAAGGGAAGCCCTGTGAGATGGAAGTTGAGTCCGGATCCTTTTTATCCATGGTATCTTGGAACACCATCCGACGCCTGATACCGAACATCAAACAAAAAGAACTTGAAAAACAAAAGCTGATTTTAAAGGACTACCAGGGAAATCAAATTCTGGTAGTGGGCCTTGGACATTTCCTTGTCGAGTTTAAAAATCATGCCAAAATTTTGCCTCTAACCATCGTCGACCATGATCGCCCTAGCCTGCTGGGAATTGAATGGTTTGCACCCCTGGGAATCGGGATGACCGGGATCAACAGCATCGTTGCGGCCAACTGGGAAGAAAGCCTGTTGCAAGAGTTCTGGGATGTATTCGATGGGACCCTAGGCAAGTACAAGGGGACCCCAATATCGTTTAGCCTAGACCCAAAAATAGCCCCCATCCGGTTAAAAGCCAGACGCATTCCCTTTGCCTTAAAACCAAAAATAGACGAACAACTAAACAAACTTATTGCACAAGAGGTGTTAGAACCAATCGACCATGCCAGGTGGGAAACACCCATCGTGACTCCTGTCAAACCAGATGGGTCAGTGCACATCTGTGGAGACTATAAGGCAACCCTAAATCATGCGCTCCAACAAAGTGCATACCCAGTACTGGTAGTGCAACACTTATTGCACTCCCTAGGGGAAGGAAAATTTTTTGCGAAGTTTGATCTCGCACAAACGTACCAGCAGCTACCTGTTGACCCTGCAATCGCAGAGGCACAGACTATAGTAAAACACAGAGGGGCATTCAAATGCAACCGACTTCAATTCGGCGTTAGCGTTGCCCCAGGCGTTTTCCAAAGCCTCATGGAGTGCCTTCTAAATGGAATAAAAGGAGTCGTTCCCTATTTTGATGATGTATTAGTATCAGCAAAAAATAAACACCAACTAGAAAATAGACTGAGAAAAGTCTTGCGAAGATTCAGGGAAGCAGGACCTTCTAAATGGAATCAATGGAGTCATCCCTTATTTTGATGATGTACTAGTGTCAGAAAAAAATGTAAACCAACTAGAAAATAGATTAAAAGAAGTATTACGAAGATTCAGAGATGCAGGCCTTAAAGTAAAGTGAGAAAAATGTAACCTAGCTACCAACCAGGTAGAATTTCTAGGCTACCTCATAGATGAGCAAGGGATAGACCCCACCAAAAAAAAGATAAAGGCAATCAAAGACGCACCTAGACCTAGGAACAAAGCTGACTTGCAAGCATTCCTAGGTCTCATAAATTTCTACAATGTGTTCCTGTACCAAAAAGCAACCGTAGCAGAACCCTTACATCGGTTGTTAGACAAAAAAAACTACCTGGAAATGGGGCCACCGGGAACAAGCAGCATTTCAAAATATCAAGGATTTATTAATGTCTAACACCATTTTGATTCAGTATAGCAATACCCTGCCTTTGACGGTCACCTGTGATGCAGCGCCTTTTGGGATTGGCGCCATCCTGAGCCACTAGCTACCAGATGGCAGAGAGGCACCGATCATCTTCTATTCAAAAACACTATCTAAATTGGAGAGAAATTACAGCCAACTCGACCGAGAAGCCCTCACAATCATAGCCGGAATCAAAAGATTCCATGAGTACCTTTATAGAAGGACTTTTTCGATCATCACTGACCACAAACCCCTGCTAGGAATTCTGGCAGGAAACAAACCGACCCTGAACATTCTATCACCAAGAATGATGAGATGGTCTGAATCCCTTGCTGCATACAACTACACGCTCACCCATCGCCCAGGAAAGACCATCACCCATGCAGACGCCTTGAGTTGTTCCCCACTACCCATCACCGAAGATGACCCAGCTCCCACCATCTCCACCCTCCAAATCGAGTCCTGGCCGAACCTGCCACTAACCGCAGCAGACATCGCTAAAGCCACTGCGAAAGACCCGCTGACAACTTGCATTCTACATCGGGTAGGTAAGGGCTGGCCGGACGAAAACAAAACCGAGACTTTTAAACCATTTCGCACCCGACAGACTGAACTGTCCATTGAAAAAGGCTGTATTTTGTGGGGTGACAGGGTGGTAATCCCAGAAAAATTACAGGAAGAAGTGCTGTGCATGTTGCACGAGGGGCACCTGGGCATAATTAAGATGAAAGCCCTGGCCAGAAGTTATGTCTGGTGGCCAGGGCTGGACAAAGACATTGAACATTGGGTGGCTACATGCCATGACTGCCAAAAATCGAGGCCTACCCTCCCACTGGCACCATTCATGGAATGGGAAACTCCCAGAGGCCCATGGTTGAGACTGCATATTGACTTTGCTGGGCCAACTAAAGGGAACACCTATTTGGTAATCGTGGATGCCTACTCGAACTGGTTGGAAGTCATACTTATGGCATCCACTACCACCGAGGCAGTCATGAAACAGTTAAACAAACTTTTCGCCACGCATGGGCTACCTGATGTTATCGTATTGGACAATGGGCCCCAGTTTGGCATTTGAACAGTACTTGGCTGCACAGGGCATCCGACATGCCCTGACAGCGCCGGCTCATCCGGCTGCTAATGGACGGGCTGAACACATGGTTCGGTATACTAAAGGCCCTGTCACACTGCCCAACATTTGTAAAAAGGACACAGCGGACAAGAAAAATGTTCCATCCATTGTTATCTGCTCTCAAAAGGGGCAAAAAATTGCATAAGCAGAGCGGATAACACGGAAAGGAACAGACAGGGGGAGGACGCAGAGCGGATGGAAAGCGGATATGGAACGGAAGCCTAGTGGATGGAAGCGGATGGAAGCGGATGCAGAGTGGATGCAGAGCGGATGCGAAGGCAGATGATGCGGATGTGTAGCTGCATCCGCTTTCATCCTTTCTCTGTCCGTGCTACTAATGCTGCGCGTCCGTTCCGATTCCTCCCTGCGTCTGTTTACCGCTGGAACGGATTTGAGTTGCGCGGATGCGCAGCGGATGCCTAGCGGATATAGCAGATGTGTAACGGATGCAGAACGGATGTCCCCCGTATGCCTAGTGGATGCAGAACGGATGTATTGGATACATTTTCCGCTCAAAAGTTTTGAGCAGCTCAAAACCTTGTGAGCGGATGAAATGTCAATAGACGGATGCTGGACAAATAGAGAGGAAGCAAAATGGAGGCAGTGAGTACAGAATGGAAGCATCGTGTTAACCAATGGATGGCAAGTGTTTTTCTCCATTTTACATCCTCTTTCCATCTGTTGGTGCAGTGTGCCAGGGGCTTAAGGAGGGCCTAGAAAAAATGGACTCGGGGGACGTGCAAGAAAAGCTTAACAGATTGTTAACCATGCAACACATTACCCTTAGCACAACCACCAACAAGAGCCCAGCAGAACTCCTCATGGGTAGGAAATTGTGCTCCTACCTAGATAGACTGCACCCCACATATACCTGGGACAAACCCCCTGACTCCTCCAGCAAGTATCGCTCATTTGAAATAGGTGATCTGGTGTATGCTAAAAACTTTATCGGGGACCCGTTGTGGCTTCCAGTCACAATCACCCAAATCACAGGCCCCCGGTCTTACTGACTTGTGCTGGACAGCGGGAGAGCATGGAAGTGGCACATCGACCAGCTTCACTCTTGCACACTAGAACGCAACACCATACCATCACCACAAATAAATGCACCAAAAACAACTGAGGAGGGGGGGGAAACACAAAATAACAAAAAAAGGGAAAACAAAACTCCAATAACACGACAACAAACACTTCACAAAGACACCCAAATAAAACAAAAAGAGCACTCACCATTAGATGACCTCCAAAGAAGAAGTCCGGGAGCAGGGGAATGAGATGAGGCCTTCCTGGAAGGAGATATCCAGGCCAGCTCGACCAACCTGGACAAACCAGGAAGGAGCGGCAGAGCCACCTCAACCAGCCTGAGAAACTTGAACGCTGACTCACCCTTCCAGGAGGTTCCATGGAGAAGATGCAGAGAGAAAACTATCCCGTCTGAACTGTTTGAGGACTACGCTGAGACTGAGCTGCACAGGTCAATTAGGACCCGAAAAAGCCCCACCTACCTACGTGACTATGTGACTCACGTTGGACAAAACCAAGGGGGGAGGGGTGTTGTGTATAGAATTTGGTAGACTCCAAATACCTTAAACTGATTGGCCGAGAAGGCCGTTCTCAGATTGGTTACTTAGGAACCATCTTGATTGGCCTGCCGGATAGCGGAAAGACTTAAACTACTGTCATTGGTCACAAGCCGCAAGCAAGCCGCTATAAGAAGGGCTGCCGTGGCTTGGACTGTTGTTCCATTACTGGTTGCTTTACTTGTTAATAAAAGAGCTATTTGTAGGAACTTGGTCTCGTGCACCTTGTTTCCGAATGGAACAGTAGCAATTAAAGCAACATCCTGCAAGATTACCTCCATTTCCAAGAAAGCCACTAGGCCCCACCTGGACAAAATGAACATTTTTAGAAACTCAGGGTGGTCCTATGAATCCCAGAGCTTTCCTTGGAAGTGACTGTAGCTTATTCTACTCATATATGGCAATCCACCATGACAATTTGTTATGCAAAGTTTGAAGAGGTGTCCCTGTTCTTGTCTTTGCAAAAACCATGTAGTTCCTACTTCTAAATAAGGAAAGAAACAGCAAGCTTGTTGAATCTTGGGGATTCTTCCTGCATGCCCAGTGTCCAGAGAGGCTTCTACCAATGAGCTCAGTTACCTCTTGTCAGATCTGCCCTTTTCAGCTTGATTGCTGCACTGGTATTCTGCCATCAGTTCAGAGGTAGTATTCAGCCTGTTCTAACCAGCTCTGGAAAACCAGCAGCAGAAATTTTGACTTGTTCAGAGAATACGACCTCTGACTGGCCCAGCCAACCCCATCTCTTCTCTGCCTCCCAAGTCCCAGCTGATTGGCTGGGTCTTCTTTGGTTTCCCTGCACAGGAGAATGGAGCTGGAAAGCAGGTTAGTGGGGTGGAGAGGGAATGAGATTTTAAGTATCCTTCCCCTGCCATGCGCACCAAGCCATGCCATGGCCACCAAGCCACAGCCACACAGAACCAGTAGAAATTTTTTTTAAAATCCCACTACTGCATCAGTTGTTGGAGTGAGGGGGGGGGAAGGAGAGAAAATAGGCAATTGGCATGGGAGGGGGTAGAGGGTACCCAAAGGGAGGGGGGATGATAGGCTCGATGGAAATCAGAGATGTGAGAGCCAGCTTGTTTCAGTCTTCAAGGACTTGGAGCCTGAGATAGGAACACAAATTGCACCAAACATCCAAGTGGTTCCCAAAACATCTATGTGACATGCCATTGGTTGAAGATGAGCCAGTCAAGGGGGGAGGACCAGGAGGAAGAGGAAAAGTTTAACCTTTTGCATGGGAACTTTAGTTCTAGCCTGCTTTTGCTCTAGCCACTAATTCTTATTAAAAAAAAACCCTATCATTTCAATCAAATGGAGTCAAGAGTTTTTCTTTCCTAGGACTCTCTCTGTGGCAAGCCTGACACCTTTTCTGGTGTTTCTGTGAAACTGAAGTTGTTTGTCTGAGGCATGACTACTATAATGTACAAGGTTCTTCCAATGATGAGTCACATAAGTTTTGAAGCAAAGCACCTTGTCAAGATGAACTGTGTCGTTGCCACACATGGACAAGGGAAAGCCTGCGCCTCTGTCACACAAAGTTCCTCAAAATGAAGCATGTCCACCATGCAGTTTCTTTTTTTAATGAGTATATTTTTATTAAAATAATGTTGCAACTTTTCCTAATAAAATGCATATTTCTAATTCTTATGAATATATTTTCTACAGATTTTTCCTTAATGAACTTTCTCAAAGGAAAAATGGCAAAGTGTTCTGACCCAGGCTTCGTCAATTGTAATTAATCACAAGCTTGTTTTAAAAAGCAAAAATTTTATTGCAACGCTGGAAATTGTTTTCATTCCCAGCCAAAATTAATCTCAAACAGTCCCCCAAGATAAGTACACACCTTTCAGTTCTATGGAATGCTGCCAAAAACAGAAGTATCCAATTAACTATAAAAGAAACCAACTGAAGTACAAGAAAAAACCAACCAAAGTACACAGAGCTTCAAGGATGACTCAGAACCAATCAAACTACTTTGCTTCCTGCAAAGGTTTCTCCATTTAGGCCTGACTTTTATCCCTAATGGGAGGGGCAATCACCTCCCAGCCTTATTCCTGAGTTGCCCCTTCTGGTTCAACTGCTCTCGCCTTCTCTCAGCTCTGCACTCTGGGTCCTCTGCCTCACTGGGTTCTCTGCCTCACAGCTGCCAGACTCCAAAGGTTCCGAAGGCAGCATCCCACTCCCAGATGGTCCTGCCCCCCATCTTTGCACAGGCCAACCACAACACAAAGAGTAAACTTTGAAAAAGATGAATGTCATTTTTCAACTGTTTTCCAGTACATGAGGGCCTGCCACTGAGTGGTGGAGGTCTTATTATTATTTTCCAAAGCCTCTGAAGGCAGGCAAGAAGCAATGGATAGATGTTTGTAAGAGGGAGACCCAACCAGGAAATTTCCTGATGTTGAGAATTATTAAGCAATGGAATAGCTTGCCTCCTAGAGTTGTGGATGCTCCATCACTGGACGATTCTATGATGTTCTTGTGTCATATACCAACAGTACCTCCTTTTTTGAAGCTTTCTTTTAAATAGAAAGACAATATGAATTTCTGATTTTTTTAACCACATTCTCTCTCATTTGAATATTATAACTAAAATTCTTGGGCTTTTTTTACTATACATTTTAACTTGCTCTTCTTCTGTTTCAAATCTCAATAAACATGTACACATTTTAGCAATTCCATGTTCATCATTTCCACATAATTCATTTTTAAATTCTATTTTATTACATTCTATCCCTGGTTCTTTTTAAATCTATATTAAATCTTTCTCTTAATTGTGCATATGAGAACTCCTGAAAATTAATTCCCTCTGCAGTCAATTGCTCTCTTAATTTCATCAGCCTACAACAACTTACAATGCACACATCCACGGATTCTTATCTCCTCAAACTTTGGACAGTTCTCAACCCTGTTTGCAGCAACAGCCATACTAGCAGGTGCTACCACATTTCACATTGTGAACATGCCAAATTTCAGAGTTCCTTGGCTATTAATTGAAAAATGTAATTGTCTTGCAAACAAGGGCTGTTTTGAATGCACACTTTCTATAATAAAAGTTTCAAACCACTGCGAAGTTCAGAGATTACTGTACTTAATTACCATCTGCAATTCAAAATAATCATGTGCAGCTTCCTTGCATGAACATAAAAGGTTGTGTGTGTGTTGCTAACAATGGGAACAATGATTCCTACAGCAGTGTGATCAAAAACAAGGACCAGGAGCATATTGCAACTTCCAAAAGACTATATTCCATTCTATCCACGACAGCCTCGCCACTCAAAATTGGAGAGCCACTCCAGAACTCCAGATTTTTGAATTAAGGTGGCAGTACTGACCTTAGTATTGTGAAATCATAAATGCAATGGATAGATAGATTAGACAGATAAAGAGACAGGCGTGTGAGGACCGGACCAGGATCTAGATGTAAGAGGCAAAATATTATTTCTAATTTTGGGAGGATCTGCAGGATAAATCATATGTGTAACAGTTAAGAGAACTAGGTACGTCTACCATATCAAAGAGAAGGATTAGGACAACTAGAAGACTTGTGAACTTCAACTCCCAGAATTCCTTAGCCAGCTATGCTGGCTGGAGAATTATGGGAGTTGAAGCCCACAAGTCTTAAAGTTGCCAAATTTGGAGACCTCTGGATTAGGGCAACATGAAAGCTGTTTTCTGGTACATGAGGGGCTAAAAAAGAAGAGGTGACAGACTTATTCTATGAAGGTCCTGAGGGCAGGACAAGAAACAAAGGATGGAAGCTTGTCAAACTACGAACTAAGGAGAAACTTCCTGACAGTGAGAACAATTAATCAAGGTAACTTTTTGCCTCCTGAAGTTGTGGGTGTTCCATCACTGGAGGTTTTGAAGAAAAGGTTGGACAACCATTTGTCTGGGATGATATAAAGTCGCCTGGCTTGGAATAAAAGACCTCCAAGGCTTCTTCCAGCCCTAGGATTCTATATTATCCACAATATCCTAGGTTGCTGTTTTTGCCACCTCTTACAAGCCTATGTGCATTCTAAGGTTCTTTCAGACTTTCTTACTGATTCCTCACATTTCTGGAGACCTCTTTATATTCGTATGTGGTTAGAGTCTCTTCCTTCCATTTCCTATAAATGTCTCTTTTCTCTTTCACATTTTAGAGGACTTTGTTGCATTCATGCTGGCTTCTTTAGATTTCCTCCCCTCTATTTTTCTTTCTGATAAGAAATTCTATGTATCTCTCATTTCACAGATTTACTATCCTTCCAGGATGCTTTAATCCTTCAGAGTTTCAAGCGATTGAATCCAGCCTATTTTCAATTTGACTTCATCCTACCTAACCTGATCCTTTGAAATTCAGTATACAAACTGCCCAAGGAGCTTCTGATCCAGTTCTACAGAGGAATGATTGAGTCTGTCATCTGCACCTCTATAACTGTCTGGTTTGGTTCTGCAACCCAACAGGACAGACACAGACTTCAGAAAGTAATTAGGATTGCAGAAAAAAAATTACTAGCAACCTGCCTTCCATCAAGGACCTGTATGCTGCACGAGTCAAAAAGAGAGCTGTGGAAATATTTACTTTGTGGACATAATGTCAGATCCGTGTGTCTGTCATTTCTTCGGTGGAAGAAGAAAAGCGGGGGAGACTGATAAAGAAATCCTTTCTTGATGTAACCTGAATATATTTAATCTTATATCGAATTTGTATAACCCACACATGATACAGTGGAGGGATAAAAGCCAGATGGCCAGAACTATCACCTCTGAGAGGCACAACTGGGAGATGAGAAGATCATAAAAATTCCAGTGAGATGTGTCTTGGGAATCTCTTGAATAGTTTGTTCTAAAAAGGGGGTTTGGGGGGTGGAAATTAGGTATGCCCTGGGAAACTAGGTATGCCCTGGGAAACTGTGAAAAAGATTGTTCCTTACAAAAGGGGAGGGGATGAATCAACATACTCAGTAAATGCTTGGGACAGGACCTGGTACTCATTGGGGATGTTACCAATTTAAAGTGTTCCCCTTTGGACTGCAAGGAGCGCCTGCCGTGTTTATGCAATTGATCAATGAAACCCTTCATGAATGTTTATATAAGGGGTTTTAGTATATCTTGATGATATTTTAATCTACATGGAAATGATGGAAGAACAAATCAAGCTACTCCATGCAGTCCTCACAAAACTCTTAGATGCTAAACTAAATGCAAAACTCTCTAAATGAGAATTCCACCAAGAAAAAATTGACTATTTGGGATATAGAATATCCCACAAAGGAATAGAATGGACCCACAGAAAGTAAAAGCTGTACTGGACTGGGATCCACCGCACATCTGCAAACAACTACAAAGTTTCCTGGGGTTTGCAAACTTTTATTGCCAATTCATTCCAGCTTTTGCAAACATGACCCTCCCTATCACGAACTTGCTAAAAACGAAAGGGGGGGAGAAACCCAAACCAAGGCAACCCCTTATCTGGACAATGGAATGCCAAGCGGCATTCGAGAAACTCAAACGTCTATTCTCAGCAGAACTGGTCCTTAAGCACCCAGATCCTGAACAACCTTTTGTCATCCAAGCAGACACCAGTGATGTTGCAGATGGAGCAGTCCTCCTCCAAAAGAATGGAAGTGGACAATTACAACCATGTGCTTATACATCCAAGAAACTGACAGAAACCGAGCAAAGATGGGAGAAAGAGGCATATGCTGTATGGTGGGCAATGCTCACATGGAGACATTTCCTGGAAGGAAACCAAATCTCCTTTGAAGTATGGACTGATCACAAAAATCTGAAAGCCCTGAAAAATCCACAGAAACTCTCTGAAAAACAAGCAAGGTGGGCTCAATACTCAATATTTTAATTTCACTCTCAAATATTTTCCTGGGAGAAAGAACTTCTTAGCAGATGCACTGTCCAGAAAACCCCAATGCAACAGCAAAAAGATTGAGGTTATAAAACCGATGATCCAACCGACCCAACTAGCAGCCAAAGTAATCACCCAGCACAAGAGAAAAGAAAATCATCACTGACTGAAGACACAACGATGTAAATATTTAAGGAGGCACTACTAAAGGACAACTGGCTCCAGGCTAACAAAAATACTTGTTTACTCAAAGATGGATTGGCTTGGGTTGAGAACAAACTTTATGTCCCTGCAAGCCAGAGAATGGACCTTATGAAATGCTGCCACGACTCCAAAATAGCAGGACACTTTGGGTTTGTAAAAACTCTGCACTTCATCAAAAGACAATTTTGGTGGCCGTCCCTCAAAAAGGACACTGAAAGCTATGTTGCGAGCTGCCCTACCTGTGCTGCTGCAAAGAGAAGACAAGGAAAATATCCTGGACTTTTACAAACAGAGCAGACCCTTCTGCTCCCTGGAAAGAGATTTCTATGGACTTTATAGTGGAGCTTCCCAAAAGTGCTGGGCATACTGTCATTTGGGTTGTAACTGATCTTTTTTCCAAACAGGTTCACTTTATGCCATGCCAAAAGATCCCAACAACCAAGACATTGGCAAAGATGTTTCTAATACACATGTATTGCCTTGATGGAGCTCCCCAATGGATTATCTCAGATAGGGGTGTTCAGTTCACATCCAATTTTTGGCAGGCGTTTTTAAACTTATTAGGCTCCACTCAGGGGTTGTCATCAGGAAATCACCCCCAGACTGACAGATTGACAGAGAGAGTGAACAGCGTATTAGAACAATATTTAAGATGTTTTATTAATTCCCAACAGGACAATTGGACTGACCTTCCTTTTGCAGAGGTAGTATACAATAACTCAGTCCATAGTAGCACGGGGTTCACCCCATTCCAGATCGCCATGGTCCAAGAATTCAACCCCATGCCAGAACTACCCACCAAAGATCCTGAAATCCCCTCCCTAACTTACAAGCCATGTGGCTAGTGGTAAGATTATCTTTACAGGAAGCTAGAGCAGTTTACAAAACTCAAGCAGACAAAAAACACTGCGAACTTAAACCTTTCAAGATTGGGGACCGTATATATTTGTCCACAAAATTATTAAAATCATTACAACCCTCTAAGAAATTAGCACCAACATTCATTGGCCCATTCCCCATCTCCAGAATTATTAACCCCATGACAGTAGAGCTTCAACTTCCAAAAACACTTAGGCAGATTCATCCAGTATTTCACCGTAGCTTGATCAAACCAGAGATCACTTCAAACCTGAGATTCCCCCCTTCCCACATCTCCAATCCCCATCATGATACACGGAGAACAAAATTTTGAAATTAAAGATATCCTTGATTCACACACTCACCGTGGATCCACACAATATTTAGTAGCTTGGAAACACCTTCCTTCCTCAGAAAATGAGTGGATAGCCAAATGACACGTAAAAGCACCCATAAGTTCCACCAAAAATACCCTGATAAACCATCCTGAATTGCAAATGTAATGCATGATTTTTGTTTTTTCCAGGTAGACCTATCTGTTTTTTAAGGAGGGCAGGATGTCAGATCCATGTATCTGTCATTTCTTCAGTGGAAGAAGAAAAGGGGGGGGGGGCTGATAAAAAAATCCTTTCTTGATGTAACCTGAATATATTTAATCTTATATCAAATTTGTATAACCCACACATGATACAATGGAGGGAGAAAAGCCAGATGGCCAGAACCTATCACCTCCGAGTGGCACAGCCAGGAAATTAGAAGATCATAAAAATTCCACAGTGAAATGTGTCCTGGGAATCTCTGGAAAAGTTCATTCTTAAAAGGGGGTGGAGGGGAAATTAGGTATGCCCTGGGAAACTGTGAAAAAGATAGTTCCTTACAAAAGAGGTGGGGAGGAATTAACATATTGACTTTTGTTTCACTAAATACACATCGAGATAAGGGAAGAGGTTCTAAACTCCCTTATGTGTCCCTGTATGCCTGAGAGACCTCAGACACTGCTTTGAACTCCTACATGAATTGTCTCATCTCAATGAAAGATTCCTTTTTGATATGTTTTGATAAGTTTTCAGAAGTTCATTCTAGTTGAGTGAATGGGAAAAGTTCTGTAGCCTGATACATAAACTGTTTCAACTCCTACCCTCAAAACAACGCTATAGAGCACTGCACATCAGAACAACTAGACACAAGGACAGTTTTTTCCCAAACACCATCACTCTGCTAAACAATTCCCTCAACACTGTCAAACTATTTCCTAAGTCTACATTACTATTACTATTAATCCTCCCATCCTTCCTTTCACCCATCTCCTTCCACTTATGACTGTAATTTAGTTGCTTGTATCCTTATGATTTACATTGACTGTTTCCTCATCTGATTTGATTGCTTATTGTACCTTATGACTATATTAAGTGTTGCACCTTATGATTCTTAATGAATGTGTCTTTTCTTTTATGTACACTGAGAGCATTTGCACCAAGACAAATTCCTTGCATGTCCAATCACACTTGGCCAACAAAGAATTAATTCATTCTCAGTGGTGCATTGGTCAGAGTGCTGTATTGCAAGCTACTTCTGATGACTGCTGGCTGTCTGCAATTTGACAGTTCAAATCTCACCAGGCTCAAGATTGATTCAGCCTCCCATCTTTCCGAGGTGGATGAAATGAGGAACCAGATTGTTGGGAGAAAGTAAACCACTTAGAGAGGGCTGGAATGTGCTATAAAGTGGTATATAAGTCTAAACACTATTGGTATTCATTCATTCATTTTTCTCTGAGATCATGAACTGAAGGATGAGACAGACCCTTTTCAAGGTCCAAGTCCCCTCCTCCTTCAATCAATGCCTATAAGTCCCTTATTCCTTATAAAACTCCCCAGTGGCACCTGCTGACCCCCCCAAAATTAAAACACATTTTAATTCTTTCTGAAAAATTAAAAGTGGCTAAAATGTTGCAAGCTATTGAAAAGATATCAAGTTGAGTGTCACACAATCAGACCTCAGATCCTCTACTCTTGAATATTTTTAACAACTTATCTGGAAACGTAATGCTAATGAAGTATTCAGATATTTGCTTATCAGATTTGCAAGCGAGACAAAATTGGATTGGACAGATAATATCCCAAAAGTCAGACATAAAATTTTTTAGAATGATACTAAGTTGGAGAAATGGGCTGGAAGTAACAAAATGAAAATTAGGGAGAAACTCAAAATACTTCACTTAGAAAACAAAAATCAAATGTCCTTCTGTTATAGGTCACTATGTATAGTAATTCTACCTGTGATACTGGTCTTGGAATAGTCACTTGATCAATCAATCCGAATAGAGCTGGAAGGGGCCTTGGAGATCTTCTAGTCCAACCCCTGCTCAAGCAGGAGACCCTCTATCATTCCAGACAAGTGACTGTCCAGTCTCTTCTTAAAAGCCTCCAATGATGGAGCCCCCACAACCTCTGATGCAAGTCATTCACTGGTTAATTGTCACTACTGTTAAGAAGTTTCTCCTTCGTTCCAGGTTGCTTCTCTCCTTGATCAGTTTCCATCCGTTGCTGCTTCTCCTGCCTTCTGGTGCTTTGGAAAATAGATTGCCCCTCCTCTTCTTTGTGGCAGCCCCTCAAATACTGGAATACTTATGCTCTCATGTCACCCCAAGTATGATGCTAGGATACTAGAATATTGTATCGTGCTATGCCTAGTAGTTGATGCAAACTGAATATGAACCAACAGAATGAAGCTTCTTCAGCTCTTCTCTTGGATGAGAAGCAAAATGCCTTCAAAGAAAAAACAAGGAAGTCCAGTTGCCTCCTGAAAAAGCACCTTTGGGATCACCATGACCTGGATGATGGAGAATCTCTACAGACTATTATACAATTTGGGGTGAACACCCTTGGAATAGTGTGGGAGTAGGAATGGATTTCCAGAGGGAAAAATTGCAGACTACAGGAACTATTTGCACCACTCTGGTGACTCTGAGGACACAGATAAACCTCCAAGTGGCCTCAATGACCCTCTAAAAGGATGCAAATAACCAGCTGTCTGCAAGGAGTGTAAATCCTTCCTTTCCCCACCATCCAGTCAGAGCTGAAGAAGCTTCTTGGATGAGAAGCAAAATGTCTTCAAAGAAAAAAACAAGAAAGTCCAGTTGCCTCCTGAAAAGGTATCTTTGGGACAACCATGACCTGGATGACTGGGAATCTCTACAGGCTTGGCAAGACTAAGTAGATCTGAGTTTGAGAGCCACCTGGATCTCAGAATTTACTATGCTTAATTATGGATGGGGTAGCACTGCCCCACACAGACTTGGTGTGCAATCAGGGAATCCTTCAGGACAACTGCTGCTCAGTAAGCCACCACTATGACAACCATGGCTAGAATGGCCTTTATGAAACTTGTGTGTCAGTTCTGCCCATTCTTGGACTAGGAAATTCAACCCTTCCCCCTTATATGGTCATTCCTGCATGAATGACTGTAACATGCTCTACATGGGATTGCCTTTGGAAGGTACCCAGAAGCTTCAGCTAGTGCAAAACTTGAACTGAAGGAGCTGATGATGACCTAAGACCAAATTTTATTCTCACAGATTCTCTGTGCTGTGCTCACAGATTCTACAGCTGTGCTGTACCCCTTGGTTTTTCAATTTGCGTTTCCTGACCAATCTGGCGGCACCTAATCAATCAATCAATCAATCAAGAATGCCTGTAGGTAATTTAGCAAGAACTACTTTGGGAAATCACTGTCTCAGCTTTCCAAATATTTGTTCATAGGCTTGATTGGAACATGAAGCACCTGAATTTCCAAATCAGTCTGCCAAATCTGATCAGAAAGTCAATTTAATCCTCAAAAATCAATGCCTCCCAAACATTGGGGAGGATTGAGATACTCAGGAAATGGACTTTCTGAATATATTTTTGGAAATCCAAATCAAATGGACCTGATTTGATGATTTGTTTCAAAGGCCTGAATGGAGCCTGATGATTTTTCCCAAAGTTTCAATAATTCAGTTGAACCGATTTGTTATTTTGAAAATGATTCCATCAGACTTTGCCTATTTCGGATGGGCCTGATCATGGTGACGCCTTGCTCCATATGCTGGCTTCAAGTGTTTCAACTGAAAGAAACATTTAGGAGAAATCAGGGCCATCTAACACACATAAGGTCAGGGGCTTCAATCATACAATTGTGGTCAAGATATTGATTTTTCACAGACAGCAATGCAGAAACCCTGGGGTGGGGAAGTAAACTCTTCATAATCTGCTGTATCATTACTGTCCAAATAATGGATATGCCTCATGCCCTCACTCAGGTACATGGATGAGGCAAATATTCACAGGAAAATGTCACCTATTATTTTACTAGAATACTAAACATTAATAAAATCAATTCTTTCAGGATTGCAGATGTGGTGACATCCAAGTTGGACTTTCATTTCAGCCAGGGGTGGGCTGCTACTGGTTCTCCCCGGTTTGAGCAAATTGGTAGCTAATTTTATTATTTTTAATTACTGGTCCAATAAACCAGAAAATCCCACCTCTGGCTGGCCCACCCACCCTGCCCCATTCCTCCCAGGAGTCCCCACACAGCCTGTTTTGAATGCCAGGTAAGTGCAGGGCCCATGTAGAGGATGAGGGAGGGCAAAAAACGAGCCTCCTGGAGGTTCTAGAAGGCTGGAAATGGGCCCATTTCCAGCCTCAGGAGGACCTCTGGTGTCAGGATTCTGGCACTTAACCCCATTTAAATTATGAGTCTCTAGCCAGATTTTCAAAACTTAAAGATTTATTAGGAGTAAACATGCTGGTGCTGCCTGGGTGTAGCTGTCTGAAACACATCACTCATTGTCACCCTTGACCCTGGTTGCCCCCCACCCCGGGTGTATCATAATTCATATTCTCCAATGGGACACATCCATAGCCCAGAGTCATCAATCGTGCCCTCCAGTTAGAATTTTGCATGGCAGAAACTTCAGTCACCTAGTTACTATTTTTGAAAACATTTATGGAATGCAGTTTCAGTTTGCAAGCTGTTGCACCTCTCTTTCTGTTGGCAACTCTAAAAAGACCATAGAAATATTGTATGAATTGACATCTGGAGCCCAGGGGAGGCCTTTTTTGCCCTCCCAGAGGCTCGAGAAAAGCATCCAGAGCTCGGGGAGGGAAAAAAACATCCCTCTCACCATGGTGCAGGAGGCTGACTAGGCCATACCCACCATGGCCACGTCCACCCAGCAACCAAACAGATAACTGGTTGCTGAAATTTTTGAAGCCCACCCCTGATGACAGTTTAACCGAGATTTAGAATGCCATTTAAAAATATCAGGGTTCCAAGTCACACACCCAACAGAATCAAAACTCCAAGTCAGGCATGTTCCTCAAAGCACAGATTTATTAGTCATGTCATATTGGCACACCTGGGGGGAATTCGACTCTAAACTCCCCATGGGTTTTCCCCCATTTAAAAGCAGTTTTCTTTCTCCTGCCCATGCAATCCCTCACATGGTCCAATCAGGTCTCAGTCCAAGGGTCAATTTGGTCTCAGATCCCACTTCCTTAGCACCTGGTGAGAAAGGCCTTGGTTCCCAGAGGAAATAATTTTATTTTGGCTACAAGTCAGCTTTCAAGATTTTCTTCCTTTGCTTTGCATCTTTTGGCTGTCCTAAGTAATGGGGGGAGGAGGGGGGATATGGTTATGGGAAGCAAGCTGGAGGTGTTACAAAACAGAACTGCATAAGTTGGGGAAGAAGGTTCTTGCTTAGGCTTCTATCCTATGCTATGCGCAATTCTTT
This sequence comes from Laticauda colubrina, assembly GCA_015471245.1. Classification (NCBI taxonomy): domain Eukaryota; kingdom Metazoa; phylum Chordata; class Lepidosauria; order Squamata; family Elapidae; genus Laticauda; species Laticauda colubrina. Next base: position 11,437,466 of record BLBF01000060.1, on the reverse strand, counting down.
ATCAAAATATGCCAAGGTCAATGGACAGAGGCCTCATCACCACCTGGAAATGCCCACATGATGCTATACACAACTTTTAATTGGATGAGCCAATTGAATTATCAGGGGTGCGAAAGTTGCCATCACTTTGTATATGTGATTTACGCGCTCATTTTCTCAGATTCAGAATTCTTTTGTTGCTACCACTTGATTTCCAGTAAAAGATATCTTTTCTCTAATTAATGGAGTCTAAGTATTTCTTTCTTGGATTTTGAATGGAGCACCATCTGACACTCCAACTTTCTTTACCTCCTCCCTCCTGTTCCCATAGTGTTCTGATCTTGGCTTCCCCAAAAAGCACTAAGCAGACTTTTTGTCCCAGCAAAACCACTTTTATTAAATGAAAGTGAATTTCTTGCATTCACATTCAGCCAAAGGAATTCAGCCAGTTTTTCAAGGGTGTAATGAGGAGCACAGACCTCATCTAACTTGGAGAGCTGCCAGGTAAATATTTTCAAATGCAGTGCTGACAAGGAAGGGCTCAGCACAGCGTTTCTGAGATGTACAGACAAATCTTCCCACCGCTGCAATGAATGGTTTTCTACAAAAGCCCCCTCCCCTTTTGCTCCTCTTTTAATCCCTACGGGAGGGGGCCATTCATTACCCACCTGTGACCTTACTCCTACTTCGACCCTGAGTTAGTAGTTGTTCCTTTTGACAGCTCTGTACATGCGCAGGCTGTTGTCCAAGACCAAAGGCAGCTGATGACTACCAGACTGCCCTGGCCCCATCTCTGCCTCCAACGCAGAGCCCGCGCCTGAGCTTTCTCAGCCTCCACAACTGCCCCATGTTCCTCCTCAACCTCCTCACTGTCCAACTCTGCTGCCAGCTCTGCTAGCTGCTGCCAGGCCACAACACACAGCTCAACTCTGCTATGACTGCCCTGAAGGTGCCAGGGAAAATGGCTTCAAATGGCTGACAATCATTAGCCACAGAAAAGTCAGATCAATGGCCAACTCAGTTCCCAAGTGCTGGCATCAAGCCTAAGTGATCCAGGAAATCCCTCTGCAGAACAGTTCAAGGGGTTGGTTTCCTTGACTTATTTCTTCATCCATTGGTTCTTCAAATGAAGTTCTTCAAACCACCCTGTAAACCTTAAAATCTGGTTGGTTTATAAGATGTATGCTCAATTACATGCTCTTCAAAACATGTCAAGCCTCTAGGTCCCCACAAGATTCTAAACTGTAAACCCAATCAGACAAAATCAGAGGTGTCCATAGGATTTGTCAAAATGAGTCCAGCACAACACAATACAAGCTCTGCTCCTTTCATACGTGCATGTGACATTGCAACATAGAACACAAGTTGTAGAGCTTATATCTTGACAGCATGATGCTCCTTGCCTTGTTTGCCCCTCTGGAACATACACACCCAAACATTTCTGCACACAAGACTTCTGAGTTCACTAACCACATCATAGTCAAAGAAGTGAACCATGTTGTGGCTCACCACAATGGACAATTTCATTCTGTTTCAATAGAATAGAATGGAATAGAATGGAATAGAATAGAATAGAATAGAATAGAATAGAATAGAATAGAATAGA
>BLBF01000060.1:11424459-11435871 GCA_015471245.1 Laticauda colubrina | reverse complement strand
GAATAGAATAGAATAGAATAGAATAGAATAGAATAGAATAGAATAGAATAGAATAGAATAGAATAGAATTCTTTATTGGCCAAGTGTGATTGGACACACAAGAAATTTGTCTTGGTGCAAATGCTCAGTGTACATAAAAGAAAAGATACGTTCATTAATAGTCAAGAATCAAGTCAAGAATACAAGTCCATTTTAAGCTAAATACACCAAAGGTTGTGTGAACAGAGCTGTTACAACTTGCCCTTTGAAGTGAGCATACCTTTTCTTCTCTTTTCTCAAATAACATCACCCCTCTGTTCAGCCTGGCATTCCCACCATCCTCAGGCTATAAAAAGGGCACAAGGTTGAAGAAGCAATTCCATGTGCAATTTCTAGCATGCAGTGGGATAAAGAACAGGTCAAATAAACTTCTTTGGGGTGCTTGAGAAAACATGTCAGGGCTTATGTCTCTCTCTCTCTTTTTAGCATTCAGCATCAGTTATGGCTATAAAACAAATTGAATTGCTTTAAAAAGGGAGGGAAAGTCTTATTATAATGAGTGAATGAAGGGCAGTCAGTGCATGGAATGTGTTCAGGTTTTATTGGAGGGACTGAGGGCCAGTGTCCAATGGAAGGAAGATTTGAATTTGAATTTGAATTCTTTATGGTCATTGTATGTATATACACAGAATACATACAAGAGACCACAGTATACATACAGAGACCAAATCCAACACACACACGACAATCCCCAAACACCTCTCACCCCGCAAAATTCCCCACCCCCTAAAAACACACAAGCACCCACACAACAGACCAAGTAATACTGTCCAACAGCTCACTGATGGTGGTCCTTAAATTCATTGTTAAGTGCAATTATAGCTCTGGGATAAAAAATGATAAAAGATGAGATTCCAACCGACCAACTGACCAGGAGACCAAAGTCACTGAGCACATTGGAAGTTGCCTTTGGACAGTTTGAGGAATAGCAGCCTCTTGGCTAAATTTCAGTGAGATATGTTTGTCCCGAGGAATGGGAGGGAGGGCTTGCCAATTTCCTTGGAAGAGCAGGAATTAATTTCCACCATCAAATTGCCATCTGTCCTGCTGTTCTTGTCAAACAGAGAGAACCCTGGGGGGGCCTTCTTCTCCAGGGTGGCTTCGTCATGGGTTTGTTGCAGAAACTAAGCAAAGAAGGCTAAGCCTCCCTTTTCTGCCTCCAGGATCCATTAAGCAGAGTCAAAGCTGCTCTCTTAATGGACCCATTTAAGCTCAAATGAGGAGCTTTCCCCAGAATGGCTCAGCATTTTCTGTGCAAGTAGAACAGAGGTGGGTGTTCAGCTGGTTCTGACTGGTTCTGGAGAGCCCGTAGCAGAAATTCTGAGCAGTTCGGAGAACCAGCCAATGCCACCTCTGACTGGCCTTGCCCCCATCTCTTCTCCACCTCCCATTGAGTCCCAGCTGATTGGCTGGGTCTTCTTTGGTTGCCCTGCACAGGTGAACAGAGCTGGAAAGCAGGTTAGTGGGGTGGGGAGGGCAGGGGATTTTACAGTAACTTTCCCCTGCCACGCCCATCAAGCCATGCCCACCAAGCCAATCGGTAGTAAAAAATGTTGAATCCCACCACTGAAGTAGAAAGTGTTGCCCGCTGGGAAGGTGGAAAATGGGATCCCGAATGCACTCTGTTCTGCTAAGAGTGTCATAAAGTGTGGCATATCAATCAATCAATCGATTCAGAATAGAGCTGGAAGGACCTTGAAGATCCTCTATCAACCCCCCCCCCCACTCCTCAAGCGGACGCTATATCATTTCAGACAAATGGCTGTCCAGTCTTTTCCTAAAAACTTAAAAACTTCCAGTGATGGAGCACCTACAATTTCTGGTGGCAAGCCGTTCCACTGGTTGATTGCTCTCACTGTTAGGAAGTTTCTCCTTAGTTCCAGGTTGTTTCTCTCCTTGATTAGTCCCCATCTGTTTTTTTCTTGTCCTGCCTTTGGTGCTTTGGAAAATAGGTTGGACCCCCCCTTTTATTTCTTTGTGGCAGCCCCTCAAATACTAGAATACTACTATAATGTAACCCCTAGTGAGGGGTGGGCTTCTACCAGTTCCCACCTATTCGCTAGAACCACTTGTTAACATTCTAAGCAGTTCAGAGAACCGGTTGTTAGAAGAAATTACTGGCCTAATCCTGTAAGGAAAGCAGGAAGGAAACATTCTGGTGTTGCTTACAGAAACTGCCTCTCCATTGACCCTTATTACATTCTTGGCAGGACTAGATTTCCTGTCTCAGGAACGTCTCTGGAGTTGTTTTTTCTTCCTTTGCTGGTACTTTGCTTGTGTGGAGTGACCATTCAAAGTTACAATGGCACTGAAAAAGGTGACTTATGACTATTTTTCACACTTACGACTGCTGCAGCATCCCCACAGTCATGAGAGGTCAGGTGAGGAGATGCGTGCCTCGATGTGAGTGATATTGAGTTGGCCACACCCAGTCCACCCAGTCACATGACCACCAAGCCATGCCCACCAACTAAGCCACGCCCACAGAACTGGTTGAAAAATTTGAATCCCACCCCTGTCCTTCTTTTCTCTAGACTGGCCATGCAAGAGCAGTCTGTAATAAATCAGAACTAATGGGTTAGAGGAAAATGCTAACCTGTCTTCTTCATAAAGTCTAGCTTTTAAAATCCTTCTTAATGAACTGGAATTCCTGCACAGCATTCTGACAAGTCAAAGAACTAAACTCAGAGTGGATGTACATCTAATGAGGTGGAAAAAAACAATACTGCAGGATGCGGAGAAATGAATTGGTGGACATCATTCAGTCAGAACGGGGACCTTGTAAATTCCTTCTCCACGTTCTCTTATTGAAAATTTAGGAGTACCTTCAACTTGCATCATTCCAAAACTTTTCTGGTCAGATTTCAAATCTTATCAAAGTGACATGTATGTTTTCTGTTCTGTAGAGCCTGCATGCACCCCTTTTAAATATTCATAGAATCTCAAGATTGAGATGACATTTGTTCTTTTCATTAGCAATAATAGAGCGGTATAATTGGCTGATAGTATGCTGAAGCAGGTCAAAAGCTTTTCGGGCTGCCTGGTTGAAGTCTTTTGGGCTTCAATGAGCAACAGTGAGTCATTGAGTAGCCTTCCCTCCACCTCATGTCTGGCTTGAGTTCTCTGGGGCTGCCTAAAGCACAGAGAGGTCTGTCTTGATGGCTTTCAGTCTCTTTTGCTCAACCATTCTGTAGAGTTTTAAGCAGCTGGGTTGCTTATTTTCCATTTTTTTCTTGCCTCTTTCCTTTCTCATAAAGGATTTTCTAATTGCATTTTAATGGGTCTACGCACTGTATGTGTGTGTATGTAATAAATTGCCTTGAATATTTGAACAACAAGGCAAGATTTAAAAAAAACCTCATCCTCCCCCCCCCCGCCCCCCAAATATGCATCTGGGAACAAAGTGAGAATTCTCCACCAAATTTGCATGTGGATAAATTTGTCCAGGCAATGGAGAAATTATTCCTCCATTTCTCTGGGGCTAGGATCACGTCACCTTGGCAGTATTTAAAGCAGCTGCCTGGGCCCTTTGCAGAATGGAAGGAAGGGGCTGGTCTCTCCATCTTGGAGCTTTTAGGAAGATGCTGGAGACAGCTCTTTCTCCAGAATGCCTTTATCAGAAAAACAGAGTTGGAAGGGACCTTGGAGGTCTTCTAGTCCAACCCCCACTCAAGCAGGAGACCCTACACCCATAATGGCGAACCTATGACACATATGCCAGAGGTGAAATGCACAGCCCTTCAGGTTTCTGATGCACGTTGACCTGGAAACAGCCGAAAAAAATGGTCTGAATATGGCCCAGAAAACAGCCAAAAATGGCCTGAAAATGGCCCCCAAAATGCCCCCAAAATAGGCATGCATGCACCAGCCATTCCGGTTTGGATGCTTCATTTGGGTCTTCATTCCGGTTTGGGTGCTCAGTGCGGAAAAGGTTCATTATCTGTGCCATATGTCATTCCAGACCAATGGCTGTCCAGTTTCTTCTTAAAAGCCTCCAGTAATGGAGCACCCACAACTTTTGAAGGCAAATTGTTCCATTGGTTAATTGTTCTAACTGTTTTTTTATTAATTTATTTGTCAAATGCTAACAATAAAAATAAGAATAAACATAAGCATAAATACATGAAATAGGTACGAATAATTGGGGACAATAAAACAGGGACGGTAGGCACGATGGTGCAATTATGCATGCCCCTTACAGACCACTTAGGAATGGGGTGAGGCCAAGTTTGAGCTTAGTTTGAGGGTAAAAGAGATTTGGGTGTTAGAGGATGAGACAACAGAATCAGGTAGTGAGTTCCAGACATTGACCCCTCTGTTGCTGAAATCGTACTTCCTGCAATCAAGTTTGGAGTGGTTTACATTAAGTTTACATCTGTTGAGTGCTCTTGTATTATTGTGGCTGAAGCTGAAGTGTCATTAACTGGTAAGACATTGTAGCAGATAATTTTATGTACTATGCTTAAGTCCAATCTTAGCTAGCATAGTTCAAGGTTGTCTTGAAATTCTTCCTTACAGTAGATCCAGGTTGCTTCTCTCCTTGATTAGTTTCTGCTTCTTGTTTTGCCTTCAGGTGCTTCGGAGAATAGGCTGACCCCTTTTTCTTTGGGCAGCCTCTTAAGATATTGGAAGACTGCCATCATGTTGCCCCTTATCAGTTTTTCCTGACATTGCTGAGAGGTAAAGAGATGATCTGTGTGGCTATCTCCACCTCCGCAGATCAATGTGAAGCCTGGGAAGGGCAGATCAAATTATGCCATGAGACTTGGAAATTCAGAGGGTTTCTTTAGCCACCTGGTCTCCAGGATACATGCAAGTGCACTTCCATGAAAACGGGAAACCCCCTGAATCAGAACAAGCAAAACAAAATGCTTCAGAGAGCAACATCAGGGTTGCATCAAAATCAGATCTAGAAAATCATCTGGAAAGCAGATTGTTTTAGAGCAGAGGTGTCAAACTCAAGGCCCGCAGTCTGGATCCAGCCTGTGAGGTGCTTAGATCTAGCCCACAGCAAAGTATAGGCCTGCAGTGCCTCTGCCAGCAAAAACAGAGCTCAGGAGAGGTGCATGTCAATGGTGGTATTCAAATGTCTTTACTACCGGTTCTGTGGGCGTGACTTGGTGGGTGTGACAGGGGAAGGTTATTGCAAAATCTCCCTCCCCTCCCCACCCCACTAACCTGCTTTCCAGCTTCATTTTCCTGTGCAGGGCAACCAAAGAAGACCCAGCTAATCAGCTGGGACTCAGGGGGAGGCAGTGAATAGATGGGGTTGGCGGGGCCAATCAGAGAGGGCATTTGCCAGTTCTCTGAATTACTCAAAATTTCCGCTTCCGGTTCTCCAGAACTGGTCAGAACCTGCTGAATACCACTTCTGGTGTATGTGGCCCTCCCGAGCTCTGTTTTTGTTGGCAGAGGATTGCAGGAGCCCATCACAGCTGAAAATGGAGCTCAGGAGCCCATTTTCACTGGCCGTGCACTTGAGCCACCACAATGCTCCAGACACAAGGGATGTCAAGCTGGCCACACCCACCCCAACCCCAACACAACCCAGATGCGGCCCTCAATGAAATCATGTTTGACACTCCTGGTTTAGTGTGCAGGAAGGGTTCACATCTCTGGATCTTTCCTTTGACGTCTCTTTCTCTGCTCTTCTTCATTTAAAACTCTGATTTTTGAAGCAATCAGGGAAAAGAAGTTTTGTTCTGGATTGCTGGGCAGAGAAAATGCTTGATAGGCCCGGGTCTCTGGCAAATGGGCCAGCGTGTCTTATATATTATTTGAATCCCACCACTGATTTGGAAGCTCTCATCTCAATTTCTACCCCACCCTGCATACCTCTCCTATCTAGCCAAGGCAAAGCCAGGCCAATACCACTTTGAAAGACATTCTTGCTGACACCTAAACTTTCTGAGAGTAATTGGGGAGAAGGACCCTGGAGGCTGCTCCTCTAAGGCAGGGCTCTCCAAACCTGGCAATTTTAAGACTTCTGGACTTCAACTCCCAGAATTCCCCAGTCAGCATCTCCTGGAGAGGAAGGTGGCAAATCATCAGCATTCCCCATGCTATCTGGGGAGTGCTGGGAGTGAAAGGCTGAACCAATAGCAATAGCACCAGCACTTAGTTTTATATACCACTTCACAGTGCTTCACAGCTGTCTCTAAACAGTTTATAGAGTCAGCCTGTTGCCCCCAACAATCTGGGTCCTCATTTTACCCACCTCAAAGGATGGAAGGCTGAGTCAACCTTGAGTCATTGAAAATCAAACTGCTGGCAGTCAGCAGGATTAGCCTGCTGTACTTGCATTCTAACCACTGCACCACCACAGTAATAATAAAAGTATCCAAATGGGGCCCCACTCCCCTGCCTCCAATACCTTGTGGGAAAGCATCTCTGGTTCATTCACCTTCTAGGGAACCATAGTTCTTTCTTCTTGGTGGTGCAGTGGTTACAGTGCAGTATTGTAGACTACTTCTGCTTATTGCCAGCTGTCTGTAATTTGACAGCTCAAGCCCCTGTCAAACTGCACCAACGGATGCAAAGAGGATGTAAAATGGACAAAAAAAGCTTGCCATCCATTGATTAATGCGATGTATCCGTTCAGTACTCACTGCCTCCGTTTTGCTTCCTCTCTATCCGTCCAGCATCCGTTTATGGACGTTTCATCCGCTCAGAAAGTTTTGAGCTGCTCAAAACTTTTGCGCAGAAAATGTATCCAATTCGTCCACTCTGCATCCGCTACGCATCCGTTCTGCATCCGTTCTGCATCCGTTCTGCATCCGTTACGCATCCGCTATATCCGCTAGGCATCCGTTCCGCATCCACGCAACTCACATCTGCTCGGCCGCAGGGAGGAAGCGGAACGGATGCGGAACAGATGCAGAACGGATGCCCAGCGGATGCAGCACGGAAACAAAGCATTTAAAACAGAAAAAACTTTCGCAGAGGGGACCTATCTCGGATATTAAGGATGTCTACAGGATGCCTAGAGGATGCCTAGAGGATGCAAAGGGACACCTATGCTGCCTATAAAAAGGGGGAGCAACTCCTCTGGACCTCACTTTCAGAACAGCAGCCCTGCGGTGCAGACCTCTGCAGCCTTCATCTGACTCTTCCTCTTCCACAGCATCCAGTCATGTCCTCTGTGGATCATAACAAAGTCCTTTTGGCAGCCACCATCCTTCTGCAACAGTGCGAAGCCATCTACAGGTTCTGTGAACTCTACTACGGGAAGAAAAAGAGGTGGCCAAGAAGCGTCTGGGTACGAAGATGGTTTGCCAAAAAAGCAGAGTACGGACTGTACAACAAGCTGATGGTGGAGCTCAGGAACGAAGACACTCGGGCATTCCAGAACTTCATGAGGATGCCTCCAGCCATGTTTGACGAAGTTGTGCAGCGGCTGACACCAAGGTTGACCAAGGCAAACACCAACTTCCAGCCCAGCCTGGAACCTGGGCTCAAGGTGGCACTCACTCTGCGCCACCTGGCCTCAGGGACCACCTACAGGAGCATGCAGTATGGCTGGAGGGTGCCACACAACACCATCAGCATTGTGGTCAGAGAAGTGGTGCAGGCCATCATCGAAGAATACAAGGAGGAGCTCCTCCAGTGCCCCTCCACTGAAGAAGGATGGAAGAAAGTTGCAGAGCAGTGGTATCAGAGGTGGAACTTCCCCCATACCGTTGGAGCCATCGATGGCAAGCACGTGGCCTGCAAAGCGTCAGCCAACTCAGGGTCCTCTTATCACAACTACAAGGGCTTTTTCAGCATCATCCTCTTCTCCATGGTCGATGCTGACTACAAGTTCATGTACATCGATGCTGCAGGCAACGGGTCAGCTTCAGATGCCCAGGTATACAACGCAAGTGACCTCAAGGGTGGGCTGGAATGCAACCTCATCGTGGGCTTCCCAGATCCAGAACCCCTGCCCAATGACATAAAAGATGTGCCCTACTTCATCATGGGGGATGACGCCTTCTCCCTCACCACCTACCTCATGAAGCCCTACACCTCCAGACGCCTCACCCGTGAAGAGAGGATCTTCAACTACAGGCTGTCCAGGGCAAGGCGGGTGGTGGAGAACGCCTTTGGCATCCTGGCCAACAGGTTCCAGGTACTTCTCACCACCATGCAGCATCATCCAGAGACCGTGAGGAGGATCGTGGAAGCTTGCTGCATCCTGCAAAATCTCATGCGCACCCACTACCCAGTGTTGCAGAACAGGCTCGTGGACCTCCAACAAGGCAGTGGGGACATGGAGCCTGGGGAATGGAGGCAAGGGCGAAACCTGATAGACACTGAGGATGTGCAAGGCCCCAACAGAGCCTCACGTGAAGGGAAGAAGCAGCGCAACCTCTTGAAACACTGGTGCAACTCCCCAGCTGGAGCAGTGGAGTGGCAAGATAGGATGATAGATGCTTAATGGATGCTTCCTTCAGCCTGTCTCATCACACGGATGAGATTGTGCCATGTATGTTGGGTGGGCCTACAATGAACAAACAATTAATAAAGAGTTGTGTTTATGTTGACATGTGTGGATGATTGATTACATTGTTATTGATAATAAAGGGCCAAAGGTGTGGCACCTGGGAGGGTGGACCATACAGTCCCACTATGCTTGCACTGGAGGTTTATCTATCCCACAGCTATTACCCATCCCAAAGGTATCCCTGCCCATCCCACTGCTATCTTAACCCATCCCACAGCTATTACCCATCCCACAAGCATGCAAAGGCTTAAACCATTTCTAAAAGTTTCCAGCAAGACTTTATTTAAAAAAAGAAATGAAGCAAGTGTGTGAATCAAAAATAGACTTTATTAACAACAAGCTATAAAACAAAAATGAGTCTCTGGCACTCCTCTTGGTCGCTCAGTCTCAGGGGTGAAGGGTCCAGGTGCTGTGGAGGTGGCTGGTGCTGGAGTGCTTGTCATCAGCTCCTCCAGAAGCAGAAGCAGCAGAAGCCCAAGCCCCAGAAGAGCGAGCCCGTGCTGCAGAAGCCCCAGCAGAACCAGAGTGAGGGCCAGGGGGCCGGATGGTAGCCCTGTCCCTCTTGCAAGGGCTGGCAGCAGATGGCTGAGGCTTGCTGTGCTTCCGCATGGTTGTGGAGTTGCTGTCTGGCAGGGAGGCTGGCAGGCACCAAGGCTGGCAGGAAGGCTGGCAGGGAGACAGGCACCAAGGCTGGCAGGAAGGCAGGCACCAAGACTGGCAGGAAGGCTGGCAGGAAGGCTGGCAGGCAGGCTGGCAGGCAGGCACCAAGGCTGGCAGGATGGCTGGCACCAAGGCTGGCAGAAAGGCTGGCAGGGAGGCAGGCACCAAGGCTGGCAGGCAGACATGAACCAAGGCTGGCAGGAAGGCTGGCAGGGAGGCAGGCGCCAAGGCTGGCAGGAAGGCTGGCAGGGAGGCAGGCACCAAGGCTGGCAGCAAGGCTGGTAGGCAGGCAGCCAGCAAGGCTGGCAGGGAGGCTGGCAGCAAGGCTGGCAGGCAGGCAGCCACCAAGGCTGGCAGGGAGGCTGGCAGCAAGGCTGGCAGGCAGGCATGCAGGCAGGGCAGGGAAGGCAGGCACCAAGGCTGGCAGGAAGGCTGACACCAAGGTTGGCACCAAGGCTGGCACCAAGGCTGGCAGGAAGGCTGGCAGGGAGGCAGGCACCAAGGCTGACAGGGAGGCTGGCAGCAAGGCTGACAGGGAGGCTGGCAGCAAGGCTGGCAGGCAGGCATGCAGGCAGGGCAGGCAAGGCAGGCACCAAGGCTGGAAGGAAGGCTGGCACCAAGGTTGGCACCAAGGCTGGCACCAAGGCTGGCAGGAAGGCTGGCAGGGAGGCAGGCACCAAGGCTGACAGGGAGGCTTGCAGGGAGGCAGGCACCAAGGCTGGCAGGCAGGCAGGCACCAAGGCTGGCAGGCATGCTGGCAGGCAGGCATGCAGGCATGCTGGCATGCAGGCAGGCACCAAGGCTGGCAGGATGGCTGGCACCAAGGCTGGCAGGAAGGCTGGCAGGGAGGCAGGCACCAAGGCTGGCAGCAAGGCTGGTAGGCAGGCAGCCAGCAAGGCTGGCAGGGAGGCTGGCAGCAAAGCTGGCAGGCAGTCAGCCAGCAAGGCTGGCAGGGAGGCTGGCAGGGAGGCTGGCAGCAAGGCTGGCAGCAAGGCTTGCAGCAAGGCTTGCAGACAGGACAGGCAAGGCAGGCATCAAGGCTGGCAGGAAGGCTGGCAGGGAGGCAGGCACCAAGGCTGGCAGCCAGGCTGGCAGGCAGGCTGGCAGGGAGGCAGGCACCAAGGCTGGCAGCAAGGCTGGTAGGCAGGCAGGCAGCAAGACTGGCAGGGAGGCAGGCACCAAGGCTGGTAGGCAGGCAGTCAGCAAGGCTGGCAGGGAGGCTGGCAGCAAGGCTGGCAGGCAGGCAGCCACCAAGGCTGACAGGGAGGCTGGCAGCAAGGCTGGCAGGCAGGCATGCAGGCAGGGCAGGCAAGGCAGGCACCAAGGCTGGCAGGAAGGCTGACACCAAGGTTGGCACCAAGGCTGGCACCAAGGCTGGCAGGAAGGCTGGCAGGGAGGCAGGCACCAAGGCTGACAGGGAGGCTGGCAGGGAGGCTGGCAGCAAGGCTGGCAGGCAGGCAGCCACCAAGGCTGGCAGGGAGGCTGGCAGGGAGGCTGGCAGGGAGGCTTGCAGGCAGGCATGCAGGCAGGGCAGGCAAGGCTGTCAATCCATCCGGCAGCAGGTCTTTCCTCTGAATGGTGACCTGCTTCCGAGCTGCTTCCCTTATATCCGTGGGGCTTACGCAATGCATCCTCCCCGCATGTGCAATTAACGTTAGGCATCCGTTAGGCTTCCGCTGTGCATCTGCTAGGCTTCCGCTCTGCATCCGCTTCATCCGCTGTGCATCCGCTCTGCATCCGCTGTATCCGTTCCGCGTCCACTTTGCTGAGGTCCCCCGGAAGCCTAGCGGATGTGCCATCCGCTCCCATCCCGCTTCCATCTGCTAGGCTTCCGTTCCGCATCCGTTTTCCATCCACTCTGCGTCCTCCCTGCATCCATTCCTTTCCGTGTTATCTGCTCTGGTTATGCAAATTTTCGGCCCTTCTGAGAGCGGATAACAATGGATGGAACATTTTTCTCGTCCGTTGTGTCCTTTTTACTAACGTTTTGCATCCGTTGGGCAGTGTGACAGGGCCTTCGAATCTCACCAGGCTCAAGATTGATCCAGCCTCCCATCCTTCCGAGGTGGCTAAAATGAGGAACCAGATTGTTGGGGGAAAGAGGCTGACTCTGGAAACCGCTTGGAGAGGACTTTAAAGCACTATAAAATGGTATATAAGTCTAAATGTTATTGTTATTGCCCTTCCTTCCTTCCTTCCTTCCTTCCTTCCTTCCTTCCTTCCTTCCT
>BLBF01000060.1:11386957-11424449 GCA_015471245.1 Laticauda colubrina | reverse complement strand
CCTTCCTTCCTTCCTTCCTTCCTTCCTTCCTTCCTTCCTTCCTTCCTTCCTTCCTTCCTTCCTTCCTTCCTTCCTTCCTTGGTGGTGCAGTGGTTAGAATGCAGCATTGCAGGCTGATTCTGGATGATTCCACAGCCAGGAGTACAACTGTCACCAGCTCAAGGTAGACTCAGCCTCCCATCCTTCTGAAGTGGGTCAAATGAGGACCCAGATTGTTGGGAGGCAAGAAACTGACTCTGTAAACTGCTTAGACAGGGTTGTAAAAGCACTGTGAAACAGTATATAAAGGCCCTGTCACACTGCCCAACGGATGCAAAACGTTTGTAAAAAGGACACAGCGGACGAGAAAAATGTTCCATCCGTTGTTATCCGCTCTCAAAAGGGGCAAAAATTTGCAAAACCAGAGCAGATAACACGGAAAGGAACGGACGGAGGGAGGACGCAGGGCGGATGGAAAGCGGATGCTCAACAGAAGCCTAGCGGATGGAAGCAGATGGGAGTGGATGGCACATCCGTAAGGCTTCCGGGGGGCCGCAGCAAAGTGGACGCGGAACGGATACAGTGGATGCAGAGCGGATGCCAAGCGGATGAAGCAGATGCACAGCGGAAGCCTAGTGGATGCAGAGCGGAAGCCTAGTGGATGCCTAGCGTTCACTGCGCATGCGGGGAGGATGCATTGCGTCAGCCCCGCAGATATAAAGGGAAGCAGCTCGGAAGCAGGTCACCATTCAGAGGAAAGACCTGCTGCCAGACACAGCTCTCGAGCCTGCCTGCCAGCCTGCCTGCCTTGCTGCCTGCCTTCCTGCCAGCCTGCCTGCCAGCCTCCCTGGCTGCCTGTCTGCCAGCCTTGCTGCCAGCCTTGCTGCCTGCCTGCCAGCCTTGCTGCCTGCCTGCCAGCCTTGCTGCCTGCCTGCCTGCCAGCCTTGCTGCCTGCCTGCCTGCCAGCCTTGCTGCCTGCCAGCCTGCCAGCCTGCCAGCCAGCCACACCACAACCATGTGGAAAAAAAGAAAGCCTCAGTCATCTGCTGCCAGCCCTGGCAAGAGGGACAGGGCCACCCTCCCACTCCCTGGCTCTCATTCTGCTTCTGCTGGGGCTTCTGTAGCACGGGCTCGCTCTTCTGGGGCTGGGGCTTCTGCTGCTTCTGCTTCTGGAGGAGCTGATGATGATGCTTATGGCGGTGGTGCTTCTGCTCTTGCTTACTCTACTGATACTGCTTCTGGCGGTGGTGCTTCTGCTAGTGCTTACTCTGCTGATGCTGCTTCTGGCGGTGGTGCTTCTGCTGGTGTGTACTCTGCTGAAGCTGCTCCTGGTCCTGCTGGTCCTGCTGGTCCTGGTCCTGCTCCTGGTCCTACTCATGCTCCTGGTACTGCTCGTGTTCCTGGTCTCCGTCGTGCTCCTGGTCCTGCTGGTGCTGCTGCTGGTGCTGCTGGTGATTCTCCTGCTGGTGCTGCTGGTGATTCTCCTGCTGGTGATTGTCCTGCTGCTGCTGCTGCTGCTGGTGGTGGTGGTGTGGAGGAGCAGCCCCTACAAGAACCTTGAAGCACCTCTAATGAGGGCCCAGATGGCCCCGCCAGAGGGAGAAAGAGGCATACGCGTGAAGAGGAGAGGAGGCAATAATCCATCGAGGAGGAACATGAGGATGAGGTGCTGGAGTGGCTGAGAGAGAATGAGTATCTCTGGCAGAAGGGACACAGGCTCTATAGGGACACCAAAAGGAAGCAGGCTGCTTGGAGAGAGAAGGCGGAGAGCCTGGGCTACACTTCGGAGGTGCTCCTCGGCTGGTGGAAGCACATGCACACCTGGTACGGGAAGCTGCACCTCAAGAAATCTGGCCAGGCCACGGTCAAGCTGACGGACCGAGAGACCTACGTGATGGCCAAATGCAGCTTCTTGGAGGGTGAGATCCGCCACCAAGGAGCAGCCCCTCTCACAACCCTCTCTCTCAGGCAGCCTGCTGAGAGCCAGTCCTCTTCCGGCAGAGAGTCAGCTCCTGTCTCTAGGCAGGAATCTGTGGAGCATGCCATGATGGAGAACCCCCTGACAGCTGTGGTACCCGTGGCGGAGCGCATGTTGGACTCCTTGGCGCGGTGGGAGAAAGGAGACGGCACTTCCACCACAGTCCAACCCATATCCACCCCCAGCTCCACCTCCACAGAAAGGCAGAGAGCCAGACGGCAGGAGGGGCAGAGCCACACTGTCCTGCTGGAGATAAGAGACACCATCAGGAGCAGCATAGATATCCTCTCTCAGCTGGTCCACACCGACTCCTCATCCTCCAACCGCAAGCCCTTCCTCACCTATGTCAACCAGACCCTCACGGACATGGCAGAACCCCAGTACCAGGTGGTGAAGGAAAGGATCACCGATCTGCTTCACAACCCTCCAGATCCAGGTGAACCTGCTCCCACCCAGTCCAGGTCTGCTCCTCCACCTTCACCCCAGGTGATGTTACTCCCATTCCAAGGCTTTTCACAGGCCCTCACCTACCAGGGCTACGGCTACCAGGAGGTCCAGCAGCACAGGCAGCAGCCCTTCCCAATCCAGGCACAGGTCCATCGGACGACACCGTTGCCACCAGTTCCACTTATGCCACTGATGCCACCCACGCCAATGATGCCACCTGTTCTGTATAAAGAATAGTAGACTCCTAAATACAGGTTTCTGATTGGCTAAAGAACTTGAATGGGGATTGGTTCAAAAAGGAACCAATCCACGTAGCTGCTCAAAGGCGGCAAATATTAAATACCTGTCATTGACTACAAGCCGGCAGAGAAAAACCTATAAAAGGCTGCCGCAGCTTGAGCCAATGTTCCGTTTTTCAACTGTGTTATAAAATAAAGGCTTTGTTGTTGGAACCCGGTCTACCTTGCGTCTTTCCGGACGGAATACTGGCGATGAGGATGGGATCATCCTAAATGCGAGATTGAGCATGCGGTGACAGAGAAAACCAGACAAAGAACAATGGCTGGAAACAACGCGCCGCCCGCACCCTTCAATCCCAATGAAGAGGATTGGGAATCCTATGTAGACTGTTTCCAGATGTACCTGGAGAGCAATGAGATGGAGGAAATCTCAGACCAGCGCAAGAGAGCTGTTTTCTTGACACACTGTGGGCCCGCAATATTCAAAATGGCCAAGGCTTTGGCGAAGCACCAAGATGTAAAACAATTGACTTGGACAGAGCTCCAAAGAACATTAAAGGCCCACTATGCACCGGTGGTGTCAAATTTAATAAAGCGGCACGAGTTTTATCGGAGAGACCAGAAAGAAGGCGAAACCATCGCTGATTTTGTGGCAGCCCTCCGACAAATAGTGGGAATGTGCAAGTTTCTGAACTTAGATGAAGCGATGCGGGATCGAGTAATATTGGAGTTAAGAGACTCTAATATACAGAGCAAGCTACTGAATAAACCCAACATATCAGTAGCCGAAGCTATTGCAGAAGCCTCGGCTGCTGGATCCGTTAAAAAAATTGGCGGATAAAATGAAACAAATGAACGCGAACAACGATGAAACAAGCCCGGCCAGAGGGAAAAAACAATCTCCCACCACCACTCATTACAGAGAATTCGACGAGACATCAGAATCCGGGGAGGAAGACGACGAAATCCACCGCCTATACGCCAACAAGAAAGGGCGCGAAAACAGAAATCGGCGGGAATGTGCTGGCTGTGGGGGAAACCATCCTCAAGCTGATTGCAGATTCCTCGCTGACATTTGCAGAGCATGCAAGAAAAGGGGGCATATCGAGAGAGTCTGCAGGAACAAAAAGAATTACAGCCCAAAAAGACGCAGCGACTCCCCAGCAAAGACTGAGCCAAAATTATCCGAGAGAAAGTGGCAGCGAAACAAGCAAGCCACTAACCGAGAGAAAGCATACCAAACTTTCACTATCGGAAGTGCTCAGACGGAAAGCGGGAAGTAAGTAAAAATAATTGTAAAAATTGAAGACAACCCCTGCGAAATGGAGGTTGACTCTGGATCTTTCCTATCAATGGTGTCATGGGACACCATCAAAAAACTGGTCCCAGACATCAAGATCAAGGAACTCCAGAGACAAAAACTAACCCTCAAGGACTATCAAGGAAACCGAATTCCTGTAGTACGCCTAGGACATTTCCGAGTCGCCTACAGACAACATGTCGCAGTACTACCATTAACGATAGTCGACCGAGATCGACCAAGCCTCCTGGGCATCGAATGGTTCGCACCATTGGGCATCGGGATGACCGGAGTAGACCGGGTGGCCACAACTGACTGGGAAGAAGACCTGATCCAAGAATTCCAGGACATTTTCGATGGCTCCCTAGGCAGGTATCGGGAGACCCCAATTTCTTTTAGTCTAGACCCCCAAGTAGCCCCTAGAAGACTAAAGGCCAGACGAGTTCCTTTTGCTCTAAAAGCAAAAATAGAGGAACAACTAGATAAATTGATAAATCAAGGGGTCTTAGAGCCTGTAGACCATGCCAAATGGGAAACACCAATTGTAACGCCAATTAAACCAGACAGGTCGGTTCGAATCTGTGGCGACTACAAGGCTACCCTGAACCACGCGTTGCAACAAAGCACATACCCAGTGCCAGTCGTACAACACTTATTACACTCCCTTGGGGGAGGAAAAGTTTTCGCTAAACTAGACCTAGCACAAGCGTACCAACAGCTCCCAGTAGACCCTTTAACAGCTGAAGCACAAACAATAGTGACTCACAAAGGGGCATTCAAATGCAACAGACTCCAATTTGGAGTGAGCGTAGCCCCAGGCGTTTTCCAGAGCCTCATGGAACACCTGTTAAATAGTATAAAAGGAGTCGTACCATACTTCGACGACGTCCTAATTTCGGCCAAAGATGCAACTCAACTTAAAAAAAGACTTAAAGATGTACTAAATAAATTCAGAGAGTCTGGCCTTAAAGTAAAAAAAGAAAAATGCTGTTTAATGACTGATCGCGTCGAATTTTTGGGATATTTGATAGATGGAGAGGGCATACACCCTAGCGAAAAAAAAGTCAGAGCTATTAAAGATGCACCAGAACCAAGGAATAAAACTGAACTGCGGCATTTTTGGGACTAATAAATTTTTATAATGTGTTCCTACCCCACAAAGCAACAATAGCGGAACCATTAAACCAATTACTGGATAAGAAAACAATTTGGACTTGGGGGTATAGAGAAAAGAAAGCTTTCCAAAGAATAAAAAACTTAACATCAAACACCGTTCTCATCCAGTTTAGCAACACACTGCCATTGACAGTAACCTGCGATGCCTCACCATTTGGAGTGGGTGCCATCCTGATTCACAAATTGCCAGACGGAAGAGAGGCACCCGTCGCATACTATTCAAAGACTCTGTCTAAAGCCGAGCGAAATTATAGGCAATTGGACAGGGAAGCCCTGGCAATCGTCGCCAGAGTAAAACGCTTCCACTAATATCTATATGGAAGAATATTTGTAATAGTAACAGACCATAAACCGCTACTTGGAATTTTGGCGGGAAACAAACCAACACCGAACATTTTATCCCCGCGAATGACTAGATGGTCAGAATTCCTAGCAGCCTACTCGTATACTCTAACACATCGGCCTGGGAAACAAATCTCCCATTCAGACGCTTTGAGCAGAACTCCGCTACCAATTATAGAGGAAGACCCGGCACCAATGATGACCACCTTGCAGATAGAGACATGCCCAAATCTGCCCATATCTGCAAATGATGTCGCCAGAGCCACCGCAAAGGACCCATTGACTGCCCGTGTACTGAACTGGGTAGGTAAAGGCTGGCCGGAAAACCAAAAAACTGAGAACTTTAAGCCTTTCCGGACCAGACAAACTGAACTTTCAATTCAAAAGGGTTGTTTGTTATGGGGTGATCGGGTTGTTATCCCCTCCAAATTACAAACAAGGGTACTCAATATGCTTCACGAAGGCCACCCGGGAATTGTTGAAATGAAAAGCCTTGCTAGAAGCTATGTCTGGTGGCCGGGTATAGATAGGGACATTGAATACTGGGTAAATTCGTGTAACAAATGCCAAAGAAATAGGCCTTCCCCGCCACAAGCACCCATAAGGGACTGGGAAACCCCACGAGGCCCCTGGTCACGAATCCACATCGACTTTGTGGGTCCGACTAAGGGACATACTTTCCTCATTGTCATAGATGCATACTCAAATTGGCTAGATGTTAAAATTATGTCATCTACGACAACTGAAACCCTTATTAAACAACTGGACAAACTCTTTGCGACCCATGGCCTGCCGGACGTCCTAGTGTCCGACAACGGGCCACAGTTAACGAGCATCCAATTCGAACAATACCTAGCCTCCCTAGGTATCAGACATGCCCTAACCACGTCGGCCCATCCGGCTGCGAACAGCAGGGCAGAGAGAATGGTTAGATTTACAAAAGAAGGGTTAGAAAGAATGGACATTGGGGATGTCCAAGATAAAATAAATCGCCTGCTCACCCTCCAGCATATCACACCCAGTACCATAAAAAACAAAAGTCCGGCGGAACTACTAATGGGGAGAAAAATAAGGTCTCAACTAGACAGATTGCACCCAAACTATACACCAGAAACCCCCCCCCCCTGACTCCTCCACCCATTTCAGGACATTTGAAATAGGCGACCTAGTCTATGCAAAAAATTTTAGCAGGGACCCATTATGGCTACCAGGAACAATCACGCAAATTACAGGCCCCGGTCCTACCGACTTACCATAGACGACGGCAGGGAATGGAAGCGGCACATAGACCAGCTTTGTTCCTGAAACATCGAAAGAAGTACAAACACAAAACCACAAATATTAAAAAATGACGAAAACCAAACCAAAGGGGAGGGGGGAAATACGAGAAAATAATAAAGAACCGTTAAAATTAAATACAGAATACAATAGCAATCAAAAAGAGCATAAAAGAGACTTACAGTTAGAAGACAATCGTGGGGAAAGTCCAGACGAAGGGGCCAGCCACCACCGACCTAAGAAATCTAGGCGGCAGTAAAATGGCTGACTCACCCTTCCAGGCGGTTCCATGGGAAAGAACAAGAGAGACAGCAACCCCATCCGAACTGGTTGAAGTCTTCAACAGGAATGAACCGCGCAAGTCCAGTCGAGTCAAAAGAAGCCCCACCTACCTGCGCGACTATGTCACCGCGTAGGACTAGGCCAAGAGGGGAGGGGTGTTCTTTATAAAGAATAGTAGACTCCTAAATACAGGTTTCTGATTGGCTAAAGAACTTGAATGGGGATTGGTTCAAAAGGAACCAATCCACATAGCTGCTCAAAGGCGGCAAATATTAAATACCTGTCATTGGCTACAAGCTGGCAGAGAAAAACCTATAAAAGGCTTCCGCAGCTTGAGCCAATGTTCCGTTTTTCAACTGTGTTATAAAATAAAGACTTTGTTGTTGGAACCCGGTCTACCTCGCGTCTTTCTGGACAGAACACCACCCATGCCACCGATGCCACCAACGCCACCGATGCCACCAACGCCAGTCCTCACCCAGCTGCAGACCAGACAGCCCCAGTACACTGCTCCTTCCTCCACCCCACAGCCAAGCCCGGCCTCAGTACATCTGTCATCAGTACTGGGGCTGACACCCCATGGCATGGACGAAGGAGCTCTCAACACCACGGGGCTGAGCCAGCTGTCTGAGAGCTTTCTCAACACACCGTCACCTGTTGTCCTCTCGGGGCAAGGCACCCCAGTGGCACTTCAGACCAGCACTCCAGCAGCAGCCACCTCCACAGCCCCTGGACCCTTCACCCCTGAGACTGGGCACACCTCTGAGTGACAGAGAAGAGTGCCAGAGACTGGGTGGCTACCTGTGGACTTTATTTGGACACTTGACTTGGGTCATTTTTTTTTTTTACAGCTTGTTATTAATAAAGTTTATCTTTGCTTCACACACTTGCTTCATTTATTTTTTTCAATAAAGTCTTGGTGGAAACTTTTAGAAATGGTTTAAGCCTTTGCATGCTTGTGGGATGGGTAAGGATACCTTTGGGATGGGTAAGGATAGCTGTGGGATGGGCATGGATACCTTTGGGATACCCTTTATTATCAATAATAATGTAATCATTCATCCACACATTTCAACATAAACACAACTCTTTATTAAGCGCCCTGTTCATTGTAGGCCAACCCAACATACATGGCCCAATCTCATCCGTGTGATGAGACAGGCTGAAGGAAGCATCCATTAAGCATCTATCATCCTGTCTTGCCACTCCACTGCTCCAGCTGGGGAGTTGCACCAGTGTTTCAAGAGGTTGCGCTGCTTCTTCCCTTCACGTGAGGCTCTGTTGGGGCCTTGTACATCCTCAGTGTCTATCAGGATTTGCCCTTGCCTCCATTCCCCAGGCTCCATGTCCCCATTGCCTTGTTGGAGGTCCACGAGCCTGTTCTGCAAGACTGGGTAGCGGGTGCGCATGAGATTGTGCAGGATGCAGCAAGCTTCCACGATGTTCTTCACGGTCTCTGGGCGATACTGCATGGTGGTGAGAAGTACCTGGAATCTGTTGGCCAGGATGCCAAAGGCGTTCTCCACCACCCGCCTTGCCCTGGACAGCCTGTAGTTGAAGATCCTCTCTTCACGGGTGAGGCATCTGGAGGTGTAGGGCTTCATGAGGTAGGTTCTGAGGGAGAAGGCGTCATCCCCCATGATGAAGTAGGGCACATCTTTTGTGTCGTTGAGCAGGGGGTCTGGATCTGGGAAGCCCACAATGAGATTGCCTTCCAGCCCCTCCTTGAGGTCACTGGCGTTGTATTCCTGGGCATCTGAAGCTGACCCGTTGCCTGAAGCATCGATGTACATGAACCTGTAGTCAGCATCGACCATGGCAAAGAGGATGATGCTGAAGAAGCCCTTGTAGTTGAAATAAGTGGACCCTGACTTGGCTGGAGTTTTGCAGGCCACGTGCTTGCCATCTATGGCTCCAACAGTATGGGGGAAGTTCCACTTCTGATACCACTGCTCTGCAACTTTCTTCCAGTCTTCTTCAGTGGAAGGGCACTGGAGGAGCTCCTCCAGGTATTCTTCGATGATGACCTGCACCACTTCTCTGACCACAATGCCGATGGTGTTCTGTGGCACCCTCCAGCTGTACTGCATGCTCCTGTATGTGGTCCTGGAGGCCAGGTGGCGCAGAGTCAGTGCCACCTTGAGCCCAAGGTCCGGGCTGGGCTGGAATTCGGTGCTCTGCTTGGTCAACCTGGGTCTCAGCCGCTCCACAACTTCGTCAAACATGGCTGGCAGCATGAAGTTCTGGAATGCACGAGGGTCTTCGTTCCTCAGCTCCACCATCAGCTTGTTGTACAGTCTGTACTTTGCTCTTCTGCTGATTCATCTTCGGACCCAGACACTTCTTGGCTGCCTCCTTTTCTTCACGTAGAACAGGTGAAAGAGCCTGTAGATGGCTTCGCACTGTTGCAGAACGATGGTGGCTACCAAAAGGAGTGTGTTATGATCAATGGTGGAGATGACTGGATGCTGTGGAAGAGCAAGATGAAGGCTGAAGAGGTCTGCACAGCAGGGCTGCTGGACTGAAAGTGAGATCCAGGTGAGTTCCTCCCCCTTTTTAAAGGAAATATAGGTTTTCTACTGAGTGTCCTTTTGCATCCTCTAGGCATCCTGCAGACATCCTAAATATCCGAGATACGTCCCCTCTGCGAACGTTTTTTCCGTTTTAATGCTTTGTATGCAAGCTGCATCCACTTTCATCCTTTCTCCATCCGTGCTATGAACACTGCGCGTCCGTTCCACGTCCGTTTTGCTTCCTCCCTGTGTCCATTTTCCGCTGGAGCAGATGCGAGTTGCGCGGATGCTCAGCGGATGTCTAGCGGATATAGCGGATGCGTAACGGATGACGACGGATGTAGAACGGATGTAGAACGGATGTTCCCCGTATGCATTGCGGATGCGGAATGGACGCGTTGGATACATTTTCCACTCAAAAAGTTTTGAGCAGCTCAAAAGTTTTTGAGTGGATGGAACCTCAGTCGATGGATGCTGGACGGATAGAGAGGATGAAAAATGGACACAGTGAGTACAGAACGGAAGCATCGCATTAACCAACGGATGGCAAGTGTTTCTCTCCGTTTTACATCCTCTTTCCATCCGTTGGTGCAGTGTGACATGGGCTTTAGCTGTTCTCTTGTATTCAACTGTGAATATCACTATGGATCAACAATTCAGCAAATCTGTTGGTTCAAAATGCCAGCTCAAAATGGTTACTCAGTTCATAGCTAGAAGACAAGAAGAGACATGTAGAGTTGAGGAAGATATACAGGTATACCAACAGAAACTCTCACAACTTCTGTTCCATGGGTTGTGTCCTCACTGTCAGGAAATTTCTTTTTATTTCCAGGTTGAATCTCTCCTTGGTCAGTTTCCATCCATAATTCCTTGTCTGGCCTTTGGGTGCTTTGGAAAATAGCTTGACCTCCTTCATCTTTGTGGCAGCCCCTCAAATACTGGAAGATGTTCCCCTCTCTCCCCTGGTCCTTCTTTTCACTAGACTAGCCAGGCTCAGTTCCTGCAACCATTCATCATCATCAAGATAAAAGAAACAGAAGTACAAAACCTACATCTTGGAACCTAGGACATCTGAATCTGGATAGATCTTCACAATTTCTCCCCAAAAGGCAAATGTCCCCTCCTTCAGAGACACTGAGACCCCATGAAGAACATGGGCTTCTGGCCAGCTCCTGCTCTAAGCTCATGAGTAACATCATGGACCATGTACATTGTTGGCCACCTCCTTTTCTTCTCGTAGTAGAGTTGAAAGAGCCTGTAGATGGCTTTGAACTGTTGCAGAACGATGGTGGCTACCAAAAGGACTGTGTTACTATCCATGGTGGACATGACTGGATGCTGTGGAAGAGCAAGAGGCAGAGCAAGGCTGCAGAGGTCTGCACAGCAGGGCTGCTGGTCTGAAAGTGAGATCCAGGTGACTTGCTCCCCCTTTTTATAGGCAATATAGGTTTTCCAGTATGTGTCCTTCTGCATCCTCTAGGCATCCTCTGGACATCCTTAATATCCGAGATAGGTCCCCTCTGCGAACGTTTTTTCCATTTTAAATACTTTGTTTGCGAGCTGCATCCGCTTTCATCCTTTCTCCATCCGTGCTACTAATGCTGCGTGTCCGTTCCGCGTCCTTTCTGCTTCCTCCCTGTGTCCGCTTTCCTCTGGAGAGGATTTGAGTTGCGCAATGCGCAGCGGATGCCTAGTGGATGTAGCGGACGCGTTGGATACATTTTCCGCTCAAAAAGTTTTGAGCAGCTCAAAATTTTTTGAGCGGATGAAATGTCAATAGACGGATGCTGGACGGATAGAGAGGAAGAAAAACGGACGCAGTGAGAACAAAACGGAAGCATCGCGTTAACCAACGGATGGCAAGAGTTTTTCTCTGTTTTACATCCTCTTTCCATCCATTGGTGCAGTGTGACAGGGGCTTAAATCTAAGTGCCGGTATTATTGCTATTCTCTCCAATAGTTTACTCAGGCATGTGGGTCGGTCATACCTGCAAGGAATCTTTTACAGCAACCATTTAGTGAGTGTTGAGTGCATTCCTGACCTTCCTGCCTCTTTCTGCTCAAGGACTGAAATAGCCCAGTGGCAGAGCCCGTGAGGGAGGCATACCAAGCCACAGCCCAAAGGAGAAGAAAATTAGTTGGTGGCCAGTCATCCCGCACCAGCTCTGATGAAACAATCATTGGGTCTGTCCTTTTTTCAAAACGATCATTGGTCCATTCCCAAAGAAAATCTGGATCGAAAGGTGTTTCTGTTGCTTTACTCATAGCCTCTGAGTGCTCTGAAGGAGGCCAACATTTTCCCAGATACAACAAACAAAACTGCCAAAAATTGTTATCTTCCTCACTTCTTTCCCCCCTCCCTCAGAGATGGTATTCAGCTGGTTCTGACCAGTTCTAGAGAACCAGCAGCGGAAATTTTGAGTAGTTTGGAGAACTGGCAAATCCTGCCTCTGACCCCATCTCTCCTCTGCCTCCCATTGAGTCCCAGCTAATTGGCTGGGTCTTCTTTGGTTGCCCTGCACAGGAGAATGGAACTGGAAAGCAGGTTAGTGAGATGGGGAGGAAGTGGGGATTTTGCAGTAACCTTCCCCTACCACACCCACAAAGCCATGCCACAGAACTGGTAGTAAAAAAAAAATTGAATCCCACCATTGCCACCCACCCATGCTTATACACACACACACAACACTTTGTTTTGGCAAGGTGAACTGATTTGATGGATCAAATTTCAAGGTGAACTGATTAGATGGATCGAAAGCCTGTTTCTTTCCTATACTTTGCTTTATGCTTCATACAAATGTGAAGCCTCCTTCATCTTTTTAATCTTAAAACAAAATGGGACTGGCATGGATGCAACTATAATCTGGGAGGCCATCCAGAATGGAGGAGCACTCAGAGGCATTTCTGGCAGAAAGGTTTAATGGTGCCAAATTCCACTCTTGAATGGCAACAATGCCACTGGTTGTCCTTGAGCAGAGAATGAGGTGCACTCACCAATTAGGCAACTTCTGCCTGGCTTCCTTTGAATGCCTCGGAAAGTGAAGTATCCATCCAGTATGTAAAGTATTAGTAGTACCACTTTATAAATCCTTTGTAAGGTCACACCTGGGATACTGCATCCAGTTTTGGTTACCACATCACAAAAGAAAGATGTTGATACTTTGAAAAAAAGTGCAAAGAAGAGCAACTAGGATAATTAAAGGCCTGGAGACTAATGTTCTGACCCAACCTTAGCAGAACCAAGAAACCGACTCCTTGTCCCGAAAAAAAACTCCTCTTTATTTAGTTACTGTGAATTCATGGCATTCAAACATAGAAAAGTCCTGGCAATAATAATTAATTGCAAGAACAGACCTTATCAGTCCTTGTATAGTTGCCAGACCAAGAGCTTCCAGTCACAAAGCTGTAAATTAAATACCTGGCAAGAAATCTCTGTGAGGCATGAACTCTGATAAGCAAATCTTCCAAAAGAAATATGAACTAATTGTCTCCTGCAACCACCATTCTCCTTTTGCTTCTATTTATTCAGCATCTACACATGCCTTTCCTTCTGAGTTGGCCCCTGTTCCTTAATTGTTCTCCCCTCCTGACTGTTCTGTGCATAAACGTATCTAGAACAGACTCCAACTGTTCTTCTTCCCCACTTGACTCTGTAGGCAGCTGGGAAATGTCAGACGGCTTTGGCCCTATCTCTGCTTCTGATACAGAGCATCCATCAGAGTCTTCCCCAGACTCCAAGACTGGCCCAAGTTCCTTCCCAGTGTCCTCACTGTCCGAATCTGCCACCAGCTCTGCTGGCAACTGGTGGGCCACAACAATTAAAACATGAAGAACAGTTGCAGGATATGGGTTTGGCTAATCTAGAGAAAAGAAGGACTGGGGTGACATGATAGCAGTATTCCAGTATTTGATGATCCTTCAGCTGCTGCCATCACTCATGCCCCAGCCTGTCCTCTCTCACCTGCTGCCCACTGCCTTCTCAGCCTTGCTTCCCCTCAGCTGCCAATATGTTCTCCTGAGTGTTCTATCTGCCCACAATGCAGTTGCTGTGTTTCATTCTATGCATACACCCAAAGGCTCAAAAGATGCTGGCTTTGTTCT
Source organism: Laticauda colubrina (assembly GCA_015471245.1). Taxonomy (NCBI): domain Eukaryota; kingdom Metazoa; phylum Chordata; class Lepidosauria; order Squamata; family Elapidae; genus Laticauda; species Laticauda colubrina. Next base: position 11,410,814 of record BLBF01000060.1, on the reverse strand, counting down.
GGGCATTAAACTACCTGGCAAACAAGATGCTTCATGGCTTGTGCATGGAACATTTTGTATATCTGTTATCATCCACATTTTCATGTTTTCACTTTATAAGTTCTTGGTGAGGTCACACTTGGAATAGTGCATCTATTTTTGGTCATCACAATGTAAAAAAAAATGCTGAGACTCTGGAAAGAAGGCAGAGAAGAGCAACAGAGATGATCAAGGGACTGGAGGTTAAACTATGTAAAGAACAGTTGCTGGAATTGGTTATGTCTAGTTAGATGAAAAGAAGGACTAGGGAGGACATGATCGTTGTCTTCTCAAGGGCTGCCACAAAGAAGAGGGAGTCAAGCTATTCTACAAAGCATTGGAAGATAAGACAAGAAGTGATGGATGGAAACTAATCAAGGAGAGAAGCAACCTAGAACCAAGGAGAAACTTCCTGTCAGTGAGGACAATTGTAACCAGTGGAACAGCTTCCCTCCAGAAGTTGTGAATGCTCCAACACTGGAGGTTTTTAAGAAGAGATTGTGTAACCATTTGTCTGAAATGGTATAGGGGGTTGGAGTAGAAGACCTCCAAGGTCTGTTATTCTATATATTTATCTTTTAATATGGCCATGCTGAATGTATTTTTTTTCTGCATGAAGTCTTCATCAAGAAATAAGCCTAAGTGAGCCTGCTTTAATCTACACATATATAAGGATTTTAAACATTTTCTTTGCAAATCAATGGGCGAAGCCATGGAAAGTGTTGCTCTGGAATGTGTATTCTCTTCCATTATTGAAAGAACCAAAAATTAATGTACTAATTGAAAAAATATTTGAATTGAGGCTCTATAGGGACACCAAAAGGAAGCAGGCTGCTTGGAGAGAGAAGGCGGAGAGCTGGGCTACACTTCAGAGGTGCTCCTCAGTTGGTGGAAGCACATGCACACCTGGTACGGGAAGCTGCACCTCAAGAAATATGGCCAGGGCACGGTCAAACTGACGGACAGAGAGACCTACATCATGTCCAAGTGCAGCTTCCTGGAGGGTGAGATCTGCCACCGAGGAGCAGCCCCTCTCACAACCTTCTCTCTCAGGCAGCCTGCTGAGAGCCAGTCCTCTTCCGGCAGAGAGTCAGCTCCTGTCTCCAGGCAGGAATCTGTGGAGCGTGCCACGACGGAGAACCCCCTGATAGCTGTGGTACCCGTGGCGGAGCGCGTGGCGGATTCCCTGGTGCGGTGGGAGAAAGGAGACGGCACTTCCACCATAGTCCAACCCGCATCCACCCCCAGCTCCACCTCCACAGAAAGGCAGAGAGCCAGAGAGCAGGAGGGGCAGAGCCACACTGTCCTGTTGGAGATAAGAGACACCATCAGAAGCAGCATAGATATCCTCTATCAGCTGGTCCACACCGACTCCTCATCCTCCAACCTCAAGCCATTCCTCACCTATGTCAACCAGACCCTCACAGACATGGCAGAACCCCAGTACCAGGTGGTGAAGGAAAGGATCACCGATCTGCTTCACAACCCTCCAGATCCAGGTGAACCTGCTCCCACCCAGTCCAGGTCTGCTCCTCCACCCCAGGTGATGTCCCTCCCATTCCAAGGCTTTTCACAGGCCCTCACCTACCAGGGCTATGGCTACCAGGAGGTCCAGCAGCACAGGCAGCAGCCCTTCCCAGTCAAGGCACAGGTCCATCGGACGACACCGTTGCCACCGGTTCCACTGATGCCACCCACGCCACCGATGCCACCAACGCCCGTCCTCACTCAGCTGCAGACCAGACAGCCCCAGTACACTGATCCTTTCTCCACCCCACAGCCAAGCCCGGCCTCAGTACATCTCTCATCAGTACTGGGGCTGACATCCCATGGCATGGAGGAAGGAGCTCTCAACATCACGGGGCTGAGCCAGCTGTCTGAAAGCTTTCTCAACACACCGTCACCTGTTGTCCTCTCGGGGCCAGGCACCCCAATGGCAGTTCAGACAAGCACTCCAGCAGCAGCCACCTCCACAGCACCTGGACCCTTCACTCCTGAGACTGGGCACACCTCTGAGTGACAGAGAAGAGTGCCAGAGACTGGGTGGCTACCTGTGGACTTTATTTGGACACTTGACTTGGGTCATTTTTTTTTTACAGCTTGTTATTAATAAAGTTTATCTTTGCTTCACACACTTGCTTCATTTATTTTTTTCAATAAAGACTTGGTGGAAACTTTTAGAAATGGTTTAAGCCTTTGCATGCTTGTGGGATGGGTAAGGATAGCAGTGGGATGGGTAAGGATAGCTGTGGGATGGGCAGGGATACCTTTGGGATGGATAATGATACATTTGGGATGGGTAAGGATAGCTGTGGGATGGGCAGGGTTAGCTGTGGGATGGGCAGGGATACCTTTGGGATGGGTAATAGCTGTGGGATAGATATTCCTCCAGTGTAAGCATAGTGGGACTGTATGGTCCACCCTCCCAGATGCCACACCTTTAGCCCTTTATTATCAATAATAATGTAATCATTCATCCACATATGTCAACACAAACACAACTCTTTATTAAATGCCCTGTTCATTGTAGGGCCACTCAACATACATGGCACAATCTCATCAGTGTGATGAGACAGGCTGAAGGAAGCATCCATTAATCATCTATCATTCTGTCTTGCCACTCCACTGCTCCAGCTGGGGAGTTGCACCAGTGTTTCAGGAGGTTGCTCAAAACTTTTTGAGTGGATGAAATGTCAATAGACGGATGCTGGACGGATAGAGAGGAAGAAAAATGGACGCAGTGAGTACAGAACGGAAGCATCGCGTTAACCAACGGATGGCAAGTGTTTTTCTCTGTTTTACATCCTCTTTCCATCCGTTGGTGCAGTGTGACAAGGGCTTAATTTAACTGTCTGGCTGGAACCTTTTGACTTATACCAGACCTGCCAGAAATTTAGTTTTCTTTTGTTTATTTCATTGTCATTTCACCTTGTACAACAAAACCAAACACCATCTTCAGTGCACATCATGAACATGAAAATAAACACAAACACTCATCCTTCACCTTCCACACATTGAAACGAAGACCCCTGACACTGCACCACCAACATTGCACCAACAGTGCACTATACGGCAGAATTCAATACAGTTACTGTCCTAGGATAGAAGCTGTTTTACAGCCTATTTGTCCTTGTTTTTAATATTCTGTACCATCTGCTAGATAGTAAATAGTTGAAAAAAGGGGGTGCCCAGGATGTGATGGATCTGAGAATGTTTTGAACTTTCTTAAGGAAGCGGGAGCTATAAAGCTCTTCCAAAGAGGGGAGAGGGCAACCAATGATCCTTTGAGAGGCAATGATGTTAACCCTCTAGAGCGCTGTCCTATCTGCCTCTGTGCAGTTGGCAAACCATACAGAGGTGCAGTAAGTTAAGGTACTCTCTATGGTGCAGCAATAGAAGGTCACCAGCAGCTTTTCATTTAGTTGAGGTTTCCTGAGAAGTCTCAGGTAGTATAATCTCTGCTAACCTCTTTTGACCAGAACTGCAATGTGAGCACCCCAGTTCAGGTCCTCTTTTGTGGTAACACTCAAAAACTTAAAACTGGCCACTTGCTCCACTTGGTCTCCATTGATAAGCAAGGGCTGGATTTATGATCTGCTCTTAGTTACCCTCTTAACTTAAGGAAGGTTACAGAAGGATAATTTCCCATCTTTCCCCCCTCAAAATAGGTACAGATTAACAGTGTTGGAAGGGACCTTGTAGGTCATCTAGTCCAAAACCCCCACCTACCCAAGCAGGAGACCCTACACTATTTCTGATAGATAGCACTTCAATCTCTTCTTGAAAACTTCCAGGAATGAAGTTCCCACAACTTCTGAAGGAAAGCTGTTCTGGTGCAGCAGAAGCTTCAGTTAATCAGGAGTCCTTCCTGCACAATCCAGGGTGGATCACAGAGCTTGTGAAAATGGCAGGAAAAGTCCTTTTCCTTCTGTGCTTGCCCTAAGCTTTAACATCCAAATCAGAATATGGAGAAAATTTACTATGCTTCATCCATAATTGCAATAATTATAGTAACTTAGACCTATGCAGAGCTTCCAGAGAGGATTCACTTCAGTGAAGGCTTTGGACAAAGCCTCAAAGCTGTACTACATAGCAATGTTCTTCCATGTTCCTAACAACAAAGCAAAGCATAAGTAGTACTTCTCATGGCCTACTTTGACTGACATTTGCAATAGCTGAAGAAGTTTCTCTGCATTAGTTCTGCAAGTGCTAGTTGAGGCAAGCGAAATGTCGGGAAGCTGCTTGCTGTGGCAATAACATCGCTCTCCACTTTGAAGTAGGGAATATTCAGGGTTACTTCTGAGAAGTTTGGAGCTCTATGTGAAAACAAGTCTAAGCCATCTTACCTGGAAATGATGGTTGTGGCCATCGGTAGCAATAAAGGTGAAGATAAAGTTTGAGTCCAGGTTGTGAGTGTGTACAATGAAGGATGTCATTCCTGGATTCCCTCTGGTCAAGGAAGGAGCCAGTGGAAAAGATTGATGAGTTGACTAATGGGCAGAAGTGGGCTACATATAATTTAACAACCGGTTCACCTAGTGCAGAACTGAAAATGTGAGCACCTGCACACATCCTATTCACACTTGCACAGGTTTCAAACACAAAGTGATTTCATGCATGCGGCAGCCACGGTGAGTAGAGTTGGCAGTTGCAAACAACCAATACAGGCGAACCGGTCTGAACCAACAGCAGCTTACCACTGCTAACGGGGCCATGTTAGAGGCAGTCCTTCAATTGGGTCTACAAATATGACTCTGATTCATTTCATGTTAGTGTAAGATGAACATGTTCTTCTGAGCTATGCCTCAAAGACTGGATCTAATAATGAAGGATGCTGTTCTTTTGGTATGTAACTGTCTAGAAGAATTTCTATCCATTACAAGAACGAGATATGAAAACTCATGGATTGTTAATATATATTACCTATCTTTTTTGAAAAAAAGCAAGGAAGACTTTCACACATTACAGTTCCTTTTGGAATCTTTTGCCATTCTGTTTAAAATAATACAGATCTTCCCTCATTTTCATTAATTCTTAGGATACATTCCATGTTTGTTGTCTGAACATTATATTTTGCTGTTCATCTGTCTGATATAACACTGTAAAATTGGTAATCAGAGGAGGATGTGATCTTTCGGTATAAATACATGAGATTCAGTAGATGAGAGACAATTTGCATGTTTCTCAGCCTTGGCAGCTTTCAGATATGTGGACTTCAACTCCCAGAACTCCCCAACCAGCACTGAATTCTGGGAATGTAAACATCTGAAAACTGCCAAATGGAGAAACCCTACATCGTGGTTAAAGGCATTGCCTTAGATGTTGGAAGATTGCAAGTCCTAGTCTTCAGTCAATCAATAAGAATAAAGCTGGAAGGGACCTTGGAGGTCTTCTAGTCCAGCCCCCTGCTTAAGCAGGAGACCCTATACCATTTCAGACGTGGCTGTCCAGTCTCTTCTTAAAAACCTCCAGTGATGGAGCACCCACAACCTTTGGAGGCAAGCTGTTCCACTGATTCATTGTCCTTATATTATTAGGAAGTTTCCCTTTAATTCTCTCCTTGATTAGTTTCCATCCTTTTCTTCTTGTCTTTCCTTCAGGTGCTTTGGAAAATAATTTGACCCCCTCTTCTTTGGGGCAGCCCTTCAAATATTGGAATACTTCTATCATGTGACCCCCTATTCCTTCTTTTCTCTAGACAAGCCAAACCCAAATCCTGTAACTGTTCTTCAGATGTTTTAGTCTGCAGCCTTTAATCATCCTAGTTGCTCTTCTCTGCACTTGCAAACTCCCTGGTTGACTTTGGGGCAGTCACTCTCTCCCAAGCTCTTCCTGGTGCCCCAGAAAAACTGCTGGATTTGTCCCTTTGTCAAAAGGAATCAGGTTTGACTCAGTGGATAGAGGCAATCTTCCTGTATAGAGTAGACGAAGGTAATAACCTGCAGTCAAGCAGGACATTCTGCTACTCTTATAGACCCTTCTTTTTCTCTTCCTTCAAATTCTTCCATTATTTGCCCAACTATAAGCTTTCGTGTGTTTTTTTTTTTAATTTCAGTCCAAGGTCAGTGGTTTTTCTTTTGATGAAGAAGCTCAACCGTACTATCCAAATAAGCCTGCTTCTGTATAGCATCTCTGGGAAATTCATTCCTTGCAGATCTCTGTTGATTTATTCATAGGTTTTTTTGCAGGAACCAGGACTATCGCTTCTGTGAATCAGCAAACCAACAACATCTGGAAGACTGCCATCATTGAGGCACTGGACCAGTGCATGAGACTTTGAATGGGATAGCTTCGGGGCATTCTGCTCAGTGAGTCATCTACAAATGCTCCTAGAGGGAACCATCATTAGTAGATATTACAGAATCTGTTTACAAAACCAAGCAAAAAAATATAAAGTAACATGAGCTGATTATGCATGCAGTATGTGTAAGGTTGGAAGTGATCCAAAGCTCAGCTAATTCACTCAGCTCTCTCTAAGAGCAGCTCATCTCAGGTAGATCAGCAAACAAAGACAGCTTGTTCACTCACCTAGGAAGTAGCAGACTTCTTCCGAATTCAAAATAGGCAGGCTCAGCTGGAATGGAACAAAGGTTCATCTCATTTGGAGCAAGGCTACAATTTTAGCCTTCAGGAGCCTGGGCAATGATGGCCACAGGCCTAGCTACACCACTGGGCATCTCATTAAACTACTGCAGAAGACTCCCCAGACTTTCATGAACAATTTATAAAGCACAGTTGCAAGGTTCATATATAGATACTGAGCGGCTTGAAGGAGAGAAAGAGAAGCAAAAAACAAAGAACAGGAATTTTTCCAGGACCTGAAAAATGGGCAGATCTACACATCAGAGGTGGTATTCAGTAGGTTCTGACCAGTTCTGGAGAACCTGTAGCAGAAATTTTGAGTAGTTCAGAGAACCAGCAAATACCACCTCTGACTGGTCCTTCCCCCATCTATTCTTTGCCTCCCATTGAGTGCCAGCTGATCAGCTGGGTCTTCTTTAGTTGCTCTGCACAGGAGAACGGAGCTGGAAAGCAGGTTAGTGGAGGGGGAGGGAAAGGGGATTTTGCAGTAACCCCAACCAGCAAAGCAATAAGCTTTGCTGGCTGGTGAATTCTGGGAGTTGAAATCCTCCAGGCTTAGTTGCCAAGATTGGAGACCTTTGGTCTAAACTAAACAGCCTGCCATCCATTTGTGAGCAGAGGAAAATGACTTACATCATACATGGAACCCTTCTGTGGCAGGCAGTCCACGTGTTAATAGGATTTGGCCAGAACCCACCCTGTTAGAAGACAAAGACAACCTGCTCTTCATTTGCCATCAGCATCTGGCTGTCAACCAGCCGAAGATGTTTTGCTCCCAGAATAATCCCATAAAACATCTCCCAACATCATTCAGCTCTCCTTCCCACAAGGTCCTTTGGATGTGTCGTCCTCTATTTCAGGACCACCTATAGAGTCCCCCTTGATCTTGGCACACTTCTGAAGAGAAAAATCTAATAACACCCACATACAGAGGTTGGTTCATTTGAAGGATATGAAGAGTGACAATTCCATACCATCTCTCCTGTCTGCTTTAGGAGGCATCTACCAGGTATAGGCAACAATTTAAAAAAAACCATAAAGACCCTTGGCTGGACTTTGTGAAAATGCAGAACTCTATCCCTTTTAAATATATATAAAACTAGCTCAATACCCATGCTTTACTACAAAACTATGAGATCAGGCTTAGTTTTTAGGGAGGAAAATAAGGGGAAAGAAATTCTCCCTCTGCCTACCAGCATCCATTGGTATTCATCTGGCTAGCGTCCTGTCAGTGTGTGAGAGAGTTGAGGGCTGTTTGGAAACCAAAACAGTATTTGCTGTGTGAGCAAGAAGGAGACAGCAAGGAGCCTGGGCATGGCTTAGCTCAACTATTCTGGACTAAAGCTGCTTGGTGCTTAGAAATTGAAACTCCTCTCCTCTGCTTGTGTTTTGCATTTGGAAGAGGTTTCTTTCCAGGTGGGGAGGGGGAGTAGAACTCCTTAGCACCAGAGCATGTTAATAATAATAATATATGAAATACTAATGCTCTGATAATCATTTTGAAAAATCCTTTCTTAGTGAGCACCGAGAAGCCAAGAGGAACTTATGTGTCAAATTTCAACTTTGCAGGCTTTACAGTTCTGGAGATTTTGTGATGATGCGTGAGTGGTATTTTGCTTTTATACAGAAAGAGATTATATATACATATATATATATGTTTTCTGAGGTTTTCGTGGGTATTTGTATGTGGATCTTTGGTTATTCGGGTTTTCTCCCGCGTAGAATTGGAAGTATCTAGGCAACGTTTCGATGAAGTCTCATTCATCATCTTCAGGCTTGTTTCTTCAGCTCTGTGCTTCTCAGAGTAATGTGAGCTTGCAGCTGCTTCTTCCTTTTAACTGCTAGTGGGGGTGTGACTTGATTGGGTGGGGGTTTAGCTGTGTTCTGATTGGTAGGGGGGTTGGCTGTGTTCTGATTGGCTGGGGGTGTGTTCTGCTTAGGTGGGGGCTTGGTTGTGCTCAGGTTAGTCTTAGTTACTGGGGGATTTGAGCTGGTGAGCTGTGATCTTGTTGTTTGGCTTCGTGTTCGTGGTCGTGCCACATCTTCATGGTGGGTGTCAGTTTGCTTCTTGTATGGGTCAGAGGGGTTTGAAGCGGGTAGTGGTGCAGCTGCAGTATGGTTTCTGGTTCGTGGTCGTGTCTCCTCTTCTGTGTGGGTGTGAGTCTTTTTTCTGTGTGGAAGTGTGGTGGTAGCATCTTGTGTGGCACTTGCGGGTGTGGGTCTGGTGTCATTCTTCATGTTAGTTACTCGTTTATTAATGAGGGCAGGTTTCCAAATGGTTGGTAGGCGGGAGGTATCATCTCGTCTATTCATGCTGTGTGGGCGTTTCTCTAAGACCCGAAAGCATGAATAGAAGAGATGATTCCAGCAGACTGTCAATCATTTGGAAGCCTGCACTCTCAAATAGAAAGATCTCCACACCACAAGCCAGGCAAACACCTGGGCACAAACAGACTCCCTCTGATACCTCCAGCTCAAACACCCCCCCACTAGGCACCCAGATGAAACCTGGCTTCCTAACAGATAATAGCCATCCTTTTGCACGAAGCCAAGCTGCACTGAAAGCCTCCAGTGCAAGAGCAGAATGTTGCCAGCCAATCAAAGCCACAAAACAGACAGAAGAAACCAGAAACACCAATCAAACAAACTCCAAGTCCAATAAACACAGACCAAGACTCCCAACCAATCAGGATGTAGAAAAAAACATTCTGCCACAATAATAGGCTAGCCTCAAATTTAAAACCAACTGCTGTGAGACCCTGACCCACATACAAACTCTATACAGAAGCCTGATGATGGCAGATGAGATTCTGCTGAAACGATGCTACAACTTTAAAAGTTTAAAATGATGTGGGATAATACCCGAAGGAAGCTGAACAGCATACATGTAAGTACCCGCAAAAACTTAAAAAAACATACATATATATATGTGTGTGTGCTGTTTAGCTTCCCTCGGGTATTATCCCACGTCATTGTAGTGTTGTTAAAGTTGTAGCAACGTTTCAGCAGAATCTCATCTGCCATCCTCAGGCTTCTGTATGGATGTGTGTCTCACAGCTTTTGGTTTCAAATTCGAGGCTGGTCCATTCTGATTGGCTAGGAGCCTGGGTCTGTGTTCACTGGACTTGGAGTTTGATTGATTGGTGTTTCTGGTTTCTTCTGTCTGTTTTGTGGCTTTGATTGGCTGGCAACACTCTGTTCTTGTGTTGGAGGCTTTCAGTGCAGCTTGGCTTCGTGCGAAAAGACGGCTGGTATTCATCGGCAAGCCAGGTTTCACCTGGGTGCCTGGTGGGGGGGTGTTTGAGTTGGAGGCATCAGAGGGAGTCTGTCTGTGCTCAGGTGTTTGTCTGTTTTGTGGCATGGAGATCTTTCTATTTGAGAGTGCAGGTTTCCAAATGATTGACAGTCTGCTGGAATCATCTCTTCTATTCATGCTTTCAGGTCTTTTTTCAATCTCTCTGGCTTCTCTGATGATTCTGTGGCTGGGGTTTTCTATAGTGGCTAGAGTTTTAGTGCCATTGAAGTAGAACAGCTGTCTTGCCCTACAAAACCCCAGATGGATAACAGACCAGAAGTTTCAAGCAGATCTCAGATAAAAGAGGCAAGAAAAATTAGTAATAGCACTTAGCACTTAGACTTATATACCACTTCACGGTGCTTTACAGCCCCCTCTAAGTGGTTTACAGAGTCAACCTTTTGCCCCCAACAATCTGGGACCCTATTTTACTGACCTCTGCTTGGGACTCAGTCTCTACCTTCCCCCTAGTCTGAGCAGATCTGAGAAATGGATAGCAAGAATGTTCTTCATAGCAGCCCAGTATAGCCACCATAAACAAGGCCTCAAGGCAGCTCATGGTAGTTGGAAGAGACCTTGGAGGTCTTCTAGCCCACCCTCCTGCTCAAGCAGCAGACCTTATACCATTTCAGACACCTGGGCTTTCCAATCTCTTCTTAAAAACCTCTAGTGATGAAGCATCTCCAACTTCTGGAGGCCAACTGTTCCACTGGTAAATTGTCCTCACTGTTACAAAGTTTCTCCTTAGTTCCAGATTGCTTCTCTCCTTGATTAGTTTCCATCCATTGTTTCTTGTCTTACCGCCTGAGTCTCTCGGGCCAGTTGAGATGGCTCCGCTGCTTCCTCTTGGTTTGGTTGGGTTGGTTGAGCTGGCCTGGCTGCCACCTTCCAGGAAGGCCTCATTTCGCTCTCCTGCTCCCAGACTTCTTTCTTGGGGTTCATCTAACCGTGAGTGCTCTTTTTGTTTGGTTAGATTGTTGTTTTGCAGAGTTTGTTGTCTTGTTATGGGAGGTTCGTCTCTCCCTTTTTTATTTATTTGTACTCCCCCCCCCTTGGTTGTTTTTTTGTCAGAATTTATTATTTTTGGTTCTGTGGCAGTTTTTCTTTCGAGGTTGCGGGAACGAAGCTGGTCTATGTGCCACTTCCATTCCCTCCCATCGTCGAGCGTTAGTCAGTAGGACCAGGGGCCTGTGACTTGTGTGATGGTGGCTGGCAGCCATAGAGGGTCCCCGGTAAGGTTCTTGGCATAGACTAGGTCGCTGATTTCAAAGGTACGGTATTTGCTGGAGGAGTCGGGGGGCTTGTCCCATGTATAGGTGGGGTGTAGCCTGTCTAGGTAGGACTGCAGTTTCCTACCCATTAACAGTTCAGCCAGGCTTTTATTTGTTGTGCTACTAGGGGTAATATGTTGCAAGGTTAGGAGTCGATTGAGTTTGTCCTGAACGTCCCCCTTGTCCATTCTCTCTAGGCACTCCTTAGTATACCTAACCATGCGTTTTGCCCTGCCATTCGCAGCTGGATGGGCCGGTGCAGTTAAGACGTGACAGAAACCCTAGGCAGCCAGGTATTGTTCGAACTGCAAGGTGGTAAACTGAGGCTCGTTGTCTGAAACCAGTACATCTGGTAGCCCATGCATCACAAACAGTTTGTTGAATTGTTTCATGACAGCCTCGGTGGTTGTGGAATCAAAAAGGTGTTCCCCTTTGATGGCCCAGCGAAGTCAATGTGCACCCGAGACCATGGACCCCAGGGAGTTTCCCAGTCCCGTATTGGTATCTGTGGGGGGGTAGGCCTCACTTTCTGACAGGCGTGACATGTTGCAACCCAGCGTTCAATGTCTTTGTCCAGCCCTGGCCACCAGACATAACTCCTGGTCAGGGCTTTCATCTTAACTATGCCCGGGTGACCCTCATGCAACATGCCTAGGATGGTTTCTTGTAGGCTGCTTGGGATTACCACCCTGTCACCCCATAAGATGCACCCTTTTTCGATAGACAGCTCAGTCTGTCTGGTACGGAAGGGTTTAAAAGTCTCAGTTTTTTTATTTTCCTCTGGCCAGCCTTTACCTACCCAGTTCAGTATTCGCGCTGCCAAAGGGTCTTTGGCTGTGGCTCTTGCGACGTCGGCTGCAGTCAGCAGTAGCTCCGGGCAGGTCTCAAGTTGGAATGTGGAGGTAGTTGGAGCAGGGTCGTCTTCTGTGATGGGCAACGGGGAGCGACTCAGGGCGTTGGCATGTGAGATGGCTTTGCCAGGTCTGTGGAGTAGCGAGTAGGAGTAGGTAGTGAGGAACTCAGACCACCTCGTCATCGTAGGAGACAGAATGTTCGGGGTTGGCTTGTTTGCCCCTAGGATTCCAAGGAGAGGCTTGTGGTCGGTTACGATAGAAAAAGGTCTACCATAAAGGTACTCATGGAATCATTTGACCCCAGTGACGATTGCCAGGGCTTCGCGATCAAGTTGGCTGCAAGTCGTTCCGCCTTGGAGAGTGTCTTTGAGTAAAAGGCGACTGGTGCCTCTCTGCCGTCTGGAAGCTGGTGACTCAGGATGGCACCGACCCCAAAAGGTGAAGCATCACAGGTGACCATCAGAGGCAGGGTGTTGCTAAACTGGATAAGGACGGTGTCTGACATTAATAGGTCCTTAATACTTTGGAAGGTTCTCTTGTTCCCAGTGGCCCCATGTCCAAGTGGTTTTTTTATCTAGCAGTTGATGTAGAGGTTCTGCTATTGTCACCTTATGGGGTAGAAACACATTGTAAAAATTTATAAGGCCTAGGAACGCCTGGAGATCGATTTTGTTTTTTGGTCTGGGAGCATCTTTGATAGCCTTCACCTTCTTTTTGGTTGGGTGAATGCCTTGATCATTGATTAAATAGCCCCAAAATTTGACCTGGTTAGTAGCCAGTTCACATTTTTCCTTCTTAACTTTTAGGCCTGATTTTCTAAAGCGAGTTAAGACTTCTTTTAACCTGGTCTCTTGCTGGCTGGCATTTTTTGCTGAGACCAGTACATCGTCGAAGTATCGGACGACACCTTTGATTCCGTTTAGTAGGCGTTCCATGAGGCTTTGGAAAACGCCTCAAGCAACGCTAACACTGAATTGGAGGTGGTTACATTTGAATGCCCCTCTATGCGTTACTATTGTTTGTGCCTCTGCTGTTATTGGATCAATGGGTAGTTGCTGATAAGCTTGGGCTAGGTCGAGTTTTGCAAATATTTTTCCTTCCCCTAGCAAGTGCAGTAAATGTTGCACTACTGGCACTGGGTATGCGCTTTGTTGGAGCATGTGGTTCAGGGTTGCCTTATAGTCCCCACAGATGCGCACTGACCCATCTGGCTTCACTGGTGTGATGATAGGGGTTTCCCACTTGGCGTGGTCGATTGGTTCTAAAACCTCTTGCACTATCAACTTATTCAGCTGTTCGTCAATTTTTGGTTTGAGCGCAAATGGAATGCGTCTGGCCTTTAAACGAATGGGGGCTATTTTCGGGTCTAGGCTAAATGAATTTGAGGTCCCCTGGTACTTGCCTAGAGTCCTGTTGAATACATCTTGGAATTCGTGGAGTAGGTTCTCCTCCCAGTTGGTAGTAGCGATGCGGTTGATCCTGGTCATCCCGATTCCCAGAGGCACGAACCATTCGATTCCTAGCAGACTAGGGCGGTCACGGTCGACGATAGTCAGAGGCAAGACTTCAGTGTGTTGTTTAAATTCAACTAAAAAATGTCCAAGGCCAACTACTGGGATTCGATTTCCCTGATAGTCTTTTAGCACAAGTTTTTGTTTCTTCAGTTCTTTCTGCTTGATGTTCGGAATTAGGCGCCGGATGGTATTCCAGGATACCATTGATAGGAACGACCCTGAGTCAACCTCCATCTCACAGGGTCTCCCCTTGATGCTCACCTCTATCCGAACATTCTTTCCGCTTTCCGCCCTGGCATTATCGATGGTGACTGTCTGATGCATTTCTTCTCTGTCACCAGTTCTTTTATTGTGGTTCCATCAGTTGCCAGCTTGTCTGTCATCATGTCTGGGGTGGTGGTGCTGCTGCATTATTTTTGGACTACAGCTCTTTTTGTTGCAGCAGATCCTTTCGATGTGCCCCCTTTTATTACAAGCCCAGCATTTTGCATCAAGGAACCTGCATTCAGATTGCGGGTGACTGTCTCCGCAGCCCACACATTGAAATTCCCGCCGATTCTTCCTCTTTTCATGCCATTTTCTATCTGAATAGAGTCTATGGACATCTTCGTCGTCGTCTTCGGTGTCACTCTGGGTTTCGATGTCCTCATGGTGGGTTGTCGCTGTGGGCTGTTTCTTTCCTCCCTCTGCTTTCTTCTCCCTGGTTTGGGTTGGCAGGTCTGGAACTGCGTTCATTTGCCGCTTGGTGGTTGCTGACTTTTTCGCCACTTCGGCAGCGGTTCCCTCAGCAATGGCCTTGGCCACGGTTATGTTCAGCCTGTTGAGTAGTTTGCTCTGAAGGGTAGAGTCTTTCAGGCCGAGGACTACGCGGTCTCTCATAGCCTCGTCCATGTTTTGAAACTTACATGCTCCTCCAATGTGTCTCAAGGCTGCCACAAAGTCTGTTATGGTTTCATCCTCCTTCTGGTCCCTTTTGTAAAATTCGTGCCTTTTGATTAGATTGGCGCGTAGTATGTTCCGAGAGACCACTGGTGCGTAGTATGTTCGGAGCATTCGGTTCAGGTCAGACCAGGTCATCTGCTTGACATCTCTGGGTTTTGCCAGCACCTTCGCCATTTTGAATACAGCCAGTCCACAGTGTGTAAGGAAGACAGCCCTCTTCCTTTGATCTGAGATTTCTTCCATCTTGTTGCTTTCTAAGAACATAAGAAAGCAATCGATATATGATTCCCAATCCTCTACATCTGGATTGAATGGTGTGGTCGGTGCATTATTTCCAGCCATTTCTTTTCGCTCGGATCAGATTGCCGCGTGCTTTGGTCTCTGCTTCTACGACGATCCCATCCTTGTCGCCAGTGTTCCGTCCGGAAAGAAGCGCATGAGACCGGGTTCCAAACAACAACTGTTTATTTCAACCCTTAGGTAAAGAAACGGAACATAGCCCAAGCCACAGCAGCCCTTTATATAGCGGCTAGCCTGCCAGCTTGTGGCCAATGACAGTTATTTAATTCTTCCCACTGTTTGGTGGCTTCCCGGATTGGTTCCTAGTGAACCAATCCGTAAGTGGCCTTTTTGGCCAATCAGAATGAAGTACTTGAAACCTACCAAGTTCCATACAGAACAGAACGCATAGGAGTTGAGACCCCATAGGGATAATGCAGTCCAGGGCCTCCCCATACTCTTCACCCCACACACCAAACTGCCCACAGAACCTCAGGGGAATCCTCCAGCTATCCCTGGACCACCACAGGCTCAAATCCCCTTGGGGTGGGCCAATCTAATAGAGGCCTATTGCCCTGGGACAAGGTGATATAAGAAAATATGCCTATATTTTTCCCAAAACATTTTCTTTTCAAAAAAGAAAAAAAAGGAAGAATGCATCATTTGCCAGGAAAATGCAGAACTTTCTAAGCTGATTTAAGCCCATGTCACACTGCACCAACGGATGGAAAGAGGATGTAAAACAGAGAGAAACACTTGCCATCTGTTGGTTAACGTGATGCATCCATTCTGTACTCACTGCATATGTTTTTCATACTCTCTATCCATCCAGCATCCGTCTACTGAGATTTCATCCACTCAAAAAGTTTTGAGCTGCACAAAACTTTGTTTGTTTGGCAGCGGTTGCCTCAGCAATGGCCTCGGACACGGTTATGTTCGGCCTGTTGAGTAGTTTGCTCTGAAGGGTAGAGTCTTTCAGGCCGAGGACTACACGGTCTCTCACAACCTCGTCCATGATTTGAAACTTACATGCTCCTCCAATGTGTCTCAAGGCTGCCACAAAGTCTTATCCAACGCGTCAATTCTACATCCAGTACGCATACGGGGAACATCCGTAATATGTCCGTCGTCATCCATTACGCCTCCGCTATATCCGCTAGGCATCCGCTGCGCATCTGCGCAACTCACATCCGCTCCAGCAGAAAATTGACACAGGGAGGAAGTGAAACGGACACGGAACAGACACGCACCGTTAGTAGCACAGACGTAGAAAGGATGAAAGCGGATGCAGCTCACATATAAAGCATTAAAATGGAAAAAACGTTCGTATAGGGGACGTGTCTCGGATATTTAGGATGTCTTCAGGATGTCTAGAGGATGCAGAAAGACACCTAGTGGAAAAACGATATTTCCTATAAAAAGGGGGAGAAATCACCTGGATCTCACTTTCAGTCCAGCAGACATGGGGTGCAGCCTTCTTCAGCCTTGCTCTTCCACAGCATCCAGTCATCTCCATCATGGATCGTCGCACACTCCTTTTGGTAGCCGCCATCATTCTACAACAGTGCGAAGCCCTCTACAGGCTCTTTCACCTGTTCTATGCGAAGAAAAGGAGGCGTCCAAGAAGTGTCTGGGTCCGAAGATGGATCATCAGAAGAGCAGAGTACAGACTGTATAACAAGCTGATGCTGGAGCTGAGGAATGAAGACTCTCTTGCATTCTAGATGTTCATGAGGATGCTGCCAGCCATGTTTGACAAAGTTGTGGAGCGGCTGAGACCCAGGTTGACCAAGGCAAACACCAACTTCCGGCCCAGCCTAGACCCTGGGCTGAAGGTGGCACTGACTCTGCAGTGGCCTCAGGGACCATGTACAGGAACATGCAGTACGCCTGGAGGGTGCCACACAACACCATCAGCATTGTGGTCAGAGAAGTGGTGCAGGCCATCATCGAAGAATACCTGGAGGAGCTCCTCCAGTGCCCCTCCACTGAAGAAGGCTAGAAGAAAGTTGCAGAGCAGTGGTATCAGAAGTGGAACTTCCCCCACACTGTTGGAGCCATAGATGGCAAGCACATGGCCTGCAAAGCTCCAGCCAACTCAGGGTCCACTTATTTCAACTACAAGGGCTTCTTCAGCATTATCCTCTTCGCCATGGTTGATGCTGACTACAAGTTCATGTACAAAGATGCTTCAGGCAACGGGTCAGCTTCAGATGCCCAGGTATACACGCCAGTCACCTCAAGGAGGGGCTGGAACGCAACCTCATCATGGGCTTCCCAGATCCAGAACCCCTGCCCAACGATACACAAGATGTGCCCTACTTCATCGTGGGGGATGACGCCTTCTCCCTCAGAACCTACCTCATGAAGCCCTACACTTCCAGATACCTCACCCATGAAGAGAGGATCTTCAACTACAGGCTGTCCAGGGCAAGATGGGTGGTGGAGAATGCCTTTGGCATCCTGGCCAACAGGTTCCAGGTACTTCTCACCACCATGAAGCATCGCCCAGAGACGATGAGGAACTTCGTGGAAGCTTGCTGCATCCTTCACAATCTCACCCGCTACCCAGTGTTGCAGAACAGGCTTGTGGAACGTCAACAAGGCAATGGGGACATGGAGCCTGGTGAATGGAGGCAAGGGCGAAACCTGATAGACACTGTGGATGTGCAAAGCCCCAACAGAGCTTCACATGAAGGGAAGAAGCAGCGCAACCTCCGGAAACACTGGTGCAACTCCCCAGCTGGAGCAGTGGAGTGGCAAGACAGGATGGTAGATGCTTAATGGATGCTTCCTTCAGCATGTCTCATCACACGGATGAGATTGTGCCATGTATGTTGAGTGGCCCTACAATGAACAGGGCATTTAATAAAGAGTTGTGTTTATGTTGAAATGTGTTGATGAATGATTACATTGTTATTGATAATAAAGGGCCATAGGTGTGGCACCTGGGAGGGTGGACCATACAGTCCCACTATGCTTGCACTGGAGGCTTATCTATCCCACTGCTATTTCCCATCCCACAGGTATCCCTGCCCATCCCACAGCTATTACCCATACCACAGGTATCCCTGCCCATCCCACTGCTATCCTAACCCATCCCACAGCTATTACCCATCCCATAGGTATCCCTGCCCATCCCACTGCTATACTTACCCATCCCACAAGCATGCAAAGGCTTAAACCATTTCTAAAAGTTTCCACCCAGACTTTATTTACTAAAAGAACTGAACCAAGTGTGTGAAGCAAAGATAATGTCAGGCAGAGTTGCATTCAAAATCCAGGAAAAAAATACTTAGACTCTTTAGTTTAGAGAAAAGACATCTTTTACTGAAAGTGAAGTGGTAGCAACCAAAGAATTCTGAATCTGAGAAATTAGGCGCGCAATTCACATGTACAAAGTGATGGAAATGTTCCCACCCCCAATAGTTCAGATGACACTTCCAATTAGAAGTTGTGAATATGATCATGTGGGCATCTTCGGGTGATGATGAGGCCTCTGTCCATTGACCTTGGCATATTTTGATAATGGGTTGCGGTTGCGCAGAGAAAAGAAAGCTAAGCAAGAAATAGAAACCTAACTCTATTGTATGCTTCGCCCCCCCATTTACACAACAGAAGAATTTAACATATCCAGCTCACTTCCCAGACTTTCCCTTCCTCCCCCCGTTACTTATGGCAGTCGAAAGATGCAAAGCAATAGTAGAAGATCTTGAAGGCTGACAGATAACCTTTATTAATAACAAACTGTAAAAGCAAAATGACCCAAGAAAAGTGTTCCAAGCAAAGATAAAGTCAACAGGTAGCAACCCAGTCTCTGGTACTCTTCTCAGTCACTCTGAGGCGTGCCCATGGTCTCAGGGGTGAAGGGTCCAGGTGCTGTAGAGGTGGCAGTGGCTGGAGTACTGGTCTGAGGTGCCATTGTGGTGCCTGGCCCCGAGAGGACAACAGGGGACGGTGTGTGGAGGAAGCTCTCAGACAGCTGGCTCAGTCCCGTGATGTTGAGAGCCCCTTCCTCCATGACATGGGGTGTCAGTCCCAAGACTGATGACAGATGTTCTGAGGCTGGGCTTGGCTGTGGGGTGGAGGAAGGAGGACTGTAGTGGAGCTGTCTGGTCTGCAGGTGAGCGAGGTGAGGGGTCGGTGGCATCTGTGGCGTGGGTGGCATCTGTGGCATCTGTGGCATCGGTGGCATCGGTGACATCGGTGGCATCGGTGGCATCGGTGGCATCGGTGGCATCGGTGGCATCGGTGGTACCTGTGGTGTGCGATGTACCAGTGCCTGGACTGGGAAGGGCTGCCTGTGCTGCTGGAACTCCTGATTGCCGTAGCCTTGGTAGGTGAGGGCCTGTGGAAAGCCTTGGAAGGGCTGTGACATCACCTGGGGTGGAGGAGAGGATCTGGACTGGGTGGGAGCAGGTTCAGCTGGGCCTGGAGGGTGGTGCAGAAGACCTGTGATCCTCTCCTTGATCACCTGGTACTGGGATTCGGACATGTCCATGAGGGTCTGGTTCACGTAGGTGAGGAAGGGCTTTCTGTTAGAGGATGGTATGTCAATGTGTACCAGCTGAGAGAGGAGATCTACGCTGCTTTTGATGGTGTCCCTGATCTCCAGCAGGACAGTGTGGCTCTGCCCCTCCGGTCTGGCTTTCTGCCTGCTTTCTGTGGAGGTGGAGCTGGGGGTGGGTGTGGGTTGGTCTCTGGTGGCTGTGGCCTCTTCTTGCTCCAACTGCGTCAGGGGGTCCTCCACGTGCTCCACCACAGGGAATGCAGCTGTCCGGGGGGTCTCCGTCTTGGGACGCTCCACAGATACCTGCCGGGACACAGGAGCTGACTCTCTGCCAGAAGAGGACTGGCTCTCAGCAGGCTGCCTGAGAGAGAGGGTTGACAGAGGGACTGCTCCTTAGTGGTGGACCTCACCCTCCAAGAAGCTGCACTTGGCCATCACGTAGGTCTCCTGGTCGGTGAGCTTGACCGCAGCCTGGCCAGACTTATTAAGGTGCAGCTTCCCATACCAGGTGTGCATGTGCTTCCACCACCCGAGGAGGACCTCTGAAATGTAGCTCAGGCTCTCCGCCTTCTCTCTCCAAGATGCCTGCTTCCGCTTGGTGTCTCGATAGAGCCTGTGTCCCTTCCTCCAGATGTACTCATTCTCCCTCAGCCATTCGAGCACCTCCTCCTCATGTTCCTCTTCAATGGAGTACTGTCTCCTCTCCCTATCTCGCGAATGCCTCTTCATCCCTCTGGCAGGGCCTTCTGGGCCCTCATCAGTTGGGCTGGTCCACCACACCACTACCACCACCAGCAGCAGTAGCAGCAGCATCCTCACTACGTCCTCTCCCCGTCCATTCCTTTCCGTTGTTGTCCGCTCTGTTTATGCAAATTTGGGGCACTTTTGAGAGCGGATAACAACGGATGGAACATTTTCTCGTCCGCTGTGTCCTTTTTACATACGTTTTGCATCCGTCGGCCGATGTGACCTAGCCTTTATCATGACTTCTGAATAAAGCAGCTAATTGTAGATTATTTAATAAGCCACAGATAAATAAATCACAATTTAGTGTGGTGTCACAGCCACAATATATTTGGAAAGCATCATGCTGGGGAAAAACTGGTATAGATGAAAAAGGGAGCTTCTCTAATCTTCTTATATAATCAGTTCTTAGATTTTGTTGTACTTTGATTTGATTCTGGCACTCATCAAAGATTTCACTGTCAAATGTCTTTGCAAAGAATAGTAACTGTTGTATTCCAATCATCACATGAAGTCAGATATGAGACATGACTGCATCAGATGGGAAATACAAGGGCAGGAAAACTGTTAGACTTGTTCATGTTGCTTCAAAATCATTGGCCAAATATTGTGAAATATAAGTACTGAACTAAATAAAAAGGAAGCTCAATTCTGGGCATTTATTATTTATTTAATTTATTTATTAGATTTGTATTGCTGCCTATTTACCATGGCGATTCAAGGCGGCTTATAACATGTAAAACCAGACATATTATCCAGAAATAACAGAATAAAACTCTTTCCTAACCTCAGTGAAACATTGCAAGATCTCTAATTCAAATGAATCAATTCAAGTTAGAGTCAGGGATTCCCAGTCTGGATCAAGTAGATATCCTTAAGCCTCTCCTTTTTCAGGGGCTCCTGGAATGGAATACTTTGTCAAAATCTCCCTGGCTATTTCTCAGATGAATAAAAGACATCTGATTTGCTGTGATTGTCCAGATAAGCATAATTTTCATGAACCGCCTTCCCCTGAACCTCCCCTGAAGAGAAAGGTTTTGGATCAGTGTGTGCTACCTGTTATATACCAGCAAAAGATGGACATGAATCTCACAATCAATATAGAAGCTACGAGTGCCACGAAGAACCATGGAAAGATATACACTCTGCATCACAAGACAAGATAGAAAGAGCTGCACATCAAGGGTGGGATTCAAAAAGCCCAGCAACTGGCTTGATGCCTGGTTTCTGGGTGGGCATGGCCTACAAGAACTTCTGGAAGTGCCATTTTTCACTGGTTGGTTCAACTACTGGTTCAGCAAACCAGATGGAATTTTAAAATCCGGTTCACTCAAACTGGTCAGAACTTGCTGAATCTGACCACTGCTGCACATGGATTAGAGAACAAATGAAAGTATATGATGCCATTAAGAGCATCAAAGAATTGAAATGGAAATAGGCCTGGTCACATAGCAAGGAGAACTGAGGGCAGGTGGGCCAAGGCAGACATAGAATGGATCCCATTTGATCAAAAGCATCCACAAAAAAGACCTAAAGCAAGATAGAGTGAGGACATCAACAAGTATTGGGAATGTCACTTGGCAAAAGAAAGTTCAGGACCATATTGGTTGGAAACATGTGGAAGATGCCTCCATCCTGCAATGGATAGACAATGGTTAGGATGATGAGGATGAGGATGATCTGATCCATGAGAATTCCTTTCAATGTGGAGAAAATTCCAAATCAGAAGGCTAGATTGGGAAATCTAAAATGTATCCTGGAATATCCCAGGAAAGTGTGTGTGTGTGTGTGTGTGTGTGTATGTATGTATGTATATGTGTGTGTGTGTGTGTGTGTGTGTGTGTGTATGGTATTCAGCTTTGTTTGGGTATTTTCCCACGTCATTATAGTTGTGCTTTTAAAGTTGTAGCAACGTTTTGACAGAATCTCATCTGCCATCATCAGGCTTCTGTATTGGGTTCGTCTGTGAGTCAGACTTTCATAGCCATTTCAGTTTTAAATTTGGGGCTAGCCTACTGCTGTGCCAGAATGGTTTTTTCTTCATCCTGATTGGTTGGGAGTCTTGGTCTGTGTTTATTGGTCTTGGAGTTTGCTGTGTTCTGCTTGATTGGTGTTTCTAATATCTTCTGTCTATTTTGTGGCTTTTTTTTTGTCTTGATTGGCTGGCAACATTGTGTTTCCCAACCAGGCACCCTGATGAAACCTAGCTTCCTAATAAATGATAGCCGTCCGTTTACTCGGAGCCAAGCCGCACTAAAAGCCTCCAATACAGGGACACATAATGTTGCCAGCCAATCAAGACAAAAAAAATTTGTCAAGTTGTCAAGTTAGCCATGAAATACTTTTCCACCTGATCTCATTATTAAATACTGGCTGGGCAGTTGAGAAAAAAATGTCTAGTCTGTGTTCACAGGGCAATGTCCATGAAGATGTAACCAACATGTTCTATTTTTAAAGCATCTCTCCTAAGAAATCCATCTCACTTTGAAGATCCAGGAAAAAGTCTACCAGTGTGCAATAATAGAAGAAAGACTATCGCAATTCATCTTTCCTTTTGGGTGAGAAGTGAAAATCAGCCATTCCTATATAATGGCATTTGAGACCAGGGAGGTCATCTGAAGGAAAACATGAAGAGCAGAAGGGCTGCCATAGGAGACAGGTCTGTTGATCAAATGATCACCTTGCTGAGGTAGCCCCATAAAACCTGTTTCCCAGGAGGTGACCCGACCACAGGAAAACTACTCTCTGAATACAGATTATGATGATGATGACATGGGTTGGTGTTTGCTATGGAACAGCCTAGTTTCCAAAAAGAGAGTCAGGTGGAGCTTGGTGAACACCAAATGAGTTATCTATCAATACAATTTATAGCAGGACAGTAGATACAGATACAGATTAACAGAGTTGGAAGGGACCTTGTAGGGCATCTAGCCCAGGGGTCTCCAACCTTGGCAACTTTATTAGGAAGCAACTGGCTGGGGAATTCTGGGAGTTGAAGTCCTCCAGGCTTAAAGATGCCAAGGTTGGAGACCCCTGATCTAGTCCCACCCCCCACCCCCAAGCAAACCTTACACCATTTCTGACAGATGGCAATCCAGTCTCTTCTTAAAATCTTCCAGCGATGAAGTTAGGTCATATGAACTTTCAGGTCTTATGGAATTATTAAGCTACGTGGACTACATTAAAAATTAGAATTACTTACTTCACTAGCTAGAGAAGAAATTTCTGAGTTCATACTAAGGGTTAAAAATAGTTATTCCTGGATGATTTAATTGTGTTCATACCACCTACCTCCACACCGTCAGTTGTCAAGAAATTGAGAGGAAGGTTTTTCCACCAACTGCTTGACTTAGATCTTCAAAAACTGTGATTGGAAAATCTCAACTCTCTTGATATTTCTTGGGAAAGACTGTCAACTTACCTGTTTGTTTGCCACTTCATCATCGGCTGCTTCAAACTCCTCCGTGATCCCCTGCTTTGGGGAGGACAGGAGGTAGGGAATAAAAACAACCTTGCAGGTCAGTTAGTCAATAACACACCTGAATTCCCCAGTCTAGAAGGACTAGCTAGTTTTTGGGAAGAAAAATCTTGCCTTGCCTTCAGGAAATCCATTGTTGGAATCCCTCAGTGGGTGGAGCCTGGATCTGCTTCCTCTTATGGTTGGCTGTTATTGCAGTTTGAAGATCAGTGCATGATCATTGTTATGACACTCCACATATTTTCCCCATCTGAAAGACTTTCCCTTTTTCTACTTTGTTTGCAATGCACTTTAGAATTTCTTTGGAATCTATCTATCTATCTATCTATCTATCTATCTATCTATCTATCTATCTATCTATCTATCTATC
>BLBF01000060.1:11342011-11386947 GCA_015471245.1 Laticauda colubrina | reverse complement strand
ATCTATCTATCTATCTATCTATCTATCTATCTATCTATCTATCTATCCATCTATCTCTATCCTCTATCTATCTATCTATCTATCTATCTATCTATCTATCTATCTATCTATCCATCCATCCATCCATCCATCCATCCATCCATCCATCCATCCATCCATCTATCTATCTATCTATCTATCCATCTAGCTAGCTAGCTAGCTACTGTGTTTCTCTGAAAATAAAATCCAACCATAAGACCTAGCATGATTTTTCTGGGTGCTTGTAATATAAGCCCTACCCCCAAAATAAACCCCTGTTAAGATCATCAGACAGGCACATTTAGTATCATATTTCCCGAAAAATAAGACCTAATTGGAAAATAACTTCTAATGTGCCCTTTGGACCAGAAATTCATATGACCTGTTCTTATTTTTGAAGAAACACAGGATGTATCCCTCATCTTTAATGAAATATTTATAACACAAACAATTTAAAAAAAAACATTCACACTGTCATTATAATATAAATCCAGAATAAATACTGTGATACAATAATTAAACATTAACTTAACAATGATGATCTCAGTTAGATATCCGAAGCAAAATCTCAAACAGCTCTTTCTAAACTTTCATAAAACTCCAGCTTCTACAATAGTAGCTGCTGAAATGAAATAAAAAGTTGTGCTCTTCTTAGGAGAAAATGGTTAAAATAGGTAATTTGCTGTTTGAATCTTCCCAACTGATGTTATTTTTATGATTGCTGTTTCATTTTTGTATTGTTTTCCCACCATATTGTTGGATGCTTCTACCTTAAGTGAAAGTAGGATTGTAATGCATCCTTAAAAATAAACCTGAAAAAGACCCAGGTTATGTTTAATAAATTTACCAAAGAAAGAAAGAAAAATTATGGGAAAGAATTAGATGTAGTAGATTGTTACATATATTTTGGTCTACAGATCTCAATGGAAGATGATACAATAAAGGAAACTGAATGGTGTGTTAAATGTGATTGGTAGGCATTCGGCCAGCTAAGCATAATTTTCAAG
Organism: Laticauda colubrina; assembly: GCA_015471245.1. NCBI lineage: Eukaryota > Metazoa > Chordata > Lepidosauria > Squamata > Elapidae > Laticauda > Laticauda colubrina. Next base: position 11,385,922 of record BLBF01000060.1, on the reverse strand, counting down.
AACAACCTGCTCCTATGCCTAAAGAGAAAAGTTTTCGATTGGTGTGTGTTCCCTGCTCTAACATATGCCACCAAACATGGACACTAACCTTACAATTGATACAGAAGCTACAAGTGATGCAAAGAGCCATGGAAACATACATGCTCAGCATCGCAAGACAAGAGAGAAAGACTTGCACTTGAATTAGAGAATAAACAAAAATATAGGATGCCATCAAGAGAGTGAAAGAATTGAAATTTTGTAGCCAAAAAAGCTAATGCAATCTTAATTAATAGAGGGATACAATCAAGATCCAGTGCGGTAGTAATACCACTCTATGAAGCCTTAGTAAGACCACACCTAGAGTATTACATCCAGTTTTGGTCACAACACTATGAAAAGATGTTGAGACTCTAGAAAAGTGCAGAGAAGAGCAATCAGAATGATGAGGGGACTGGAGGCTAAAACATATGATGAATGGTTGCAGGAACTGGACTTGGCAAGTCTAGGGAAGAGAAGGACCAGTGGAGACATGATAGCAGTCTTCCAGTATTTGAGGGGCTGCCACAAAGAGGAGGAAGGGGGTCAAGCTATTTTCCAAGGCACCTGAAGGCCAGACAAGGAACAATGGATGGAACAAGGAGAGATTCAACCTGGAAATAAGGAGGAATTTTCTGACAGTGAGACCAGTGGAACAGAAATTGCCTTCAGAAGTTGTGGGAGTTTCATCACTGGAGGCCTTCAAGAACAGACTGGACTGCCATTTGTCAGAAATGGTGTAGGTCTCCTGCTTGGGCAGGGGGTTGGACTAGATGACCTACAAAGTTCCTTCTGACTCTGATTATCTGTAAAATGGAAACAGGCTGGTCATATAACAAGAAGAACTGAGGGCTGATGCACCAAGACAGTCACAGAATGGATCCCATTTGATTAAAACTGTCCATGAAAGAGACTTAAAACAAGATGGATAAATGACATCAGCAAGTATTGTGGGCCCAAAGAAAGCTCAGGACTGTATGGGTTGGAAACATGCAGATGTGGCCTCCATTAGCAGTGGATAGACCATTGCTCGAATAATGAATGCAGATTTGTAAATTATTTGAAATGGAATTCAGGTAGTTGATTTTACTTTACAGGACTGTTAGATGACCAGAACTGATTTATACTGGCTGCATGGAACCAGAGTTTGGCATAATTGAGGGCAAGGATCTTCGTCCTGCACCAAATACCTTGATTTTACACACACCTGAAATCCATCAGAGGCAATGGCAAAGCAATACATAGATCAAGACAGCCAGAAAACAGTGGAAAGTGTCATTCTTCACCAATCTAGTTTTCACTGAAATCTAGTTCTCCTTTGAAATGTGCATGAGTCTGAATTCTGCCAGCAAGTAAACATATATATTAAGAGAAAGTGTGAAAGGAAGTCAAAAATAATGTACCCAAATGCTTCACACTTAAAAAGCAGGGGGCAGGCAGAATTGCAAACAAAAATGCTACTCAGGCCTCAAGAAGCATAGAAGATCATCTCTGAGTCACAGAAATGCCCTCAGTCTGTCCCCCAACTTCCTGGCTTCGAGGAAGCTTCATTTAGGAGATGGGAAGAGTTGATGTTAAAAAAATTAAAGAGAGGTTCAGTTCCCTAGAAGGAATCCATTCTGCAGATAAGAAGGGATTTCTTGAACATGAGAACAATTAATCAGTGAAATGGCTTCCCTCCCAGGGTTATGGGTGCTCCCTCACTGGATGTTTTCAAGAAGAGATTAGGCAGCAATTTGAATTGGGATGGAATAAGAGCTCCTGCCTTAGATTAAATTAGATTAGATTAATAGAAGGGACCTTGTAGGTCATCTAGTCCAACCCCCTACCAAAGCAGGAGACCATGCACCATTTCTGACAAATGGCAGTCCAATCTCTTCATGAAGCTCCCACAACTTCTGAAGGCAACTTCTGTTTCATGGGCTGATTGCTCTCACTGTTGTTTGTTCTCTGCCTTGAGAAGAGAGGGTTTTTTTATATATATACATGCTATTGTGAACAATAGTCCACAAGGCGTGACACTAAGTATCAAGATCATGCATACAATGCTGTGCACTATACATGACAACCTCATGGCCTAATCAAGGGTTCACAGCAGCTTAAGAGAAGAATAATGACAAAAATAAAAAAGTGGGGCCTAATAAATAATATACTGTACAATCTGCAGAAAGTGGTTGTGGACGCGACTCTTGAATGACTGACGCGAATGACGCGACTCTTGAGTTGGACTACAAGACCTCTGGGGTCCCTTCCAGCCCTAAGATTCTACGATGCATTTGTGTTCCAGTGAAAATATTTGAAACTTGGGGTCCCTTGCTTATCTGTAGATGTCCTGTAACATGAAACACCAGCCAGGCCTAGGCCTACTGATCTAAGATGGCTCTGTATTAAGGCAGGGGGACTCAAAGTTACAAAGGATGTTATGGAGATCTGGGGTCTTTTTTTCCCACAGAATCCCCCAGAAGTCCCATAAAAGGGGCATGTGGGCCTCCATAGCCTATTCAAAACCCCAATTTTGACTATTTTAAACCCATGTATGAGCATTCCCACTTTGCAAGTCCTTTGACCCGTTCAAAGTGCAGTTTGCTATAACACGACCAACATTTGTGGACAGTACTGTAATTCTTGTTTTTCAGTGACATTGACGGCTGTTGAACAGGTTATTTTGCTCTGAGGCAAGGTAAAATTGTGAGGGATTATGTCTGGAGAGAAATGAAAAACATGGGGACATTTATCTACCAAAGGAAACACATCAACAATAGGCTGAACTCACATAATTCACTCAGCCGTGAGACTGATTTCTTGTTAGCTGCACATGATAAATTCTAACCAGGCCACTAAAACTCCCTCTACAAGCTACAGTGGAAGAATCTCTTGCTTTGCATTATATCAGGAATCTGGTAGCGCTTTTCCCAACTTACAAATTTGATAAGCATACATAAGCTTTCATGTTCCAACTCATAAATGTTTGTGCCTTTTCGTAAATTTTGTTAGTAAAGAAAAATGCTACCATATTCTACTGGATTTTTATTTTTTATTTTTGCCTCCAAGACAAGCACAGCTCTCTTCTACAGGTGCATTCGCTATGGTGCATTTAAGCCAAGGAAAGAATTTGCCCCACCAGATTGGAGGCTTGGAGATATTTACAAGTTTCATTTGTATAAAAGAATTTTGTTTACATTGCTGCTTGCTTAATAAGGCAGAGGCTTGCTTAACAGCCATGAAAAGGAGTCATCCTGGCTTACTTAGCCAACTCACTGACTTGTTTCCCTTCCATCTCTTTTGCATGTACCCAGATGGCATCTCAAAATATCTTAGTAGCAGTAAATGATTATTTTTCTCAGTGGGTTTGTAGGAGTATGTGGTTTGTTTTTTTGTGTTTTGTTTTGTTTTGTTATTACAAGGCATGTTGTTGAGAATATGTTTTTCATATTCTATCTGTTGGGAGTTGGGAATCATGTGGGTTGCCTGCATATATTTGTATGTTTGCTGTTCCTTCAAACTGGATCGGATTCCCAACTTGCAAAAACTGTATAAAATTCCAAGTGGGGTCCTTCCTAATCCCACCACTGAGCCTTTTTCACCAAAGTATTCCTTGAACCTGGGACCTTTTCCTTGGAGTTACTTGTCCAAGTAGATCTGAAACACTCCGGCTTTAAGGCCCTGTCACATTGGCCGACGGATGCAAAACGTTTGTAAAAAGGACACAGCGGACGAGAAAATGTTCCATCCGTTGTTATCCGCTCTCAAAAGTGCCCCGAATTTGCATAACCAGAGCAGACAACAACGGAAAGGAATGGACGGGGGGAGGACGTAGCCAGGATGGAAAGCAGATGCTCCACGGAAGCCTACCAGATGGAAGCGGATGGGAGCGGATGGCACATCCGCGGGGCTTCTGGGGGAGCACAGCAAAGCGGACACGCAGCGGAAAGAGCGGATGCAGAGCGGATGCAGAGCGGATGAAGCAGATGCAGAGCGAAAGCCGAGCGGAAGCCTAGCGGAAGCCTAGCGGATGCACAGCGTTCACTGTGCATGCGGGGAAGATGCATTGCGTCAGCCCCCTGGATATAAAGGGAAGCAGCTCGCAAGCAGGTCACCATTCAGAGGAAAGACCTGCTGCCAAACACAGCTCTCCAGCTAGCCAGCCAGCCAGCAAGCCAACAACCCAACAACCATGGGGAAGAAGAGAAAGCCTCAGCCATCTGCTGCCAGCCCTGGCAAGAGGGACAGGGCCACCATCCCACCCCCTGGCCCTGACTCTGCTTCTGCTGGGGCTTCTGCTGCTCGGGCTTGCTCTTCTGGTGCTGGAGCTTCTGCTGGTGCTTATTCTGCTGGCACTGCTCCTGGTGCTGGTGCTTCTGCTGGTGCTTACTCTGCTGGCATTGCTCCTGGTGCTGGGGCTTCTGCTGGTGCTTACTCTGCTGGCGCTGCTCCTGGTCCTGCTGATGCTCCTGGTGCTCCTGGTCCTGCTGGTGCTGCTGGTGCTGCTGGTGCTCCTGGTCCTGCTGGTGCTCCTGGTCCTGCTGGTCCTGCTGGTGCTCCTGGTCCTGTTGGTGCTGCTGATGCTCCTGGTCCTGCTGGTGCTCCGGGGGCTGCTGGTGCTGCTGGTGCTGGTGCTGCTGGTGCTGCTGGTCCTGCTTTTGCTGCTACTGTTGTTGTTGCTGGTGGTGGTGGTGGTAGTGGTGTGGAGGAGCAGCCCCTACAACCTCAAAGCCCCTCTGATGAGGGCCCATATGGCTTTGCCAGAGGGAGGAAGAGGCAGATGCGTGAACGGGAAATGAGGCAATACACCATAGAAGAGGAACATGAAGAGGAGGTGCTGGAGGGGCTGAGGGAGAATGAATATCTTTGGCGGAAGGGACACAGGCTCTATCGAGACACCAAGAGGAAGCAGGCTGCTTGGAGAGAGAAGGTGGAGAACCTGGGCTACATTTCGGAGGTGCTCCTCGGCTGGTGGAAGCACATGCATACCTGGTACGGGAAGCTGCACCTCAAGAAATCTGCCCAGGCCACGGTCAAGCTGAGGGACCGAGAGACCTACATGATGGCCAAGTGCAGCTTCTTGGAGGGTGAGATCCGCCACTGAGGAGCAGCCCCTCTCACAACCCTCTCTCTCAGGCAACCTGCTGAGAGCCAGTCCTCTTCTGGCAAAGAATCAGCTCCTGTGTCCAGGCAGGTATCTGTGGAGCGTGCCACGATGGAGACCCCCCTGACAGCTGTACTACCCGTGGCGGAGCGCGTGGAGGACCCCCTGACGCAGTGGGAGCAAGGAGAGGGCACTTCCACCACAGCCCAACCCGCATCCACCCAAGCTCCACCGAAAGGCAGAGAGGCAGACCAGAGGGGCAGAGCCACACTGTCCTGCTGGAGATCAGGGACACCATCAGGAGCAGCGTAGATCTCCTCTCTCAGCTGGTACACACCAACATCCCATCCTCCAACCACAAGCCCTTCCTCACCTATATCAACCAGACCCTCATGAACATGTCGGAAACACAGTACCAGGTGGTGAAGGACAGGATCACCGATCTTCTTCACAACCCTCCAGACCCAGCTGAACCTGCTCCCACCCAGTCCAGGCCTGCTCCTCCACCCCAGGTGATGTCACAGCCCTTCCAAGGCTTTCCTCAGGCCTTCCCCTACCAAGGCTACGGCTACCAGGAGGTCCAGCAGCACAGGCAGACCTTCCCAGTCCAGGCACAGGTACATCGGACGCCACCAGTGCCACTGATGCCACCGATGCCACCCCTGCCACCGATGCCAGCCACGCCACAGATGCCAGCCATGCCACAGATGCCACCCACACCACAGATGCCACCCACACCTCACCTCACTCACCTGCAGACCAGGCATCCCCACTACACTGCTCCTTCCTCCACCCCACAGCCAAGCCCGGCCTCAGAACATCTGTCATCGGTTTTGGGGCTGACACCCCAAGTCATGGAGGAAGGGGCTCTCAACATCACGGGACTGAGCCAGTTGTCTGAGAGCTTCCTCCACATACCATCCCCTGTTGTCCTCTCGGGGCCAGGCACCCCAATGGCGCCTCAGACCAGCACTCCAGCAGCAGCCACCTCCACAGCACCTGGACCCTTCACCCCTGAGACTGGGCACACCTCCGAGTGACCAAGAAGAGTGCCAGAGACTGGGTGGCTACCTGTTGACTTTATTTTTGCTTGGGACACTTTTCTTGGGTCATTTTGCTTTTACAGCTTGTTATTAATAAAGATTATCTTTGCTTCACACACTTGCTTCATTTATTTTATTAAATAAAGTCTTCGTGGAAACTTTTAGAAATGGTTTAAGCCTTTGCATGCTTGTGGGATGGGCTAAGATAGCAGTGGGATGGGCAGGGATACCTTTGGGATGGGTAATAGCTGTGGGATGGGCAGGGATACCTGTGGGATGGGTAATAGCTGTGGGATGGGTAGGGATACCTTTGGGATGGGTAATAGCTTGGAATAGATATACCTCCAGTGCAAGCATAGTGGGACTGTATGGTCCACCCTGCCAGGTGCCACACCTTTGGCCCTTCATTCTCAATAACAATGTAAGCATTGATCCACACATTTCAACATAAACACAACTCTTTATTAAATGCCGTGTTCATTGTAGGCCCACCCAACACACATGGCCCAATCTCATCAGTGTGATGAGACAGGCTGAAGGAAGCATCCATTAATCATCTATCATCCTGTCTTGCCACTCCACTGCTCCAGCTGGGGAGTTGCACCAGTGTCTCAGGAGGTTGCACTTCTTCTTCCCTTCACGTGAGGCTCTGTTGGGGCCTTGCACATCCAGAGTGTCGATCAGGTTTCGCCCTTGCCTCCATTCCCCAGGCTCCATGTCCCTATTGCCTTGTTGAAGGTCCATGAGCCTGCAAGACTGGGTAGCGGGTGCGCATGAGATTTTGCAGGATGCAGCAAGCTTCCACGATCCTCCTCACGGTCTCTGGGTGATGCTGCATGGTGGTGAGAAGTACCTGGAACCTGTTGGCCAGGATGCCAAAGGCATTCTCCACCACCTGCCTTGCCCTGGACAGCCTGTAGTTGAAGATCCTCTCTTCATGGATGAGGCATCTGGAGGTGTAGGGATTTATGAGGTAGGTTCTGAGGGAGAAGGCGTCATCCCCCACGATGAAGTAGGGCACATCTTGTGTGTCGTTGGGTAGGGGGTCTGGATCTGGGAAGCCCATGATGAGGTTGCGTTCCAGCCCCTCCTTGAGGTGACTGGCGTTGTATACCAGGGCATCTGAAGATGAGCCATTGCCTGAAGCATCGATGTACATGAACCTGTAGTCAGCATCGACCATGGCGAAGAGGATGATGCTGAAGAAGCCCTTGTAGTTGAAATAAGTGGACCCTGACTTGGCTGGAGTTTTGCAGGCCACGTGCTTGCCATCTATGGCTCCAACAGTATGGGGGAAGTTCCACTTCTGATATCACTGCTCTGCAACTTTCTTCCAGTTTTTTTCAGTGGAAGGGCACTGCAGGAGCTCCTCCAGGTATTCTTCAATGATGGTCTGCACCACTTCTCTGACCACAATGCCAATGGTGTTCTGTGGCACCCTCCAGCCCTACTGCATGCTCCTGTATGTGGTCCCGGAGGCCAGGTGGCGCAGAGTCAGTGCCACCTTGAGCCCAGGGTCTAGGCTGGGCCGGTATTCGGTGCTCTGCTTGGTCAACCTGGGTCTCAGCCGCTCCACAACTTTGTCAAACATGGCTGGCAGCATCCTCATGAAGTTCTGGAATGCACGAGGGTCTTCGTTCCTCAGCTCCACCATCAGCTTGTTGTGCAGTCTGTACTCTGCTCTTCTGCCGATTCATCTTCGGACCCAGACACTTCTTGGCTGCCTCCTTTTCTTCACGTAGAACAGGTGAAAGAGCCTGTAGATGGCTTCGCACTGTTGCAGAACGATGGTGGCTACCAAAAGGAGTGTGTTATGATCCATGGTGGAGATGACTGGATGCTGTGGAAGAGCAAGATGAAGGCTGAAAAGGTCTGCACAGCAGGGCTGCTGGACTGAAAGTGAGATCCAGGTGAGTTCCTCCCCCTTTTTATAGGAAATATAGGTTTTCTGCTGAGTGTCCTTTTGCATCCTCTAGGCATCCTGCAGACATCCTAAATATCCGAGATACGTCCCCTCTGCGAACGTTTTTTCCATTTTAATGCTTTGTATGCGAGCTGCATCCACTTTCATCCTTTCTCCATCCGTGCTATGAATGCTGCGCGTCCGTTCCACGTCCGTTTTGCTTCCTCCCTGTGTCCATTTTCCGCTGGAGCGGATGCGAGTTGCGCGGATGCTCAGCGGATGCCTAGCGGATATAGCGGATGCGTAACGGATGACGACGGATGTAGAACGGATGTAGAACGGATGTTCCCCGTATGCATTGCGGATGCGGAACGGACGCGTTGGATACATTTTCCACTCAAAAAGTTTTGAGCAGCTCAAAAGTTTTTGAGTGGATGGAACCTCAGTCGATGGATGCTGGATGGATAGAGAGGATTAAAAATGGACACAGTGAGTACAGAACGGAAGCATCGCATTAACCAACGGATGGCAAGTGTTTCTCTCCGTTTTACATCCTCTTTCCATCCGTTGGTGCAGTGTGACATGGGCTTTAGCTGTTCTCTTGTATTCAACCGTGAATATCACTATGGATCAACAATTCAGCAAATCTGTTGGTTCAAAATGCCAGCTCAAAATGGTTACTCAGTTCATAGCTAGAAGACAAGAAGAGACATGTAGAGTTGAGGAAGATATACAGGTATACCAACAGAAGCTCTCACAACTTCTGTTCCATAGGTTGTGTCCTCACTGTCAGGAAATTTCTTTTTATTTCCAGGTTGAATCTCTCCTTGGTCAGTTTCCATCCATTATTCCTTGTCTGGCCTTTGGGTGCTTTGGAAAATAGCTTGACCTCCTTCGTCTCTGTGGCAGCCCCTCAAATACTGGAAGATGTTCCCCTCTCTCCCCTGGTCCTTCTTTTCACTAGATTAGCCAGGCTCAGTTCCTGCAACCATTCATCATCATCAAGATAAAAGAAACAGAAGTACAAAACCTACATCTTGGAACCTTGGACATCTGAATCTGGATAGATCTTCACAATTTCTCCCCAAAAGGCAAATGTCCCCTCCTTCAGAGACACTGAGACCCCATGAAGAACATGGGCTTCTGGCCAGCTCCTGCTCTAAGCTCATGAGTAACATCATGGACCATGTACGTTGTTCTTCCAGCAAACCACACCCTCCCATGTTTGATAGAAGTTTTAAGGGGTCTATCTTAATCTTTGCCCCTTCCAGCATCTACAGAATTCAGAATTACAGAATAACAGATTTGGAAGGGACCTTGGAGGTCTTCTAGTCTACCACCCCCTTCTTAAGCAAGAGGCCCTAGATCAGAAGTGTCAAACTCGAGTTCATTGAGGGCCACATCAAGGTTGTGTTTACCCTTGGGGTGCCAGGGTGGGCGTGACCAGGGTGGGCGTGACCAGGGTGGACATATGCAGCTTGATATCACTCATGTGGCTGGAGTGCTCTGCCAGCCAAAATGGGCTCCCAAGCTCCGTTTTCAGCTGAGATGGTTTCCTGCAAGCCTCTGCCAGTGAAAACAGAGCTCAGGAGAACCACATGCAGCCCTCTTGAGCTCTGTTTTCACTGTTGGAAGCACTTCAGGCTAGTCCTTCATTGTTTCTAGGGTGGCCCCTAGGGCCAGATCTAAGTCACACACACACACCCATGAGCCAGATCTGGTCCACAGGCCTTGAGTTTGACACCTCTGCCCTAGATCTTTTGGAACAAAAGTCTGCCAAATCTCTTCTTAATTTTTACAAAGTGGGAAGGAGCTGTCTTGTCTTCAGAATCTCTTTTGCTGTTGCTCTCTTCTTCTGTTAGCTCTAAGAAATTGATTGATGAAGGAGAGGGAGGTAACCCTACTGGGTTATTGTGCTGCCAATCTGCTCCTTGCCTCACCATATGGGCAGCAGAGGTGGGTGTTCACACATGCCCAAACAGAACATCTCATTTTAGAGCTGGAAAGAACTAAGCTGTGATCTTTCATGAGGTCATCCCTATGAGCTCCAGGTGGGCTGTGGGTGGTGAATTGCCTCTGGAACTAAAAAATAAGGATGTTTTTTCATTAGTAAAAAGCTGCAATAGGCCATTCTTTACTAGCCCCAAATATTTTGACCCTCACATTCCCTTCAGAAGAGAAATGCTTTTCCAAAGTCAAATGGGTCATAAACTAGGTTGATAAATAACTTTATTTCAGTCAAAAACTAGCTCGAAATCAATTATATGAACCTCCAGCCACAGAGAATAATAATATTCTTTGAAAGATTCTGCATTTATTAACATGAAGACCACATTCTAAAAACAAAGATTAAAATTAGCTAAGAAAAAAAACCCATCAGATTAATTATGTGGAATCTAAAACTAGATGCTGACTGCATAGTGCAATAAATTAACAATATAAACATGTACTGTAAAACTTAATAATCTAAAATGTTAATTATGTTACAACTAATGTTTCATTCAAATGTGATCAAGGATTAATTGAACGAGTATAAAAATATTACTCATGTAGATCAGAAGTTGCTTGCTTGAGCACCTTCACAGCTATTGTGAAGAAGTTTGGTACATTCTGTGTGAGGAAGAAATTTTTTTTGGATTTTTTAGATTTAAATTATTCAGGGTAGCCTGAGGAAGGGACCTGGGTTCAAGTCAGGCAGCCCATGTTCCACTACTGGACCAGTGTTTCCCAAACTTGGCAACACTGAGATGGGTAGACATTAACCCATCTAGCGATGCTGGCTGGGAAATTCTGGGAGTTGAAGTCCACCCATTTAAAAGTCTGTAGAGATTCTCAGTCCTCCAGGTCATGGTTGTCCCAAAGTTGCTTTTTCAAGAGGCAATTGGAATTTCTTTTTTTTTTCTTTGAAGACATTTTGCTTCTTATCCAAGAAGCTTCTCCAGCTCTGACTGGATGGTGGGGAATGGAAGGTTTTATACTCCTTGCAGACAGCTGGTCATTTGCATCCTTTTAGAGGGTCACTGAGGCCACTTGGAGGTTTATCTGTGTCTTCAGGGTCCCCTGAGTAGTGCAAATGGGTATAGAACCTTCTTGGAACTGCTAAAAGGACTGTGTTGTAGACTGGAGATAGATGATGCTATCCCTCCCCCCCTCTTGTTGAGAAAAGGCTGTTCAATTTTGACATAGATGGCCTCTTTCACCCCTCTTTCAAACCAGCAGTCCCCTCTGCCCAAAATCTGGACTTTGCTATCTTCCAAAGAGTGGCCTTTGTCTTTTAAATGCAGATGGACAGCTGAATCTAATATTGATGGGTTTGTTCTCCTGTGTTGTGCCATGCGATTTATGAAGTGGTTGTTTTGTTTCCCCAATGCACAGATCTGCACGTGGCTCACTGCTTTGTACTGCATATACTTTCCATTCCCCAACATCCAGTCAGAGCTGAAGAATGGATGAGAAGCAAAACATCTTCAAAAAAACAACAAGAAAGTCCAGTTGCCTCCTGAAAAAGCACCTTTCAGTTCACCAATTTAAAGTTGTCAAGGTGAGGAAAATTGTCCTAAGGTCTTGGTAAAAGCTCTTCAGTGCTGAAAGGATGGAAGGAATGCTATGCTTTTCTCCATCACTGTGTCTCCTTATTTGTCCTAATTTGTAGAGGCTAATAGAACATAGAATAACAGAATCTTGGAAGTTTTGTAACCTAATCCTCTGCTTGAATAAGGGCTCTGTCAGAGTATATTCATGAACTGGAATAGAGCTTGGTAACAAGGTCAGCCAATGAATAGGCATAGCAACTAAATCAGCCAATGAGGATTGTTTTGTAAACTGAAACTAGAAGTAACTTAGGCATGGCTCTATGTTAAGGCCCTGTCACACTGCCCAACGGATGCAAAACGGACACAACGGACGAGCAAAATGTTCCATCCGTTGTTATCCGCTCTCAAAAGGGGCAAAAATTTGCATAACCGGAGCGGATAACACGGACGCGGGGAGGACGCAGGGCGGATGGAAAGCGGATGCAGAACAGAAGCCTAGCGGATGGAAGTGGATGGGAGCGGATGGCACATCCGCTAGGCTTCCGGGGGACCTCAGCAAAGCGGACGCGGAACGGATGAAGCGGATGCAGAGCGGAAGCATAGCGAATGCAGAGCAGAAGCCTAGTGGATGCAAGCCCCCCGGATATAAAGGGAAGCAGCTCGCACGTGGCCAGCATTCGGAGGAAAGACCTCCTGCAGGATACATCGAGTCCTTGCCTACCCTGCCTGCATGCCTGCCTGCAAGCCTTGCTGCCAGCCTTCCTGCCAGCCTTCCTGCCAGCCTGCCTCCAAGCCTCCTGGCCAGCCTCCCTGCCAGCCTTTCTGTCTGCCTGCCTGCCAGCCTTACTGCTAGACTGCCTTCCAGCCTCCCTGTCAGCCAGTCTGCCTGCCAGCCTTGGTGCCTGCCTGCTTGCCAGCCTTGCTGCCTGCCTGCCTGCCAGCCTTCCTGCCAGGCTTCGTGCCAGCCTTCCTGCCAGGCTTCCTGCCAGCCTTGGTGCCAGCCTTCCTGCCAGCCTTGGTGCCAGCCTTCCTGCCAGGCCTCCTGCCAGCCTTGGTGCCTGCCAGCCTCCCTGCCAGCCTTCCTGCCAGCCAGCAACCCCACAACCATGGGGAAGAAGCGAAAGTCTCAGCAACCTGCTGCCATCCCTGGCAAGAGGGACAGGGCCACCCTCCCATCCCCTGTCCCTGAATCTGCTTCTGCTGGGGCTTCTGCTGCTCGGGCTCACTCTTCTGGTGCTGGAGCTTCTGCTGAAGCTGCTCCTGGCTGTGGTGCTTCTGCTGCGTACTCTGCTGAAGCTGCTCCTGGCGGTGGTGCTTCTGCTGCTGCGTACTCTGCTGAAGCTGCTGCTGGTCCTGCTCATTCTGCTCGTACTCCTGGACTTGCTCGTCCTGCTCGTGCTCCTGGACTTGCTCGAACTGCTCGTATTGCTCATGCTCCTGGTCTTGCTCATCCTGTTCGTCCTGCTCGTGCTCCTGGTCCTGCTCGTGCTCCTGGTCCTGCTGGTGCTGGTGTTGCTTGGGCTCCTGGTGATTACTCTGCTGCTGCTGATCCTGGTCCTGCTGATCCTGATCCTGATGCTACTGCTGCTGCTGCTGCTGATGATGATGATCCTGCTGCTGCTGCTGCTGCTGCTGCTGATGATGATGATGATTATGATCCGGCTGGTGATGATGATGATGATGATGATGATGATGATGATCCTGCTGGTGCTGCTGCTGGTGGTGGTGTGGAGGAGCAGCCCCTACCACCTGGGAGCCCCTCTGATGAGGGCCCATCTGGTCCTGGCAAAGGGAGGAAGAGGCGTATGCGGGGACGGGAGAGGAGGCAATGCTTCATTGAGGAGGAACACGAGGATGAGGTGCTGGAGTGGCTGAGAGAGAATGACTATCTGTGGCGGAAGGGACACCGGCAGTACAGGGACACCAAGTGGAAGCAGGCAGCTTGGAGAGAGAGGGCAGAGAGTATTGGTTACACTTCGGAGGTGCTCCTCGGCTGGTGGAAACATATGCACACCTGGTACGGGAAGCTGTACCTCAAGAAATCTGGCCAGGCCACAGTAAAGCTGACGGACAGAGAGACCTACGTCATGGCCACGTGCAGCTTCCTGGAGGGTGCGATCCGCCACCGAGGAGCACCAGGAGTCCCTCTGTCTACCCTCTCTCTCCGGCAGCCTGCTGGGACCCAGTCCTCTTCCGGCTGAGAGTCAGTCCCTGTCTCCAGACAGGTTTCTGTAGAGCGTGCCATGGCGGAGAACCCACAGACAGCTGTTGTCACCATGGTGGAGCGCGTGGAGGACTCCCTGGTGCGGTGGGAGAGAGGACTGTCCACCACAGTCATAGCCGCATCCACCATCCCCCAGCTCCGCCTCCACAGAAAGGCAGAGAGCCAGACAGCAGGAGGGGCAGAGCCACACTGTCCTGCTGGAGATCAGGGACACCATCCGCACCAGTATAGATCTCCTCTCTCAGCTGGTCAGCACCGACTCCTCATCCTCCAACCGCAAGCCCTTCCTCATCTATGTCAACCAGACCCTCAAGAATATGGAGGAACCCCAGTACCAGGTGGTGAAGGAAAGGATCACCGAGCTGCTTCACAACCCTCCAGACCCAGAGGAACCAGCTCCCACCCAGTCCAGGTCTGCTCCTCCACCCCAGGTGATGTCCCTCCCATACCAAGGCTTCCCAAAGCCCCTCACCTACCAGGGCTAGGGCTACCAGGAGGTCCAGCAGCACAGACAGCAGCCCTTCCCAGCCCAGGCACAGAGTCATCGGGAGACACCGTTGCCACCGGTTCCACGGATGCCACCGATGCCAGCCACGACAATGATGCCACCGACGACAGCGATGCCACCCACACCACCGATGCCACCCACGCCAGTCCTCACCCAGCTGCAAACCAGACAGCCCCACTACACTACTCCTTCCTCCACCCCACAGCCAAGCCCGGCCTCAGTACATCTGTCATCAGTACTGGGGCTGACACCCCATGGCATGGAGGAAGGAAATCTCAGCATTGCGGGTCTGAGCCAGCTGTCTGAGAGCTTTCTCAACACACCATCACCTCTCAGGGCCAGGCACCCCAGTGGTGTCCTCTCAGGGCCAGGCACCCCAGTGGTGCTTCAGACCAGCACTCCAGCACCACCCACCTCCACAGCACCTGGACCCTTCACCCCTGAGACTGGGCACACCTCCGAGTGACCAATAAGAGTGCCAGAGACTGGGTAGCTGGCTACCTGTAGAGTTTATTTGGACACTTGACTTGGGTCATTTTTGTTTTACAGCTTGTTCAATAAAGTTTATCTTTGATTCACACACTTGCTTCATTTCTTTTTTTGAACAAAGTCTTGGTGGAAACTTTTAGAAATGGTTTAAGCCTTTGCATGCTTGTGGGAAGGGTTAAGATAGCAGTGGGATGGGCAGGGATACCTGTGGGCTGGGTAATAACTGTGGGATGGGCAGGGATACCTTTGGAATGGGTAATAGCTGTGGGATGGGTAAGGATATCAGTGGGATAGATAAGCCTCCAGTGCAAGAATAGTGGGACTGTATGGTCCACCCTCCCTGGTGCCACACCTATGGCCCTTTATTATCAATAATAATGTAATAATCATCCAAACATGTCAACATAATCACAACTCTTTATTAAACGCCCTGTTCATTGTAGGCCCACCCAGCATACATGGCTCAATCTCATCAGTGTGATGAGACAGGCTGAAGGAAGCACTCATTAATCATCTATCATCCTGTCTTGCCACTCCACTGCTCCAGCTGGGGAGTTGCACCAGTGTCTCAGGAGGTTGCGCTGCTTCTTCCCTTCATGTGAGGCTCTGTTGGGGCCTTGCACATCCTGAGTGTCTATCAGGTTTCGCCCTTGCCTCCATTCCCCAGGCTCCATGTCCCCATTGCCTTGTTGGAGGTCCACAAGCCTGTTCTGCAAGACTGGGTAGCGGGTGCGCATGAGATTGTGCAGGATGCAGCAAGCTTCCACGATGTTCTTCACAGTCTCTGGGCGATGCTGCATGGTGGTGATAAGTACTTGGAACCTGTTGGCCAGGATGCCAAAGGCGTTCTCCACCACCCGCCTTGCCCTGGACAGCCTGTAGTTGAAGATCCTCTCTTCACGGGTGAGATGTCTTGAAGTATAGGGCTTCATGAGGTAGGTTCTGAGGGAGAAGGCGTCATCCCCCATGATGAAGTAGGGCACATCTTGCGTGTCGTTGGGCAAGGCGTCTGGATCTGGAAAGCCCATGATGAGGTTGCCTTCCAGCCCCTCCTTGAGGTCACTGGCGTTGTATACCTGGGCATCTGAACATGAGCCGCTGCCTGAAACATCGATGTACATAAACTTGTAGTCAGCATCGACCATGGCAAAGAGGATGATGCTGAAGAAGCCCTTGTAGTTGAAATAAGTGGAGCCCGACTTGGGTGGCGCTTTGCAGGCCACGTGCTTCCCATCGATGGCTCCAACGGTGTGTGGGAAGTTCCACCTCTGGTACCACTGCTCTGCAACTTTCTTCCATCCTTCATCAGTGGAGGGGCACTGGCGGAGCTCCTCCTTGTATTCTTCGATGATGGCCTGCACCACTTCTCTTACCACAATGCTGATGGTGTTTTGTGGCACCCTCCAGCCATACTGCATGCTCCTGTAGGTGGTCCCTGAGGCCAGGTGGCGCAGAGTGAGTGCCACCTTGAGCCCAGGTTCCAGGCTGGGCCGGAAGTTGGTGTTTGCCTTGGTCAACCTGGGTGTCAGGTGCTGCACAACTTTGTCAAACATGGCTGGAGGCATCCTCATGAAGTTCTGGAATGCCCGAGTGTCTTCGTTCCTGAGCTCCACCATCAGCTTGTTGTACAGCCCGTACTCTGCTCTTCTCCCGATCCATCTTCGTACCTAGACGCTTCTTGGCCGCCTCCTTTTCTTCCCGTGGTAGAGTTCCCAGAGCCTGTAGATGGCTTCGCACTGTTGCAGAAGGATGATGGCTGCCAAAAGGACTGTGTTACGATCCACGGTTGACATGACTGGATGCTGTGGAAGAGCAAGAGTCAGATGAAGGCTGCAGAGGTCTGCACAGCTGGGCTGCTGGTCTGAAAGTGAGATGCAGACGAGTTGCTCCCCCTTTTTATCGGCAGTATAGGTGTCCCTTTGCATCCTCTAGGCATCCTGTAGACATCCTTAATATCCGAGATAGGTCCCCTCTGCAAACGTTTTTTTCGTTTTAAACGCTTTGTTTCCATGCTGCATCCGTTCTGCATCCGTTCTGCATCCGTTCCACGTCTGTTCTGCTTCCTCCCTGCGTCCGAGCGGATGCGCAGCGGATGCCTAGCGGATATAGCGGATGCGTAACGGATGCAGAACGGATGCATAGCGGATGCGTAGCGGATGCAGAATGGACGAATTGGATACATTTTCCACGCAAAAGTTTTGGGCAGCCCAAAACTTTCTGAGCAGATGAAACGTCAATAGACGGATGCTGGACGGATAGAGTGGAAGCAAAACGGAGGCAGTGAGTACATCGCGTTTTACAACAGATGGCAAGCTTTTTTGTCCATTTTACATCCTCCTTGCATCCGTTGGTGCAGTGTGACAGGGGCCCTGTCACACTGCCCAATGGATGCAAAACGGACACAACGGACGAGCAAAATGTTCCATCCGTTTTTATCCGCTCTCAAAAGGGGCAAAAATTTGCATAACCGGAGCGGATAACACAGACACGGGGAGGATGCAGGGCGGATGGAAAGCGGATGCGGAATGGAAGCCTAGTGGATGGAAGCGGATGGAAGCAGATGGCACATCCGCTAGGCTTCCGGGGGACCTCAGCAAAGCAGACATGGAACAGATGAAGCAGATGCACAGTGGATGCACAGCAGATGAAGCGGATGCAGAGCGGAAGCCTAGCGGATGCCGAGCATTAATTGTGCATGCGGGGGGATGCATTGCGCAAGCCCCCTGGATATAAAGGGAAGCAGCTCGCACGTGGCCTGCATTCGGAGGAAAGACCTGCTGCAGGATACATCGAGTCCTTGCCTTCCCTGCCTGCATGCCTGCCTGCAAGCCTTGCTGCCAGCCTTCCTGCCAGCCTGCCTCCAAGCCTCCTGGCCAGCCTCCCTGTCAGCCTTGCTGTCTGCCTGCCTGCCAGCCTTGCTGCCAGCCTGCCTTCCAGCCTCCCTGCCAGCCAGTCTGCCTGCCAGCCTTGGTGCCTGCCTGCTTGCCAGCCTTGCTGCCTGCCTGCCTTCCTGCCTTCCTGCCAGGCTTCCTGCCAGCCTTGGTGCCAGGCTTCCTGCCCGCCTTGGTGCCAGCCTTCCTGCCAGGCTTCCTGCCAGCCTTGGTGCCTGCCAGCCTCCCTGCCAGCCAGCAACCCCACAACCATGGGGAAGAAGCGCAAGTCTCAGCAACCTGCCGCCATTTCTGGCAAGAGGGACAGGGCCACCCTCCCGCCCCCTGTCCCTGACTCTGCTTCTGCTGGGGCTTCTGCGGCTCGGGCTCGCTCGTCTAGTGCTGGAGCTTCTGCTGAAGCTGATCCTGGCAGTGGTGCTTCTGCTGCGTACTCTGCTGAAGCTGCTCCTGGCGGTGGTGCTTCTGCTGCTGCGTACCCTGCTGAAGCTGCTGCTGGTCCTGCTCGTCCTGCTCATGCTCCTGGACTTGCTCGTCCTGCTCGTGCTCCTGGACTTACTCGTACTGCTCGTACTGCTCATGCTCCTGGTCTTGCTCGTCCTGTTCGTCCTGCTCGTGCTCCTGGTCCTCCTCGTGCTGCTGGTGCTGCTGGTGCTGCTGGTGCTGCTGGTGCTGCTGGTGCTGCTGGTGCTGCTGGTGCTGCTGGTGCTGCTGGTGCTGGGGTTCCTGGTGATTATTCTGCTGCTGCTGATGATGATGATGATGATCCTGCTGCTGCTGCTGCTGCTGCTGATGATGATGATGATGATTCTGCTGCTGCTGCTGCTGCTGATGATGGTAATGATGATGATGATCCTGCTGCTGCTGCTGGTGGTGGTGGTGTGGAGGAGCAGCCCCTACCACCTGGGAGCCCCTCTGATGAGGGCCCATCTGGTCCTGGCAAAGGGAGGAAGAGGCGTATGCGGGGACGGGAGAGGAGGCAATGCTTCATTGAGGAGGAACACGAGGATGAGGTGCTGGAGTGGCTGAGAGAGAATGACTATCTGTGGCGGAAGGGACACCGGCAGTACAGGGACACCAAGTGGAAGCAGGCTGCTTGGAGAGAGAGCGCGGAGAGTATTGGTTACACTTCGGAGGTGCTCCTCAGCTGGTGGAAACATATGCACACCTGGTACGGGAAGTTGCACCTCAAGAAATCTGGCCAGGCCACAGTAAAGCTGACGGACAGAGAGACCTATGTCATGGCCAGGTGCAGCTTCCTGGAGGGTGAGATCCACCACCGAGGAGTACCAGGAGCCCCTTTGTCTACCTTCTCTCTCCGGCAGCCTGCTGCGACCCAGTCCTCTTCCGGCCGAGAGTCAGTCCCTGTCTCCAGGCAGGTTTCTGTGGAGCGTGCCACAGCGGAGAACCCGCAGACAGCTGTTGTCACCATGGTGGAGCGCGTGGAGGACTCCCTGGTGCGGTGGGAGAGAGGAGACATCGAGTCCACCACAGTCGTAGCCGCAACCACCACCACCCAGCTCCTCCTCCACAGAAAGGCAGAGAGCCAGACAGCAGGAGGGGCAGAGCCACACTGTCCTGCTGGAGATCAGGGACACCATCCGGACCAGTATAGATCTTCTCTCTCAGCTGGTCAGCACCGACTCCTCATCCTCCAACTGCAAGCCCTTCCTCACCTATGTCAACCAGACCCTCAAGAACATGGAGGAACCCCAGTACCAGGTGGTGAAGGAACGGATCACGGAGCTGCTTCATAACCCTCCAGACCCAGAGGAACCTGCTCCCACCCAGTCCAGGTCTGCTCCTCCACCCCAGGTGATGTCCCTCCCATACCAAGGCTTCCCAAAGCCCCTCACCTACCAGGGCTAGGGCTACCAGGAGGTCCAGCAGCACAGGCAGCAGCCCTTCCCAGCCCAGGCACAGAGTCATCGGGCGACACCGTTGCCACCGGTTCCACTGATGCCACTGATGCCAACCACAACAATGATGCCACCGACGACAGCGATGCCATCCACACCACCGATGCCAGCCACGCCACTCCTCAGCTCGCTGCACAGCAGGCAGTCCCACTACACTACTCCTTCCTCCACCCCACAGCCAAGCCCGGCCTCAGTACATCTGTCATCAGTACTGGGGCTGACACCACATGGCATGGAGGAAGGAAATCTCAGCATTGCGGGTCTGAGCCTGCTGTCTGAGAGCTTTCTCAACACACCGTCACCTGTTGTCCTCTCAGGGCTAGGCACTCCAGTGGTGCTTCAGACCAGCACTCCAGCACCACCCACCTCCACAGCACCTGGACCCTTCACCCCTGAGACTGGGCACACCTCCGAGTGACCAATAAGAGTGCCAGAGACTGGGTAGCTGGCTACCTGTAGAGTTTATTTGGACACTTGACTTGGGTCATTTTTGTTTTACAGCTTGTTTTCAATTAAGTTTATCTTTGATTCACACACTTGCTTCATTTCTTTTTTTGAATAAAATCTTGGTGGAAACTTTTAGAAATGGTTTAAGCCTTTGCATGCTTGTGGGATGGGTTAAGATAGCAGTGGGATGGGCAGGGATACCTGTGGGATGGGTAATAGCTGTGGGATGGGCAGGGATACCTGTGGGCTGGGTAATAGCTGTGGGATGGGCAGGGATACCTTTGGGATGGGTAATAGCTGTGGGATGGGTAAGGATGGCAGTGGGATAGATAAGCCTCCAGTGCAAGCATAGTGGGACTGTATGGTCCACCCTCCCTGGTGTCACACCTATGGCCCTTTATTATCAATAATAATGTAATAATCATCCAAACATATCAACACAAACACAACTCTTTATTAAACGCCCTGTTCATTGTAGGCCCACCCAACATACATGGCCCAATTTCATCAGTGTGATGAGACAGGCTGAAGGAAGCACTCATTAATCATCTATCATCCTGTCTTGCCACTCCACTGCTCCAGCTGGGGAGTTGCACCAGTGTCTCAGGAGGTTGCGCTGCTTCTTCCCTTAACGTGAGGCTCTTTTGCGCCTTGCACATCCTGAGTGTCTATCAGGTTTCGCCCTTGCCTCCATTCCCCAGGCTCCATGTCCCCATTGCCTTTTTGGAGGTCCATGAGCCTGTTCTGCAAGACTGGGTAGCGGGTGCGCATGAGATTGTGCAGGATGCAGCAAGCTTCCACGATGTTCTTCACGGTCTCTGGGCGATACTGCATGGTGGTGAGAAGTACCTGGAACCTAATGGCCAGGATGCCAAAGGCGTTCTCCACCACCCGCCTTGCCCTGGACAGCCTGTAGTTGAAGATCCTCTCTTCACGGGTGAGGCATCTGGAGGTGTAGGGCTTCATGAGGTAGGTTCTGAGGGAGAAGGCATCATCCCCCACGATGAAGTAGGGCACATCTTGCGTGTCGTTGGGCAGGGGGTCTGGATCTGGAAAGCCCATGATGAGGTTGCCTTCCAGCCCCTCCTTGAGGTCATTGGCGTTGTATACCTGGGCATCTGAACATGAGCCGCTGCCTGAAACATTGATGTACATGAACTTGTAGTCAGCATCGACCATGGCAAAGAGGACGATGCTGAAGAAGCCCTTGTAGTTGAAATAAGTGGAGCCCGACTTGGGTGGCGCTTTGCAGGCCACGTGCTTCCCATCGATGGCTCCAATGGTGTGTGGGAAGTTCCACCTCTAGTACCACTGCTCTGCAACTTTCTTCCATCCTTCATCAGTGGAGGGGCACTGGAGGAGCTCCTGCAGGTATTCTTCACTGATGGCCTGCACCACTTGTCTTACCACAATGCTGATGGTGTTGTGTGGCACCCTCCATCCATACTGCATGCTCCTGTAGGTGGTCCCTGAGGCCAGGTGGCGCAGAGTGAGTGCCACCTTGAGCCCACGTTCCAGGCTGGGCCGGAAGTTGGTGTTTGCCTTGGTCAACCTGGGTGTCAGGTGCTGCACAACTTTGTCAAACATGGCTGGAGGCATCCTCATGAAGTTCTGGAATTGCCGAGTGTCTTCGTTCCTGAGCTCCACCATCAGCTTGTTGTACAGCCCGTACTCTGCTCTTCTCCCGATCCATCTTCGTACCCAGACGCTTCTTGGCCGCCTCCTTTTCTTCCTGTAGTAGAGTTCATAGAGCCTGTAGATGGCTTCGCACTGTTGCAGAAGGATGGTGGCTGCCAAAAGGACTGTGTTACAATCCACAGTTGACATGACTGGATGCTGTGGAAGAGCAAGAGTCAGATGAAGGCTGCAGAGGTCTGCACAGCTGGGCTGCTGGTCTGAAAGTGAGATGCAGACGAGTTGCTCCCCTTTTTTATAGGCAGTATAGGTTTCCCTTTGCATCCTCTAGGCATCCTCTAGGCATCCTTTAGACATCCTTAATATCTGAGATAGGTCCCCTCTGCAAACGTTTTTTTCCATTTTAAACGCTTTGTTTCCGTGCTGCATCCATTCTGCATCCGTTCTGCATCCGCTCCGCGTTTGTTCCGCGTCTGTTCCGCTTCCTCCCTGCGTCCGAGCTTCCTAACGGAAGGCTAGTTGGTAGCAATTGTTTTTTCTGCAGTCCAAATTACTCTCTGAAGTCTTTGTCTGTCTTGCTGGGTTGCAGAACCAAACCAGACAGTGATAGAGGTGCTAGAAGATCATTAAAGAGACTTAAAAAAAAAAAAGAGAAATATCCTGATAGTGAAAACTATTAAACAGTGGAAAAGCTCCATCACTGGAGGTTTTCAAGAAGAGGTTGGACAGCCATTTGTCTGGAATGGTATTCCTCCTTCCGCTTCCTCCCTGCCTCCCTGCGTCCGGATGCGAGTTGTGCGGATGTGCAGCGGATGCCTAGCGGATATAGTGGATGCGTAACGGATGCAGAACAGATGCGTAGCGGATGCGTAGCAGATGCAGAACGGACGAATTGGATACATTTTCTGTGCAAAAGTTTTAGGCAGCCCAAAACTTTCTGAGCGGATGAAACGTCAATAGACGGATGCTGGACAGATAGAGAGGAAGTAAAACGGAGGCAGTGAGTACATCGCGTTTTGCATTGGTGCAGTATGACAGGGGCTTTAAGCTGCGCAGCTGTGCAGCTATGTTGAGCTCTGAGTCTGTCTATTGAAGATGAAACTAGCTTGCTTGCTGAAGACTGGAGCTCTGCTCTGAACCTGCAACGTGTTTCTGTTGAGTTTGCTCCATGTTGGAGAAATCTACAACTGGTTTGTAAAATCTACTGATGTTTATAAAGATGTTAAATGAAGCATCAGCCATATGTATTTTTCTGACACTGAATTATTGCTGTAATACTCTGAATAAGCTCCTATACCATTCCAGACAAATGGCTATCCAACCTCTTCTTGAAAACCTCCAGTGATGGAGCTTTTCCACTGTTTAATAGTTTTCACTATCAGGATATTTCTCCTTTTTTTTTTTTAAAGTCTCTTTAATGATCTTCTAGCACCTCTATCACTGTCTGGTTTGGTTCTGCAACCCAGCAAGACAGACAAAGACTTCAGAGAGTAATTTGAACTGCAGAAAAAACAATTGCTACCAACTAGCCTTCCGTTGAGGACCTGTATGTTGCACAAGTTAAAAAGAGGGCTGTGAAAATATTTACAGACCCCTCACATCCCGGACATAAACTGTTTCAACTCCTACCCTCAAAACGACGCTATAGAGCCCTGCACACCAGAACAACTAGACACAAGGGGAGTTTTTCCCTGCATGCCATCACTCTGCTAAACAAATAATTCCCTCAACACTATCCAGCTATTTACAAAGTCTGCACTACTATCACTATTAATCTTCTCATGACTCCTTATTGCCCATCCCCTCCCACCTGTGACTGTAGGACTGTAACTTTGCCACTTGTATCCTTACAATTTATACTGACTGTTTCCTAGTATGATTTGATTGCTTCTTGTACCCTATGACTATCATTAAGTGTTGTTCCTTATGATTCTTGACTCTTGATGAATGTATCTTTTATGTACACTGAGACCATTTGCACCAAGACAAATTCCTTGTGTGTCCAATCACACTTGGCCTATAAAGAATTCTATTCTATTCTGTTCTGTTCTGTTCTGTTCTGTTCTGTTCTTTTCTTCTATCCATTACTAGGTGGGCCTGCTGGCTGCCAGCAGAATTAGTCTGCAATAGTGCATTCTAACCAGTGGTGGGATTCAAATAAATTTAACAATGAGTTCTCAGCTCTAATGAGTTCATCCAATAACTAGTTTGTCAAACTGCTCAGAAAATTCGCAACCGGCTCTCACGAAGTGGTGCAAACTGACTGAATCCCACCACCAATTCTAATAACTGTGCCACCACCATGGCTGGATGGAGCAGGTTGAAGGGGCATAAGGGGGGCAAGCAAGCCAGGGGGTCACCAAGGCAGGCCACTTATCCCCAAATCAGGGACAGAAAACCAGCAGAGCTATGAAGCAACTTGGCTATTCAATGCAACAGTCTGAAATCTCCTGCTATTTTCCCCATGGGAATACTGACCTATTTACTTCCTGATTTACTTACTTATTTTTTCAGTGCTCATAAACCCCTCCCCTTTCCCAAGGGTCTTTGGATGGCAACTTCAAACAAAGCAAAACAAACCTAATAACCGTGTCAAAAGCACTGCCAAAAAGACAAAAACCAACATCAAAGAAACCCAGTTGTCTGATAGTTCAAGACACTGGCATTGGCACAGCAATAAACAAGCAGGAAAAAAAAATGAATATTGACCCTGAACTCAGCTGCCACCCTGGAAAATATTGTGGATTGTCCTGTGACAAGTTGGTCATGGTGAGTTGTCCTGTAGTGAGTTGGCTATGGTGAATTGGCCATGGTGAATTGACAATGGTGAGTTGGCTGTGGCAAGTTGGCTGCAGCAAGTTGCTGTAGACCCCTGGATAGGACAGGTGGGCAAGGATTCCACCAACTGCTGCCCTGACACTGCCTACTTTCCGTTGGGTGTGACCCACAGAAACATCAGCCCAGTTGCCAAGATATAATAAATAAAGCATCCCTTCCTCTTAATTCAAGGTTGATTGACAAGCATGTTACTGTGGGCAGGAACAAACCCCTTAAGGGATTCAGCCTCTTTTGGCACAAAAAGAGTCAGGAGCACAGAGCGCCCCACCCACTTTCCCCTGGAGTCCCATCAGCAATTGTGCCAGGAGGAGTTCTGATTTAAGAAAGTACAGGCTCCTCCCCATTGGTCAAGAGGGCCAGTGGGCATGGCCTGATCCCAGCAGCCAGTCATGGTCTCAGATATCCCTTTTGTCAACTGAGCCTGGTGGTGGAGAAGTTGGCTCACTCTTTTCCTCCTGCTCTCCTTGCAGGAGGACCAAATATCAACAGCAAGGAATCAGAACAACTCTGTGAATAAAGCAGTTTCTTTCAATCACCTATTTTACAAGAATCTCACCAGACCATAGATAATGGTTTCACTTGCCTGTCCTATGTCATTTCAATGTTTGTGCTACTTGGTGCAGTTTCAGGTTAGGCATCTTTGATTATTGGAATAGGCTGGTTCTCACACATGTGGTTTCAATCAAGCCTGTCATTCACCCCTCCCTTGCCCATCTCTACTCTTTACATGCCAATTTCCCCCTTCCTCCTCCCTGCCATCTATCAATTTATGATACAATGCCAGCAAATCGCAAAAGCTGAAGATAGCATCCAAGCAAGCAATCAATAGAGCTGGAAGGGACTTTAGAGGTCTTGTAGTCCAACTTAAGCAGGAGAACCTATACCATTTCAGATAAGTGACTGTCTGTCCAGTCTCTTCTTAGAAACCTCCAGTGATGAAGCACCCACAATTTCTTTTTTTTTAAACAAATTTTATTGATCTTACAATTTAAAAAAAAACACGACAACATAATAACACGTATATAATTGAAGGGTAGAAAGAAAAGAAAAAGAGGGGATGGGAAAAGAGGACCAGAAAAACAGAAAAAACATAAAAGAAAAAAAAGCAAAGAAAATTTGTTAAAAATATCCTTACTTTCGACAATTTGTGAGATCTTTTCTTCCTTTGGTTTTACTATCCGTAAACACTTTATCTTTACAAGAATTTATACATCACTCATATAAATTTATCTTTCAAAAAATATTTCTTTCGATCCTATATTATAAAATTCCTCTTTGTTCTAACCACTTATACCAATAATTCCAGCTATTATAATATATTGATGTTTCTTTGTTTTTTAGAGCTAATGTTAATCTGTCCATTTCTGCACAGTTTGAATTTTTTTGGATAATCTTCTCCTTTGTAGGTATCTGTGGATGCTTCCAACACTGAGCAAAAGCCAATCTAGCTGCTGTTAATATATGTATTGTAATATATTTTGTCTTTTTTGATATTTGTTTGTCAAAAATCCCTAGTAGAAAAGACTCTGGTTTATATTCGATCTGTTCTTTAGTAATATCTTCTAGCCAATTTCTTATTATCTTCCAATATTTTTGGGCTTCTATGAATGACCACCACATGTGGAAAAAAGTTCCCTCTTTCTTTTTACATTTCCAGCATTTTGGACTCATTTTGGGGCACATTTTCGCCAATCTCGAAGGAGGAAGGTGCCATCTATAAAACAGTTTATATGCATTTTCTTTGTATGCTGCCGAATTTGTAATCTTATTATTACTTCCCCAGATTTTTTCCCATTCATTTAAAGTGATATTACATCTTACATTCCTACTCCAAGCAATCATATTTCCTTTTACTATTTCTTCTTCTAATTCTACTTCAAGTAAACAATTGTAAAATCTAGTTATATTCTTTTTTCCTGATCCCATTAAAATTTTATCTAGCTGCTGGGGTTTATTACTAATTCCGAATTCTTTTCTATCCTGGTTGTTAAGCCTGGGTTCCCCAACCAGGGTTAGGTAGACAAGCTAAACAGAATGTGCAGCGTTAGTCAGATAGGCACACAGATAAATGAGTGAGCTAAGCTTGTATGTTTATTAACATACAGTAAAAATAACAGATACGCTTGTGCTATCAAGAATATATTTTACTCCATCATAAGTTAATAGCATAGCCAAACAACAGTCCAATATTCATTTACCATGTAGTCAGTCCATTCAGGGGCACTCAGTTAGCAAAGTCCATGTAGAATATCCTATGTCAGTTCACATAAAAATCAGTCCTTTGTTGTCTCTCCCGTTCGAGCAATGCAGTCTTGATTCCAAGCAGTAATCAGGGATCATCAAAGCCAGAGAGAGAGCGCAAGCTGTAGTCTTGCTACTTTTATATTGTTTTCTTAACCACTCCTTTAATTGCTATTTCACAGTTAAAGCTGTATACACTCTAACATACACTAACTATGATTCATAGTTATTATTTCATCTAAACCAGTTAGGGTAAACAATGTTATCCCTAACACTGGTTATATCTACTATGAATTTGTAAATATGCCCATTGATCTATTTTAAATCCCCGTTCTTGAAGTTCTTGACGGGATTTCAAATTTTCTTGTACGTCTAGTAAATCTTTATATTTGATCATTCTAGAAATATCCAAATTGTTTGGGTGAATCATTGCCTCCATTGTTGATAGCCAAATCGGTACTTTTAGATAGTGTTTTTTACGTATTTTTTTCCTATTAGTTACCAATGAGTCTCTAATTAAGTGTCTGTGAAAGTATTTCTGATTAATTTTTCCTACATCCCATAAGAAAGCATGCCACCCACTTTGTAAGTCGTGGCCTTCTAATAATAAGATTCTCTTATTATTTAAGTTTACCCAATCTTTTAACCATATAAGGGTGGCAGCTGTGTAATACAAGTCCCAATTTGGAAGTGCCAACCCTCCCCTGCTCTTCATATCCTGCATTGCTTTTAAATTTATTCTGGGTTTTTTTCCCTTGCTAAATAAATTTAGCAATAATTTTATTGAGTTCTTTGAAAAAATTTTTATGTAATTTAATTGGAATCATCTGAAATAGATATACAAATTTTGGGAGGATATTCATTTTAACGGTAGCAATTCTTCCCAATAGTGAAAGTTGTAATTTGCCCCATAATTCTAGATCCTTCTTTACCTGAAGCATCAACTTATCATAGTTGTTTTCTTTAAGCGCCTTACAATGTGCTGTCAACTATATTCCTAAATATTTAACTTTCTTTGTCACTTGTATTCCCATAATTTCTTCTAGTGCTTTTTTCTGCTTTTCTGTTAAGTTTTTAGTCATTAATTTTGTTTTTTTCCTATTAATTTTAAGTCCTGCTACCGCTCCAAATTGTTCTATTTCCTTAATCAATTTTTGTCCTCTTTCAATTTGATCCTCAATTGAAAAAACGAAATCGTCAGTAAATGCTTGTAATTTGTATTCTTCTGATTTAATCTTTAGTCCTTTTATCTCTGAATTTTGTCTAATCTTAGTTAGTAATGTTTCTAATGTGAATATGAAGAGCAGGAGTGAGAGCGGGCAGCCTTGTCTAACTCCCTTTTCTATTTTTATTGGACTAGTATATTCCCCATTTACTATAATATTGGCCTGTTGTGTGTCATAAATAGTTGTTATAATATTTTCAAATTTGGTGCCTAATTTCATATTATATATTTTTTGTATTAAGAATTGCCAATTTAAATTATCAAAGGCCTTTTCAGCGTCTAAAAACTTAAGTGCAATCTGTTTCTCGGGGTGGGCTTCATAAAATTCTAAAATATCTAATACTGTTCTTGAGTTACTGCTAATCTGTCTAGTCGGGAGAAATCCATTTTCATCTTCATGTATATATAAACTTAATATTCTTTTAAGTCTATTAGCTATAATGGAGGCAAATATTTTGTAATCGTATTTAATAGTGAAATCGGTCTATAATTGTTAATATATCTGGGTTCAGAATCCTCCTTCGGGATCAACAAAATCAATGCTCCCCTCCATGAGTCCGGCATCTTAGCTGCCAATAATACTTCATTAAAAATTTCCAACATAAATGGTACAATCTGTTCTGCAATTATTTTATATAACTCTCCTGGGATTCCGTCAGGGCCCGGGGCTTTGTTGTTTTTTTGGTTCTCTATTGCTGATTTCAGTTCAGACCATGATATATCTTTATTGAGTGTTTCTATCATTTCTTCTTCAATTTCTTTATCTTTAATTTCATCTAAATAATTTCTTATTCTATCCTCATTTATTTCTTCCTTTTTGTATAACTCTTCATAGCATTTATGTACAATTTCTTTTTTTCTCCCTATCTCTTGTTGTATATCACCATTACCGTCTATTAATTGATATATCAATCTCTTTTCTTTCTTTTTTTTTAATTTGTAAGCTAACCATCTTCCTGGCTTATTGGCATTCTCAAAGTAAGTTTGTTTTGTCATCTTCAATTTTATAATCAGTTTCTCTTGTTCGATTAAGTTCAATTTGTGTTTTGTTATTATTATCTGGTTTTGTAATGTTGGGTTGTTTGGAGTCTTATGTAGTAGCATTTCTAATTCCTTAATTTGTTGTTGTAGTTTATTTTGTTGGGCATATTTTTCTTTATTTCTCTTAGAATTATAAGAAATTGTTATGCCTCTTATTACCGCCTTCATTGTATCCCAGATGTTTTGTTTCGTAGTTACGCCATTATTATTCTCTTTTAAAAAATAATTTAATTCCTTGTTAAGTTTATCAGTATAATCCTTTTCTCTTAATAATTGGGTATTTAAAGGCAATCTTTTCTTTGGTTTCTTCCTACGTTTCCATATTATCTGAATTGGATTGTGATCTGCCCATTCATTCGGTAGTATTTCAATTTCTTTTATTTCATTTGCTATTTCCCCATTCATCCATGCCATATCAATTCGTGTCCATGTTTGATGTGGATTTGAATAAAATGTAAATTGTTTTTTTTCAGGGTATAATTTCCTCCATAAATCAACCAGATTTAATTCTCTCATCATTTCCTTACATATCTTAGGGAACTCTCTTTTCCTTTTTTTATTCTTCCCCCCTCTGCTATGATCTTTCTGATAATCGGCAATAGAGTTAAAATCTCCTATAATGCAAATATTCCTTTGTTCAAATCCTATTATTTTTTGGAATAAATATTTCAAAAATTCTTACTGGTTTTCATTTGGGGCATAGATTACCACTAATAAAATTGGGATACCATTAATCCAGATCTGCAAAACCAAAGTTCTTCCTTCCGGATCTGACCATACTATTTCTGCTTTCAAATCTTCTTTTATATATACTGCAATTCCCTTCTTTTTTCCTATATCTGCTGGTGCAGTAAATAGCTTCCCTAGTTTCGGGCAATTTAAAAATCTTTCATCTTCTTTTCTTATGTAGGTTTCTTGTAAACATATTATATCAGCATCATGTTTAATTAGTTTTGTAAATATCCTTTTTCTTTTTAAGATCAAATTTAGACCATTTATGTTAATTGAAAGAAGTTTCTTTTCTTCTTCCATTTATTTAATTCTGTTTCACTCTTTATCTTGTAATAACTCCGGTCTCTCCTAATGTTTGCTGACTTAAAGTTCCTTCTTTTTTATTTCTGTGATAGTTTTGGTCTTCTTGTGGGTTTATTTCCAATTCCTCCCTACTGCTCGAATCTTTTGAAGTTACGAATTGCTCATAGTATTCTTGGGCTCTTTCTATAGTATCAATTTAATTTTCCTTTATTTCCATGTAACAAGCATCCTTTCTGGAATTAACCATTTGAATACAATTTTTTTTTGGCTTAAATAAGCAGCCCAAAATTTGTAATCTCATATTGTTTCTCTTATTCTTCTCGGGACTTGTTTAAGGATCAAAATTTCTTTCCCCTTATATACAATTGTTCCATCTCTAGATATCTTAAAAATAATATCACGGACACTCTTTCTTATAAAGTGTATGTGAACTTCTCTTGGGCATTTATGGCACCTCGCATAGCTAGTACTGACCCTATAAACTTCATCAAACTCTTTTAAAATGTCGTCCTTTTCTTTATCTAATAGTCCACCCAGTATTTTTGCCATCAATTGTTCTAGGTCTTCATCCTTAGACTCCTCTACATTCTGGAATCTTAGGTATGTAGCCGCCTTGTCCATCTCCAAATAAACCAACGAGTCTTCCATTTCTTTGGTTACCTATTTTAATTCCTCATCTACCCTTTCCAATTTCCTTTCAGTTCGTTCAGTCCTTTTCTCTACTTATTTTATTGTTGCTTAATATTTCTCCAGGGCCTGTTGGAGTATTCCAATTTTATTATCTACTTTAGAAATATCCGCTTTCATTTCTAATTTCATTTTTCCCATCTCCTCCCTTAATTCGTTAAAGCCCATGTCACACTGGCCAATGGATGCAAAACGGACACAACGGACGAGCAAAATGTTCCATCTGTTGTTATCCGCTCTCAAAAGGGGCAAAAATTTGCATAACCAGAGCAGATAACACAGACGCGGGGAGGACACAGGGCGGATGCAAAGTGGATGCGGAACGGAAGCACAGCGGATGGAAGCAGATGGGAGCAGATGGGAATGGGTGGCACATCCGCAGGGCTTCCGGGGGGGCCTCAGCAAAGCGGATGCGGAACGGATACAGCAGATGCAGAGCGGACGCCAAACAGATAAAACGGATGCACAGCAGATGCACAGCGAATGCACAGCGGAAGCCTAATAGATGCCTGGCGTTCATTGCGCATGTTGGGAGGATGCATTGCGTCAGCCCCGCGGATATAACGGAAGCAGCTCGGAAGCAGGACGCCATTCAGAGGAAAGACCTGCTGCCGGACACATCGGCTGCCTTGCCTGCCCTGCCTGCATGTCTGCCTGCCAGCCTTGCTGCCAGCCAGTCTGCCTGCCAGCCTTGCTGCCTGCCTTCCTGCCAGCCTTGGTTCATGTCTGCCTGCCAGCCTTCCTGCCAGCCTTGGTTCATGTCTGCCTGCCAGCTTGCCTGGCAGCCTTCCTACCAGCCTTTCTGCCAGCCTTGGTTCCTGCCAGCCAGCAACCCCACAACCATGCGGAAGCACAGCAAGTCTCAGCCATCTGCTGCCAGCCCTGGCGAGAGGGACAGGGCTACCATCCTGCCCCGTGGCCCTCACTCTGGTTCTGCTGGGGCTTCTGCAGCATGGGCTCACTCTTCTGGGGCTGGCGCTTCTGCTGCTTCTGCTTCTGGAGGAGGAGCTGATGACAAGCACTCCAGCACCAGTCACCTCCACAGCACCTGGACCCTTCACCCCTGAGACTGAGCGACCAAGAGGAGTGCCAGAGACTCTTTTTTGTCTTATAGCTTGTTGTTAGTAAAGTCTATTTTTGATTCACAAACTTGCTTCATTTCTTTTTTTGTATAAAGTCTTGCTGGAAACTTTTAGAAATGGTTTAAGCCTTTGCATGCTTGTGGGATGGGTTAAGATAGCTGTGGGATGGGCAGTGATACCTTTGGGATGGGTAATAGCTGTGGGATAGATAAACCTCCAGTGCAAGCATAGTGGAACTGTATGGTCCACCCTCCCAGGTGCCACACCTTTGGCCCTTCATTCTCAATAACAATGTAAGCATTGATCCACACATGTCAACATAAACACAACTCTTTATTAAGCTCCCTGTTCATTGTAGGCCAACCAAACATACATGGCCCAATCTCATCCGTGTGATGAGACAGGCTGAAGGAAGTATCCATTAAGCATCTACCATCCTGTCTTGCCACTCCACTGCTCCAGCTGGGGAGTTACACCATTGTCTCAGGGGTTGCGCTACTTCTTCGCTTCATTTGAGGCTCTGTTGGGGCCTAGCACATCCTCAGTGTCGATCAGGTTTCGCCCTTGCCTCCATTCCCCAGGCTCCATGACCCCATTGGCTTGTTGGAGGTCCACGAGCCTGTTCTGCAAGACTGGGTAGCGGGTGCACATGAGATTGTGCAGGATGCAGCAAGCTTCCATGATCC
The DNA here is from genome assembly GCA_015471245.1 of Laticauda colubrina. NCBI lineage: Eukaryota > Metazoa > Chordata > Lepidosauria > Squamata > Elapidae > Laticauda > Laticauda colubrina. The sequence goes on along the minus strand of BLBF01000060.1, from coordinate 11,353,394 downwards.
TTCTCACGGTCTCTGGGCAATGCTGCATGGTGGTGAGAAGTACCTGGAACCTGTTGGCCAGGATGCCAAAGGCATTCTCCACCACCCGCCTTGCCCTGGACAGCCTGTAGTTGAAGATCCTCTCTTCACGGGTGAGGAGTCTGGAGGTGTAGGGCTTCATGAGGTAGGTTGTGAGGGAGAAGTCGTCATCCCCCACAATGAAGTAGGGCACATCTTGCGTGTCGTTGGGCAGGGCGTCTGGATCTGGGAAGCCCATGATGGGGTTGCCTTCCAGCCCCTCCTTGAGGTCACTGGCATTGTATACCGAGGCATCTGAACATGAGCCGCTGCCTGAAGCATCGATGTACATGAACTTGTAGTCAGCATCGACCATGGCAAAGAGGATGATGCTGAAGAACCCTTGAAGTTGAAATAAGTGGAGCCGGACTTGGCTGGAGATTTGCAGGCCACGTGCTTCCCATCTATGGCTCCAATGGTGTGGGGGAAGTTCCACTTCTGATACCACTGCTCTGCAACTTTCTTCCATCATTCTTCAGTGGAGGGGTACTGGAGGAGCTCCTCCTTGTATTCTTCGATGATGGCCTGCACCACTTCTCTGACCACAATGCTGATGGTGTTGGATGGCACCCTCCAGCCGTTCTGCATGCTCCTGTAGGACGTCCCTGAGGCCAGGTGGCGCAGAGTGAGTGCCACCTTGAGCCCAGGTTCCAGGCTTGGCCGGAAGCTGGTGTTTGCCTTGGTCAACCTGGGTGTCAGGCGCTGCACAACTTCGTCAAACATGGCTGGCGGCAACCTCATGAAGTTCTGGAACGCCTGAGTGTCTTCGCTCCTGAGCTCCAGCATCAGCTTGTTGTACAGTCCGTCCTCCACTCTACTGGTGAACCATCTTTGGACCCAGACTCTTTTTGGGTGGCTCCTTTTCTTCTCGCAGTAGTGTTCACAGAGCCTGCAGATGGCTTCGCACTGTTGCAGAACGATGGTGGCTGCCGAAAGGACTTTGTTACAATCCACGGTGGACATGACTGGATGCTGTGGAAGAGGAAGAGGCAGATGAAGGCTGCAGAGGTCTGCACCGCTGGGCTGCTGTTCTGAAAGTGCGATGCAGGCGAGTTGCTCCCCCCTTTTTATAGGCAGTATAGGTTTTCCGCTAGGCATCCTCTAGGCATCCTCTAGACATCCTTAATATCCGAGATAGGTCCCCTCTGCGAAAGTTTTTTCCGCTTTAAACGCTTTGTTTCCACTAGGCATCCGTTCTGCATCCGTTCTGCATCCGTTCCGCGTCTGTTCCGCTTCCTCCCTGTGTCCGGGCGGATACGCGTTGCGCGGATGCGGAACGGACGCCAAGCGGATATAGCGGATGCGTAACGGATGCGTAGCAGATTGAGAACGGATGAACTGGATACATTTTCCGTGCAAAAGTTTTAGGCAGCCCAAAACTTTTTTGGAGCGGATGAAACATCCATAAACGGATGCTGGATGGATAGAGAGGAAGCCAAACGGAGGCAGTGAGTACAGAACGGATACATCTCGTTAACCAACGGATGGCAAGGTTTTTTGTCCGTTTTACATCCTCTTTGCATCCGTTGGTTCAGTGTGACATGGGCTTAATGTCTGCTCTTGTTTCATTGTGGTTTTTTATCATGGTTTCTTGTCATTTCTCCATCAATTCTTGTAGTGTTCGTAAAATTGATTGAATGTTAACATTTGTAATATTGGGTTGTTTTTCTACTGGTAATGTTTCTTCTATAATTTTTTGGGCCATAGGCGAAGCTGTTGCCAATGTAGTCGTTAAAGTTGGAGTAGTCTTCCTGCCAGTTTTCAGGGCTGTGGTAGTTGTCGAAGTCATTTCTTTTAATATTTGTTTCTGTTGTTGAATTATATTAATTATATTATCCCAAATTACCATTCAATATTATAGCCTCAATATTACAGTTAATCTATGCAGAATTAATTTATCTATTAAACTATATTTTTCCAAATCTTAAATCTAAATCAAGTAAGTAAATTTTATGAGTTTGTATTCAATTTTTATATATCACTATACCGCGTTATTTAACAATCTATATAATACCTATATATACACCATACATATAACTTTTAATATACTCAATATTGAATGTTAAATCCTATAATTATTGATAGTTAATTTATAGTATTCCTTATGTTCTTACTATATATTCTCTTTCTTATTATTATTATAATTTGTATATCTAGTCAAAATATGATTATCCCAATTCTCAGAATATTAATCAAGTCAATTATCAACAATCTAAACTATTATTCTATATTTCTTATCTCAATAAATAAATTTACAATTGTTATATAGAAGTAATCGGAGCAGGAAAAGATAACACCCAAATGTAAATAATGAGAGAGACCAGAGGGGGAAAAAAAGTAGAAGAAGAAGAAATTAGCAAATTTATAAAGGAGAAAAGAGCAATAAGAAAAGGGGGAGAAAAAAGAAAAGAAAAAAAATCCCAAAGTCTGTCTTTGTTCTTTATCTCTGGTAAAAAGAAAAAAAAAAAGAATATTACTATTATTATTTTCCTCCTTCAAATGCACCAGAAGTGGGGAGAAGGAAAATGCTGAATAATGACTACAGTCAATCAGTCAGTCTTCTTAATCTTCCAGTCCACCTATCTCCCCTTTTTTAAAGCGTTTTAGGATCAATTTTAAATTTCTTCTTCTTGACAACACCTCTTCAATTAAGGCAAAGTTCCCCATGAATCTATTAAAAGTTGATTAATTAAGTGTAAATATAATATTACTGAGTCTCCGAGGCTTCTAGGCGTCTCATTTAATCCGGCACCAATCTGTCCCCTTCAGTTCGCCCCAGATCTCTTCAATATTTCAATAAAGTTTTTTCAAAAGAAAATATCAACTTAATAGTCAGATGAAAAGTTCCATATCACTTCCGATCTTAAAGTTTTCTAATGCAGTAACACAGGCTTCTTTCTTCGCAATCCACATTTTCATGTTAGTTCAACAAATCCTTTCGCCCACACTCCTCTTCACCGCTTTCTAGCCACTTTCTTTCAGGCTTTCAAAAGTCACTTATTTAATCAATTGTCAGTTGGTATTTTTTTCTCTTCATCTCTCCACCGTTATACTCCCTCAGCCACACGTCTTTCACACGATCTCACAAGTTGTCACTTAAGGGCCTGTCACATAGGCCGACGGATGCAAAACATATGTAAAAAGGACACAGCGGACGAGAAAATGTTCCATCCGTTGTTATCCGCTCTCAAAAGTGCCCCAAATTTGCATAAACAGAGCGGACAACAATGGAAAGGAACGGACATGGATAGGACGTAGTGAGGATGTAAAGCGGATGCTCCACGGAAGCCTAGCAGATGGAAGCGGATGGCACATCCACAGGGCTTCCGGGGGAGCACAGCGAAGCGGACACGCAACAGAAGGAAGGGAGGCAGAGAGGAAGCCTAGTGGATGCCTAGCGGATGCAAAGCGTTCACTGCGCATGCGGGGAGGATGCATTGCATCAGCCCCGCGGATATAAAGGGAAGCAGCTCGCAAGCAGGTCATTCAGAGGAAAGACCTGCTTCCAGACACAGCTCCAGCCAGCCAACCAGCCAACAACCATGGGAAGAAGAGAAAGCCTCTGCCATTTGCTGCCAGCCCTAGCAAGAAGGACAGGGCCACCATCCCACCCCCTGGCCCTGACTCTGCTTCTGCTGGGGCTTCTGCTGCTCGGGCTGACTCTTCTGGTGCTGGAGCTTCTGCTGGCGCTGCCCCTGGTGCTGGTGCTTCTGCTGGTGCTTACTCTGCTGGCACTGCTCCTGGTCCTGCTGGTCCTGCTGGTGCTGCTGGTGCTCCTGGTGCTCCTGGTCCTGCTGGTGCTCCTGGTCCTGCTGGTCCTGCTGGTGCTTACTCTGCTGCTGCTGATCCTGGTCCTGCTGGTCCTGCTGGTCCTGCTGGTGCTTACTCTGCTGATGATGATCCTGGTGCTGCTGGTGATGCTGGTGTTGCTGGTGCTGCTGGTGCTGCTGGTGCTGCTGGTGCTGCTGGTGCTGCTTTTGCTGCTACTGTTGTTGCTGGTGGTGTGGTGGAGCAGCCACGACAACCTTGAAGCCCCTCTGATGAGGGCCCAGATGGCCCTGCCAGAGGGAGGAAGAGGCATATGCGAGAACGAGAATGGGAGAGGAGGCAATATTCCATCGAAGAGGAACATGAGGATGAAGTGCTGGAATGTCTGAGGGAGAACGAGTATCTTTGGTGGAAAGGACACAGGTTCTATCGAGACACCAAAAGGAAGCAGGCTGCTTGGAGAGAGAAGCCGGAGAGTCTGGCCTACACTTCAGAGGTGCTCCTCGGCTGGTGGAAGCACATGCACACCTGGTATGGGAAGCTGCACCTCAAGAAATCTGGCCAGGCCACGGTCAAGCTGACGGACCAAGAAGCCTACATGATGGCCAAGTGCAGCTTCTTGGAGGGTGAGATCCGCCACCGAGGAGCAGCCCCTCTGACAATCCTCTCTCTCAGGCAGCCCGCAGAGAGCCAGTCCTCTTCTGGCCAAGAGTCAGCCCCTGTGTCCAGACAGGTATCTGTGGAGCGTGCCACAACGGAGACCCCCCCGACAGCTGCACTCCCCGTGGCGGAGCGCGTGGAGGACCCCCTGATGCAGTGGGAGCAAGGAGAGGGCACTTCCACCAGAGACCAACCCACATCCACCCCCAGCTTCAACTCCACAGAAAGCAGGCAGAGAGGCAGACCGGAGGGGCAGAGCCACACTGTCCTGCTGGAGATCAGGGACACCATCAGAAGCAGCGTAGATCTCCTCTCTCAGCTGGTACACATCGACATACCATCCTCCAAACGCAAGCCCTTCCTCACCTACGTCAACCAGACCCTCATGGACATGTCCGAATCACAGTACCAGGTGATAAAGCACAGGATTACCGGTCTTCTTCACAACCCTTCAGACCCAGCTGAACCTGCTCCCACCCAGTCCAGGTCCTTCCTCCACCCCACAGGCAAGCCCGGCCTCAGAACATCTGTCATCGGTATTGGGGCTGACACCACATGTCCTGGAGGAAGGGGCTCTCAACATCACAGGACTGAGCCAGCTCTCTGAGAGCTTCCTCCACACACCATCCCCTGTTGTCGTCTCGGGGCCAGGCACCCCAATGGTGCCTCAGACCAGCACTCCAGCAGCAGCCACCTCCACAGCAACTGGACCCTTCACCCCTGAGACTATGGGCACGCCTCAGAGTGACTGAGAAGAGTGCCAGAGACTGGGTGGTTACCTGTTGACTTTATCTTTGCTTGGGACACTTGGGTCATTTTGCTTTTACAGCTTGTTATTAATAAAGATTATCTTTGCTTCACACACTTGCTTCATTTATTTTATTAAATAAAGTCTTCGTGGAAACTTTTAGAAATGGTTTAAGCCTTTGCATGCTTGTGGGATGGGCAGTGATACCTTTGGGATGGGTAATAGCTGTGGGATAGATAAACCTCCAGTGCAAGCATAGTGGAACTGTATGGTCCACCCTCCCAGGTGCCACAACTTTGGCCCTTCATTCTCAATAACAATGTAAGCATTGATCCACACATGTCAACATAAACACAACTCTTTATTAAGCGCCCTGTTCATTGTAGGCCAACCAAACATACATGGCCCAATCTCATCTGTGTGATGAGACAGGCTGAAGGAAGCATCCATTAAGCATCTACCATCCTGTCTTGCCACTCCACTGCTCCAGCTGGGGAGTTGCACCAGTGTTTCAGGAGGTTGTGCTGCTTCTTCCCTTCATGTGAAGCTCTATTGGGGCCTTGCACATCCAGAGTGTCTATCAGGTTTCGCCCTTGCCTCCATTCCCCAGGCTCCATGACCCCATTGCCTTGTTGGAGGTCCACGAGCCTGTTCTGCCACACTGGGTAGCGGGTGCGCATGAGATTGTGCAGGATGCAGCAAGCTTCCATGATCCTCCTCATGGTCTCTGGGCAATGCTGCATGGTGGTGAGAAGTACCTGGAACCTGTTGGCCAGGATGCCAAAGGCTTTCTCCACCACCCGTCTTGCCCTGGACAGCCTGTAGTTGAAGATCCTCTCTTCACGGGTGAGGCATCTGGAAGTGTAGGGCTTCATGATATAGGATCTGGGGGAGAAGGCGTCATCCCCCACGATGAAGTAGGGCACATCTTGTGTGTCGTTGGGCAGGGGGTCTGGATCTGGGAAGCCCATGATGAGGTTGCATTCCAGCCCCTCCTTGAGGTCACTTGCGTTGTATACCAGGGCATCTGAAGATGAGCCGTTGCCTGAAGCATTGATGTACATGAACTTGGAGTCAGCATCGACCAAGGTGAAGAGGATGATGCTGAAGAAGCCCTTGGAGTTGTGATAATTGGACCCTGACTTGGCTGGAGCTTTGCAAGCCACGTGCTTTCCATCTATGGCTCCAACGGTGTGGGAGAAGTTCCACTTCTGATACCACTGCTCTGCAACTTTCTTCCAGCCTTCTTCAGTGAAGGGGCACTGGAGGAGCTCCTCCAGGTATTCTTCAATGATGGCCTGCACCACTTCTCTGACCACAATGCTGATGGTGTTGTGTGGCACCCTCCAGCCATACTGCATGCTCCTGTACGTAGTCCCAGAGGCCAGGTGGTGCAGAGTCAGTGCCACCTTGAGTCCAGGGTCCGGGCTGGGCTGGAAGTTGGTGCTCTGCTTGGTCAACCTGGGTCTCAGCCACTCCACAACTTCGTCAAACATGGCTGGCGACATCCTCATGAAGTTCTGGAATGCACGAGTGTCTTTGTTCCTCAGCTCCACCATCAGCTTGTTTTACAGTCTGTACTCTGCTCTTCTGGCGATCCATCTTCGGACCCAGACACTTCTTGGCCGCCTCCTTTTCTTCACGTAGAACAGGTGAAAGAGCCTGTAGATGGCTTCACACTGTTGTAGAACGATGGTGGCTACCAAAAGGAGTGTGTGACGATCCATGGTGGAGATGACTGGATGCTGTGGAAGAGCAAGAGCAAGATGAAGGCTGAAGAGGTCTGCACAGCAGGGCTGCTGGACTGAAAGTGAGATCCAGGTGAGTTCCTCCCCCTTTTTATAGGAAATATAGGTTTTCTGCTGAGTGTCCTTTTGCATCCTCTAGGCATCCTGCAGACATCCTAAATATCCGAGATACATCCTCTATGCGAACGTTTTTTCCATTTTAATGCTTTGTATGTGAGCTGCATCCGCTTGCATTCTTGGGCTGCAAGAATCAGACCTTTTGTTTCTTTCTTCAGTGTTCCGTTGGTCAGCCATAGTCAGGTCTTTTCCTTATCTACTTTTCCTTGGATCTTTTCTTTTTTAAAAAAAAAGTTTTATTGTTTTTAAGACAAATATATACAAACAAAACATAAAAACATCAAGCCATCTTCCATATATATACATACAGTGTGTCGGTTGGTTTACAAATTGTTTTGTGCTTCCACTTTGTAGTCTTCAGTTACAATTACATTGTATATATTCTCATATTGTCAATCAAATATTCCTAAATACATAAATATCATTATTAATCAATCATTTGACTATACTATTATTCATTCATGTTTTACGAGATAATTCACATTTTATTTAATTTGTTTTATGACAGTTCATATTATCATCTCAGATCTATCCTACAATCATTTTGTACATGTAATAAAGAAAAATACATTTTTATATATTAATTATGTTCTAAAAATCTACATATTTCATTGCCATGTTTTATTGTCTAACCATTGATAGAATAGATCCCAAATTTTATAAAATTATTCATCATCTTGTTCTCTGATTTCAAATGTCACTCTACTCATTTCAGCACATTCCAATATTTTCTTAATGAATTCCTCCTGTGATGGTATTTTCTCATTTTTCCAGTTTTTGGCAAATACAATCCTAGCCGCTGTTAATACATTTACAATCAGATATTTCAATTCTTTACTATATATTTCAGGTAAAATTCCCAATAAAAATATCTCTGGTTTCAAGTCTATATACTTTTTTGTCATTTTTTCCAACCATGTGTGGATTTTAGTCCAATATTTTTTGGCATCCGCACAAGTCTACCACATATGGTAATATGAGCCAGGTACCTGCTGACATTTCCAACATTTTTTAGATTTGTTCTTGAACATTCTTGCCATTTTTGTTGAGGGAAAATGCCACCTTGTAAAACATCTTGTAAAACATCATGTAAAACATCTTATACAAATTTTCTTTATATGCTTTTGACAATGTCATTTTATAATGTTGAGACCACAATTTTTGCCATTTCTCTAGATCAATCCCATATCCAAAATTCTTCCCCCAAGCAATCATTGTTCTTTAACTTGGTCTTCTTCTAGTTTAATTTCTAATAAGTATCCATACAATTTTTTAATCACCTTTTCATCAGTACCTATCTAAATCTTATCTAAATCAGTCAATTTATCATAGAAACCTTCTGTTTTAGAATCTTTATCATACCCGGAATGTATTTGCGCATATGAAAACCAATTCATCTTTATACCTTGTTCCTCTAATTTTTGCATAGATTTAAGTTCACCCTCTTCATTCAATATTTCAACATATCTAACTGTTTGTTCCTTTTTGTATGTTATAGGATAAGAAAAAGCTTCAATAGTCGATAACCAGAGTGGAATTTTCAAATAACATTGCCTTTTAGTCTTCTCCCAGTTTAACCACAGAGACTCCCGTATATAACGTCTTCTAAAATACCCCTGTATTTTAGTTCCTTTGTATCCATAAAAAAACATGCCACCCCAACAACAGATCTAGTATTTCTTAATGTTATCCATTCCTCAATCCACATCAAATCTGTAGCTTGATAGTACAACTCCCAATCCTCCTCTTATTCCAGCAACTTGCAAAAGTTTTAATTTTATTCTCGCTTTCTTACTTTGTCATGTATATTTCAACACAATTTTATTTAAATCTTCAAAATAATCTTTTCCAAGCCTAATTGGAATTGTTTGGAACAAATATAAAATTCTGGATAATATATTCATTTTGATTGTTGATATTCTCCCTATTAATGACAGCTGTAAATTTTCCCATTTCACCAAATCTAGTGCTATCTGCTGCTTAAGTTTAATATCGTTATTCTCTCTTAGTGCACTACATCTTGCTGTCAAATATATCCCCAAGTACTTGATCTTATTTGTGACCTGGATTTTTAATACATCTGCCAGTTCTTCCTTTTGTCTTGATAACATATTCTTTGTCAAAATCTTTGCTTTGTCTTTGTTTATTTTCAAACCAGCCACCTTCCCATATATCTCTATCTTTTCTATCAATTTTAATGCAGTTTCTAGTGGGTCTTCTGAGATGAAAACCAGATCATCTGCAAACGCTTGCAATTTAAATTCTTCTTTTTTAATTTTCATCCCTTATATGTCCTTTTCTTCTCTAATATTTCTGTTTAGCATTTCCAAGGTTAACACAAACAACAAAGGTGACAGTGGACACCCTTGTCTTGTTCTTTTTCTTATATCAATAGTGTTCCGTTTGGATAATAAAGTACGTGAGACCGGTATTCCAACAAACAGCTCTTTATTTAACAGTATAGTGACTTGTAGCGGAACATTTGCCGAAGCCGCAGCAGCCCTTCTTATAGTAGCTGCTCGCGGCTTGCGGCCAATGACAGCTCTTTAAGAATTCCCGCCATCAGGCAGGCCAATCAAAATGGTGCTTGACTGACCAATCTGAGAGCGGCCTGTCCGGCCAATCAGTTTAAGTTATTTGGAGTCTTCTAATTTCCATACACAACACCCCTCCCCCCTTGGTTTCGTCCAACGTGCATAATGTAGTCACGCAGGTAGGTGTGGGGCTTTTTCGGGTTCTACTTGACCTGCGCAGCTCAGTCTCAGCATGGTCTTCCATCGGTTTGGACAGAATCGCCTTTTCTCTGCGTCTTCTCCATGGAACCTCCTGGAAGGGTGAGTCAGCCTTGACGCTCTCGCCTGGGTCTCTCGGGCTGGTTGAGTTGGCTCTGCCACTCCCTCCTGGTTTGTCCAGGTTGGTCGAGTTGGCCTGGCTGTCTCCTTCCAGGAAGGCCTCACCTGCCACCGGTTCTCTTCTCTGGAGGTCATCTATGAGTAAGCGCTCTTTTTGTTTTATCTAAGTTTCTAATTCGGGTTTGTGTTGCATCTTTTGTTGTGTTTTGGTGGTTCATCTCTCCCTTTTTTATTATTTTGTGTTTCCCCTCCCCCTTCTCAGTTGTTTTTGGATTGTTTATTGGTGTTTGCAGCGGTGCTGTAGTATTGCATTCCAATGTCCTAGAGCAAAGCTGATCAATGTGCTGCTTCCATGTTCTGCCATCGTCTAGTGCGAGTCAGTATGACTGGGGTCCTGTGATTTGAGTAACTGTGGCTGGAAGCCATAATGGGTCCCCGGTAAGATTTTTTGCGTAGACTAAGTCACCAATAGCAAAGGAGCGATATTTACTTGAGGAGTCAGGGAGTTTTTACAGGTGTAAGTGGGGTGTAGTCTATCTAGGTAGGAACGCAATTTTCTACCCATGAGGAGTTCAGTTGGGCTTTTGTTAGTGGTTGTGCTAGGGGTGATATGCTGAATTGTTAACAGTTTGTTAAGTCTATCTTGGACGTCCCCTGTGTCCAGTTTGTCTAGGGGCTTTTAGTATAATGAACCATGCATTCAGCTCGTCTATTCGAAGCCGGATGAGCCGGCTCTGTCAGGGCATGTCAGATGGCCTGCACTGCCAGGTATTGCTCGAAGGCTAAAGCAGTAAACTGGGGGCCATTCTCAGAGACTACTACATCTGGCAGTCCATGTGTAACAAAAAGTCTGTTCAATTGTTTTATGACTGCTTCAGTAGTAGTGGATGCCATAAGAATAACCTCTAACCAGTTTGAATAAGCGTCAACAATTATAAAATATTCCCTTTCGCTGGCCCAGCAAAGTCAATATGCAGTCTCAACCATGGGCCTCTGGGAGTTTCCCATTCCAGGACTGATGCAAGAGGGTGGGTAGGCCTTGATTTTTGGCAGTCATGACATGTTGCCACCCATTTTTCAATATCTTTGTCCAGCCCTGGCCACCAGACATAACTCCTGGCCAGGGCTTTCATTTTGACTATGCCCGGGTGTTCCTCGTGCAACATGCACAACACTTCCTCCTGCAACTTTTTGGAATTATCACCCTGTCTCCCCACAGAATACAGCCCTTTTCAATGGACAGTTCAGTCTGCTGGGTGCGAAAAGGTTTAAAAGTCTCACCTCTATTCTCATCCGGCCAGCCCTTACCTACCCAATGCAGGATTCGAGCTGTCAGCGCATCTTTTGCGGTAGCTTTAGCAACGTCTGCTGTGGTTAGTGGCAGATTTGGCCATGTCTCGATCTGAAGAGTGGAGACGGTGGGAGTTGGGTCG
>BLBF01000060.1:11327743-11342001 GCA_015471245.1 Laticauda colubrina | reverse complement strand
TTGGCCATGTCTCGATCTGAAGAGTGGAGACGGTGGGAGTTGGGTCGCCTTCCTTGTCAGGCAGCGGGGAATGGCTCAAGGCATCCACATGGATGATGGTCTTTCCTGGGCGATGGATGAGTGTATAATTGTATGCAGTGAGGAATTCTGACCACCTCGTCATTCTTGGCGATTGGATGTTCGGGGTTGGTTTGTTCCCTGCCAGGATCCCTAGCAGAGGTTTGTGGTCTGTGATAATAGAAAATGTCCCACCATATAGGTATTCATGGAATCTCTTGACTCCTGCTATGATTGCGAGGGCTTCTCGGTCAAGTTGGCTTTAGTTCCTTTCAGATTTTGACAGCGTTTTGGAATAAAAGGCGATTGGTGCTTCTCTGCCGTCTGGTAGCTTGTGGCTCAGTATGGCGCCGATTCCAAAAGGCGATGCATCACAGGTGACCGTCAGTGGCAGGATGTTGCTGTATTGTATTAAAACGGTGTTGGATGTTAATAAGTTCTTAATGTTTTGGAATGCTGCTTGTTCTCGGTGGCCCCAATTCCAGACAGTTTTTTTATCTAATAGTCGATGTAATGGCTCTGCTATGGTTGCCTTTTGGGGTAGGAAGACATTGTAGAAGTTAATGAGACCTAAGAACGCTTGTAAGTCTGCTTTGTTCTTAGGCCTGGGTGCGTCTTTAATCGCCTTTATTTTCTTTTCAGTGGGGTGTATCCCTTGCTCATCTATAAGGTAGCCTAAGAATTTAACTTGATTGGTGGCTAGTTTACATTTTTCTCTTTTGACCTTAAGCCCTGCTTCCCTGAATCTTCGCAAGACTTTTCTCAGTCTATTTTCTAATTGGTGTTTATTTTTTGCTGATACTAATACATCATCAAAATAGGGAACGACTCCTTTTATTCCATTTAGAAGGCACTCCATGAGGCTTTGGAAAACGCCTGGGGCAACACTAACACCAAATTGAAGTCTGTTACATTTGAATGCCCCTCTGTGCGTGACTATAGTCTGTGCCTCTGCAGTTTTGGGGTCAACCGGCAGCTGTTGATATGCTTGTGCGAGATCAAGCTTTGCGAAAAATTTTCCTCCCCCTAATGAATGCAACAGGTGTTGAACTACTGGAACAGAGTATGTGCTTTGTTGGAGTGCATGATTTAGGGTGGTCTTATAGTCACCACAGATGTGCACTGACCCATCTGGTTTGACAGGAGTCACGATGGGAGTTTCCCACCTGGCATGGTCGATTGGCTCTTACATCCTTTGTGCGATGAGTTTGTTAAGGTGCTCATCTATTTTCGGTTTTAAGGCAAAGGGAACGCATCTGGCTTTGAGCCTGATGGGAGCTATCTTTGGGTCTAGGCTAAATGAGATTGGGTTCCCCTTGTACTTGCCTAGGGTCCCTTCAAATACATCCCGGAACTCTTCCAGCAGGCTCTCCTCCCAATTGGTCTCAGCGACGTTGTTGATCTTGGTCACTCCAATTCCCAAGGGTGCGAACCATTTGATACCCAGAAGACTAGGGCGATCATGGTCGATGATGGTCAGAGGAAGTATTTCAGCGTGGTTTTTGAATTCTATTAGGAAATGTCCAAGACCCACTACTGGGATTCGGTTTCCCTGGTTATCTTTAAATATTAGCTTTTGCTGTTCCAGTTCTCTTTGCTTGATGTCTGGTATCAGGTTTCTGATAGTGTTCCATGATACCATTGACAGGTATGATCCGGAGTCTACTTCCATCTCACAGGGCTTTCCTTTGATTTTCACATTTATTTGGACCTTTTTAGCGTTTGCTGACCTGGCATTTCCGATGATTATTGTTTGATGTGTTTTTTCTCTGTTGTTCATTCGCTGGTTTCTGTTCTCTCAGCTCCATTGGCTTCTGGCTTGTCTCTCTCTGTTTCTGGGGGGGGGTGCTGCTGTGTCTTTTTGGGCTATAGCTCTTTTTGTTACGGCAGACCCTTGCAATGTGCCCCCGTTTCTCACAAAATCTGCAAATGGCATCCAGGAATCTGCATTTTGAGTGCGGGTGATTCCCTCCACACCCAGCACACTGGAATTCTCACCTCCTTCCTCTTTTTTCCCTCCATTTTCTTTCCGACTGAAACCTATGTATATCTTCATTGTCATCATCGGTGTTGCTCGGGGAATAGAGGTCTTCATGGTGGGCAGTTGCTGTGGGCTGTTTTTGGTTTCCTTCCAGCTTCTTTTGTCGGGGTTGGTTCAGTGGTTCTGGATTTGTTGAGTTCATCTGGCGCATGGTGGCTGTGGATTTCTTGGCTGCTTCAGCGGTGGTGGCTTTTGCGATGGCCTCAGCCACTGTGATATTTGGTCTGTTTAGCAGCTTGCTTTGGAGCATAGCGTCCTTCAATCCCAGGACCACGTGGTCTCTCATGGCTTTGTCCATGTTCTGAACTTCGCAGGCTCCTCCGATATTTCTTAGGGCTGCTATGAAATCTCCAATGCTCTCGTCTTCTCGTTGGTCTCGCTTATAAAATTCGTGCCTTTTGATCAGATTGGAGACCACAGGTGCGTAATGAGCTCATAGCATTCAGTTTAATTCTGGCCATGCCATCTGTTTTACATCCCATGGTTTGGCTAACGCCTTGGCCATTTTGAAAACGGCAGGGCCACAATGCATGAGGAATACAGCTCTCTTCCTCTGGTTGGTTATTTCTTGTAGCTCGTTGCTTTCTAAGAATATCAGAAAGCGGTCAGTGTATGACTCCCAATCTTCTTTGGCTGGGTTGAATGGTGCAGGCGGCGCATTGTTACCGGCCATCTTGGTTGCTCAGTTCTGGTTGCCACGTGCTTCAGTCTCGCTCTTCTAGGATGGTCCCACCCTCGTCGCCAGTGTTCTGTTTGGATAATAAGGTACGCAAGACCGGTATTCCAACAAGCAACTCTTTATTTAACAGTTATAGTGACTTGTAGCGGAACATTTGCCGAAGCCACGGCAGCCCTTCTTATAGCGGCTGCTCTTGGCTTGCGGCCAATGACAGCTCTTTAAGAATTCCCACCATCAGGCGGGCCAATCAAAATGGTGCTTGATTGACCAATCTGAGAGTGGCCTGTTTGGCCAATCAGTTTAAGTTATTTGGAGTCTTCTAATTTCCATACACAACAAATAGAGTCCGTTAATTCTCCCCCTATCATTACCTTTGCTGTTTGCTTGTGATATATAGCTTCTATTGCTTGGATGAATTTTTTCCAAAACCCATCTGTTCCAGCTGTGATAACATGAATCACCAATTCACATTTGTCAAATGCCTTCTGTGCATCTAAGAATACCAAAGCCATTTATTTTTTAGGGTGTGCCTCATAGTATTCCAAAGTGTCCAAAATTACTCTCATATTGTCTTTAATTTGTCTCTTTGGCAGAAGTCCATTTTGGTCAGTGCGGTATCTGCTATCCCGCATCAGATGGGCGTCTCATGATAGGGAGAGAAGGAGAGAGAAATGACAGGAGACGAAGTTCCTCGCGATGAGTGCGCCCCGAATGCCCGGGTACACGCTCTTTTATTATGCTCATTCAAAAGGGGGTGATTGTTTATTCAGAACCTAGGTTAAGCCTAGGTCAGACGGAATGTACAGATTTAACAATGGCTCAAACAAAAGCAAGATATTAGTGCAGACAGGATGGCAAGAATTATATTTGATCAGGATATTACTTCTTCACAAAGCTGCATGCCAGACAATGTAATCCCAAGTGAATAAACCATTTCTGCAAATGTTTGACTCCTTGTCTCTGTACGTGCCCTGTAAAAGGTCACTGAGAAGACAGAAGCTTAATGATTACACGTGAAATGATACAATGTTGCAATGTCTGAATGATACATAGTTGCATTGATATACAGTTGCAAACACATAAATGATACATAGTTACAACATCTCCTCTGTTTTTATTTTTTATGACGAATCTTCTTCCTTGTCCAAGAAGACAGGAACCTTTTTTCTAAAATGTTCACCGTCCCAGTCATCTAGGCAGGAGTGCGATCCGTCAGCGTCAGGGTTGTCCAAGGAGCGGTAACTCAGCAATGACATTTTTTCATCCGGTGTTAAGGGCTTAACATGAGCTTGCAATAACACATTAACATTAGCAGTTATGGAGGATAATTGATTTTTCAAAAATTGCAATATTCTATTAAAACAACAAGGTCCTATAATACATATTAATATAATGATTATTAATGGTCCTGCCAATGCAGTTATAAGGGTTGTAAGCCATGGTGAAATAGAAAACAAGCCTTGATACCAATTATACATGTTTAACCTTTCATTTTCTCTGTCTTTTAAGTGTTTTTCTAATTCCTTCATAGAATCCAACACAATCCCTCTGTTATCAGCATAAAAACAACATTCTTCTTTTAGCGCAGCACACAATCCCCCTTGTTTTAAAAATAACACATCTAAACCTCTGCGATTCTGCAAGACCACTTCTGAGAGGGAAGTCAAGGAGTTTTGCAAAGCTGTAATTGACTTCTCAATTCGTAACAAATCATCATCAATGACTGAACCTAGAGCTGTAATTTTTTGTTCAGAGACAGCTAGTCCTGCAATGCCCGTGGCTGCGCCCGTGGTGCCCAGAGCAAGCAGTAAACCTAGAGTGAGAGTACTAATAATTTCTCGCTTTGCTCTGAGGGGGTATTCCATGGGTGCCTGTAGGGATATAAAATCATCAGAGTTATACACGTTAATTTTTGGTACAAGCCATACTTGAATGCAAAATGATTTGGATTTAATAAGTTCATCCCCATAGACACATGCTGTGAGACTAGTGGAACAAGCCCAGACAGAGTTATTGCCAGGGATAAAATACATTCCTTTCAGGCGTGATGTTAAATTTCCTCCTGAAGTGGTGTAGACTGCAGAGTATCCTCCGATGGTGTGGAAGCGGCCAAGGCGGTTCTTAGGAAGATATACATTACAATGATAGCCATTAGAAACATTATGACAATATTCTGAGTAATTGGATGGAATATTTCCTAAGCAACAACCAACTCCAGTGATGGAAGAAACAGTAATAGTGGAGTTCCTCCAACGGCAACGTTCGTCTGATGTGGAATTGGCAATGGATTCTTGGGAAGCGATGGCTTCGTAAAAAGGTGGAGAGGCAGAAATACAAAGCCAACATGTGGAGGCAACTGATGAGTTTGAAGAGTTCAGCAAGGCATAGGAAGCTTTGATCATTGGAATCAATGGGTTAACTCCCTGTGTTATGGGTTGCAAGAATGGGGATTTAATAACCTTTTCATGTGGTCCCACCGGGTTAGAGCGAGGGAGTTCAATGTGACGTTGAATGTAAAAAATATTTCCATAATGCTTTTCTGGCCAGACTCCTTTTAGGCGGGCACCCCATTTCAAGCCAGTGTCCCATAGAGTACTTTTCTTGCCTTGGTCCGTGAACCTTATGGTTACCGGGTTGCATTTGGGCAATTTTTTATCACTGCATGGAATGTCCCATGTGGTGCGAGTGACAGTAATGAGATCACCCTTAGTGCCCGGATCCCAATAAATATGTCCAGTTGAAACACATGACCAGGCTTTGCAAAAGTAATCCGATGACCCCCCGCAGTCAAGAAGTCGTTGGGCAGGGGTCTGAGTGTTGGAAACGGGCTGTCCGGGGCATACATAAAACCTATATTTATTTACCACTCTATGACTAGGCTCAGTTGGATGAGAAGGTGAGTTGTAGGCGGTGAAGCCTACAAGCATTTCTGCCAAATCAAATTGAAGTGGTGGGTAGAAGTCTTCTATGCGAGAAGAATTGGTTGTAGAGCTTAAACGAATGCCTTGAAAGTCTTTTATAGTCCAAGTAATATTATATTTTCTATGAGGCTTCTGTGGATCGTCATGGACAGTTCTTTTGAAGCGTTGTTTGTTGGCAGGATCAGAGTTTGGGTATATAAAAGCATTACAAGTAGGAGAGAGGACTATGGACAAGTTAGTTGTAGAACATTTACGAGATGAGAAGGGAATGCAATTAGTAGGAAAAGGATAATAATTACAATAATGACAATGAAGATTAATTTGGTCATTCATCAAGGATGTTAATTGGGTTGGAGGAACCCATAATACAAGAGAAGGACATTTAGGTCCCCCTATATCTAGCTTGAATAGAGGAAAAGATTTTAAGGTTCTTTTCCATAGGAAGAGTAAGGAAGGAACAAAAGAGCGAGTGATAGAGTGTTCTGTAAACAAAACAGAAGTGACAGAGTGAAAGCTATGGGTAGCATTTTCATGACGTACCCTCATAGAACAAGTATAATAGCCTTCTGTTAATGAAGTGGCTTTAATATGCATAATCTTTTGACAGGAAGCATAGGTTTTGTTGAAGTATGTGTAAATGTAAGGAGATAGATTTAAGGGAAGATTATTATGCCAACAGACAATAGGATGGTCATTATCATAATTAATAAAGCGAAATTCTAATGTGGTCCAATGACCATGTTGAACAAAGGTATAAGTAGGATATGAATAAGGTAGAAATTGCAAAGAGGATATAGGCAAGAATATCAGGAAGAGTTTAAGATGCAGATGTAGCAGAGGAATTCCCATGATAGGGTCTTACCGCCCGACCAGGGACTCAGCAAGTGGTTTTGTCTGGTAGTAAAATTGCAGCGTAGCCTCGTCCCCAGGTGAGAAGCTCAGCAGGACCCTGCCAGGCAGGATCTGGCAATCTGCGATAATGTACCAGAGGTCTGTTAGGAGGGGGTGAAGGGGAGGAAAAATGACGTGAGGCAGCAGAAGTAGGAGGAATGCCAGTCAGATTAAGAAAATTTAAAGTGTAAAGACAAATGTTAAGAGAATTTTGCAATGCTGGGAGGTTGGGAGGTTTTTCCCGCAACGAATAGCAATCAAGAGCACGTTTCAGAGATAAGTGAGCTCGTTCCACAATAGCCTGCCCCTGGCTGTTGTAGGGAATCCCAAACTTGTGAGTTACATCCCATCTATTACAGAAGTCCTGGAAAGCAGAACTCGTATAGGCAGGTCCATTGTCTGTTTTGATTTCTTTTGGACGTCCCAGCGAGGCAAAGGTACGAATTGAATGATTGATGACATGTTTTACAGCTTCTCCCCTTTGAGGAGTAGCCAGAATAAATCCTGAATATGTATCGATGGAAACGTGCAAATATTTCCAAGGGGCAAAAGGTGGATACTGAGTTACATCCATTTGCCAAATTTCACAAGCTTTCAATCCTCTAGGATTTACTCCTATGGGAATGGAATGTCCTTGCTTACTACATGTGGGGCATTGTTGAATAATGGCAGCAGCTTCTGCCTGAGTTAGAGAAAATTGTTTTTGTAATGCTTTTTTATTTTGGTGAAAATAGTCATGGCTTTGTGCTGCTGTCACATTACAAATTGATTTACCTGATGCAGCTGCAGCTGCCACCTTGTTTCCCTCCTGTAAAATACCAGGAAGAGGTTGGTGGCTCCTGATATGTGCTACAAAGAATGGATGCCTACGACTGTTGATACATTGTTGTATAGGAATCATCAATTTTAACAAAGGAACAGATATGCTAGGAGATAAATAGGCTTGATATATATTTTTCAAAATCTGAGAAACGTACAAGGAATCAACTATTAAATTAAAAGGAGCTTTTTGAAACTGTTGAAATGCAATAAGAGATGCAGCAAGTTCTGCCTGTTGAGCAGAAAATTGCGGAGGGATAATTTTAGTTTTCCACTCTCCCTCCTGGTTCCATGCACAAGCACCATACACTTTCCCCCCATCTGCATAAAGCGTAGGTGCATCTACTAATGGAGATATTGAGAGAGGGGATTGCCATTCAAAAGGGAGAGTTTTAAGAAAAGTGAAACGTGGGTCTGCTGGTAAATGGCAAGAAGTTTGCCCTGGCCATTCTTCTAAAGCGTATTGTAGTTCTTCTGAATTACACCATAGCATTTCCCACGTGGTCAGTGAGCAAGGAGTGAATATTGAAACAGGCTCACATCCCATGAGTTGTTTACATCTTTGTCGACCTTTAAAGATCAACTGGGAATATGCAGAGGCTTTACTGGTGATTGTGGTCCATGGGGTGTGAGACAAATGAAGCCATTCTAAAATCAGAACCTGTGTTTGATGAGATTGCATTATAACAGCTGTAGGTCTTTGAACAGTATTTAGTAAAGCAATTGATAAAGGGCAATTCTCTATAGCTCGATCCACCCATCTAGTAGCCAGTGAATGAGAAACGTCTTTTAATGCCTGCAACTGCTCTTTATTTAGAATGATAACATCAGAAGGGGCTTTACCTTGTGTAAGAGCATTAAAGAGAGGAGCTAATGTAGCTGTGGTCAAACCCAAATAAGGACGTGCCCAGTTTAAGGTTCCTAGGAACTGTTGTAAGATCACAAGTGTAGGTTTTGGGGGAAGTGTTGGGAGTGGAAGGGAAGGAACAGCAGCTGAAGCAAGTAACTTGTGACCTAAATAGGACTCAATGAAGGTTCTAGATGACCTTTATCTAATTGTTCTTGAACAAGAGAATGTAAGGCTTCAAGCTTTATAGAAGGGAGAGGCCACTGATCAATCCACACAGGGTTATTGTGAGTCAGATGCAAGCGAAGCATGGTTAGTAGAGGGTAAGTTGTGCATTAAATTGTGACATAAGGTCTCTTCCCCACAAGTTAGTATACAGAGGAATTACAGCTGGTTTAATATAAGCAACACATTGAGACTCAGGGGAATGGGCTTTTACCCAGTTTCTGCTAATGCGAGTCTCCTGGAGTCCCCCCACTCCTCTCACCGCTGGTGCCACATCTGCAGGCCAGGTGTTTGGCCACTCAGCGGTTCGGATGACGGAAATATCCGCTCCAGTATCTAAAAGACCAAGAAAGGATCGACCATTCAATAAGAATGTTACCGTAGGTTTTGGTTGACTAATTGGTCTTTCAATTGCATAGAGTTGCTCTTGTTGTTGGTCTAAGAGCACAATCATTTTTGCCACAACATCCCCCTCATTTATAGTAACTTCTGTATTAGCTAGTACAGACAGACATCAGACAATACAGAGGGATCATGCAGAAAAGGAGAGGCAAGAATACCTGTTCAGCTAAATCCCTTACAGGAAAGACTAGCACTGGAATATTGGGGGGCATATGAAAAGGCCGAACAAGATGTACAAAGAGAAAGTCAGCGACACCAGGAAGATAAGTAACAGTTTCATTAGCAACAAGATCGTAAGCGAAGGAAGAAAAGTTGCAATTTTCAGCAGCCTTTGTTGTGGGGCTGGCTGCCTGCCCCGTTTCTAGTTTCCCTGAGTCAAAAAAGGTTTGTTGTTCATTCTTTTGGGCTCTGCACTGATTAGCCCAATGATAGCCTTTTTGGCATCGAGGGCATGGTGTCTTTGGGCGAGCTACCTGGTTTCTTGACATATTTGCTCCCCCGCCCGGGGCTCTGCATTGGCTCTTAAAGTGACCTGGCTTGCCACAATTAAAACAATTGCCCATTTTGCGAGTGTTTTGTTGGGAAATGGGAAGAAGAGAGCTCATGTTCTGCTGCATGCCTTCAGTAATGGCTGTAGCCAGAGTAGACATGGAATGGGATGTGGTTCCTATGATTCGGCAGGCTGTAAGATAATCTGCCAAGGTAACATTTTTCTTATTAATTATTGGTTTCAAAACTTTCTGACAATCAGCGTTTGCGTTTTCATAAGCAAGTTTCAATTGTAATTCATTACAAGCCTCCTCATTATCAATTTGTCTCTCTAAGGCTTCTGTGAGATGGTTTATAAAGGAGGAAAAAGGCTCAGAAGGTCCTTGAATAACTTTAGAGAAAGATTTGGGCACACATCCCGCATTGTCAACTTTTCGAGCAGCGGCCAAAGCACAATCCTGTAATATAGGGAAAGCAGCTGCGTCTGTGGCAGTCTGCTGGGCAACAGTAAGCATAGTGCCAGTACCATTAAGCATATCTAGAGTGACATTTGCCGGTAAGTCTCTAGCGGCTGCGGCTGCAGTACGCTTATGAAATTCTGACTCCCAGACCAAAAATTGTGAAGGTGTGAGGATCATGGCAAATAATGTACGCCAATCAGCATTTATCAAGTCAGCTCCTGGTTGGGCTATTGATCCTAAAAGACCCTGTACATAGTGAGATTGAATACCATTTTCCTTGCAAGCTGCTTTTAAATCCTTAATTATTTTGTACGGCATTGGGGTATACTGAGGAGCTGGAGGATTGCCGGCTTGTATGATAGGATAAAGGGTGTCCTCATCCATTTCTCCTTCAGAAAAGGCTTGTTGAATGGCTTTTACAACACCCCCCCCCCTTCGGGAGGGTGGTGGAGGACACGAGAGCTCTCCTTTTAAAGAAGTGGATTGGATGGAGGGAGGCTCTCGTAATGACTTACGATCATTGGGATCGGAGGGTTGAAGGACAGAAAAGTTATCATAACTTGGTGGAGGAGATTCAAATACACTTTCTGCTTCTATTTTATAATGGACTTTTGAAGCCTCCATAATTTTCCTCCAAGTGACCAAAATGCCAATAGGTGCACGAGGAGGATTATGGAGATAGTCACCAATTTTTTCCCAAATGGAGATTTTTAAGGACCCTTTCTCTGGATAAGTGGGACAACGTTGCCACACATAAGCCAATAATGTAGCAATAGGTTTAATTTTTACAGGTGAGCCCTTTAAATTAGCAGAATATTTAGAAGAAGAGGCAACTAACTCCCTCAATTCCTTCAGATGCTCTGTCTGTTGTTGAGAAAAGTTTCCGCCCATACTTACGAAAGTCGAGACCGTGTTTCAGATCTGATGATGTGCAATTCGCTTCAGGCCTGGCGAAGCACAGCTCCCATCGAGCGAGTAAGATATGAGCGCGTCGCGGCATATCCCCCTTAGGGAATCACGTCGGGGTCACCAAAATGCGGTATCTGCTATCCCGCATTAGATGGGCGTCTCATGATAGGGAGTGAAGGAGAAAGAAATGACAGAAGACGAAGTTCCTCGGGATGAGTGCGCCCAGAATGTCTGGGTACACGCTCTTTTATTATGCTCCTTCAAAGGGGGGGTCACTACCATTGTTTATTCAGAGCCTAGGTCAAGCCCAGGTCAGACAGGATATGCAGGACTTAGATAAGGCAAAATACCAAGTCAGACAGGATGGCACGATCTACAATTTGATCAAGACATTCCTTCTTTACAAAGCTGCATGCCAGATGATGTAATCACAAAGTGAATGCTTGACTCCTTGTCTCTGTACGTGCCCTGTAAAAGGTCACTGAGGAGACAGAAGCTCAATGATTACACGTGAATGATACAATGTTGCAAATGCCTGAATAATACATAGTTGTAATGATACACAGTTGCAAACACATAAATGATACATAGTTACAACAATGGGGAGTGCAGCTGTCGGGGGGGTCTCTGCTGTGGGGCCCTCTGAAGACACCTGCCAGGACAGGGTAGCTGGCTCCTGGCTGGAAGAGGACTGGCTGTCTGTGGGCTGTCTGAGGGAGAGGGGTCTCAGAGGGGCTGCTCCTCGGTGGTGGATCTCACCCTCCAGGAAACTGCACTTGGCCATGAAGTACATCTCCCGGTCAGTGAGCTTGACAGTGGCCTGCCCGGATTTCTTGAGGTGTTGCTTGTCATACCAGGTGTGCATGTGCTTCCACCATCCAAGGAGTACTTCTGCAGTGTACCCCAGGCTCTCTGCCTTGTCTCTCCAAGCTGCCTGCTTCTTCTTGGTGTCCTGATACAGTCTGTGGCCCTTTCTCCAGAGGTACTCGTTCTCCCTCAGCCATTCCAGCACCTCATCCTCATGCTCCTCGGAAATGGTGTACTGTTTCCTCTCTCCCTTCTCCTTCCCTTGCCTCTTCCTCACTCTGGCAGGGGCTTCAGCAGGGCCTTCAGGGGCTTCAGCATCAGGGTTTTCTGGAGATTGTTCAGGGCCTTCAGGGGCTTCAGCAGCAGGGCCTTCAGTAGCAGGGCTTTGAGGGGCTTGAGGGCCTTGGGGCTGGTCCACAGCAGCAGCAGCAGCAGCAGCAGCAGCAGCAGCAGCAGCAGCAGCAGCAGCAGCTTCAGAGTCAGTGCCAGGAGGTGGGATGCTGGTTCTGGCCTTCTTCACCTTGCCAGGGCTTGAACGAGTAGGCACAGACTTCCTCTTCTTGCCTGACTGACGAACCATGGTGTTCCTGCAAGATGTATCTGGCAGCAAGTCTTTCCCCTGTATGCTGACTGCGTGTGTACTGCATCCTTTTATATCCGCGGAGCTGACACAATTCATACTCCCCGCATGCACAGTGAATGCTTTGCATTCGATATACATCTGTGCGGCATCCCCTTTGTTTCCTATAGGTATCCGTGATGCATCCGCTTCATCCATTATGCATCTGCTCCTTCCGCTATGCGTCTGCTTTGAAATTCTCCCCCGGAACCCCTTTGGAGGTATCATCCGCTTCCATCCGCTTTCATCCGCTAGGCTTCCTATGAACATCCGTTTAACATCCCCACTACATACTACCCACGTCCGTTCTTTTCCATTCTTTTCCATTCTTTTCCGTTCTTTTCCGTTCTTTTCCGTTCTGTTCCATTCTGTTTATGCATTTTCACCACTTTTGGGAGCGGATGACAACGGATGGAGCCACCCCCGAAATGTTGCTCGTCCGCTGTGTCTTTTATGTGTTTTGCATCCGTCGGCCAGTGGGACCGGGCCTTAAACAGCTTAATGCTGTAAAGAACTATGAAGTGATATATTCACTAAGTGCTATTCCAATGTGATCTCACCAGAAGCTGACAAGACTTTCCCCTGCAGTGTTTAACACTGAGCATGGCTGGATGTGTGTGTGTGTGTGTGTGTGCGTGTGTGTGTCCCTGTGTGTCCAACAGCTGCGTATCAGATAGAGAAAGAAAGCTTGCAAGATTCTGTCAATGTAGACTTACAACAAAGTAGAAGTGGCTCATCTGGTTGTCTACCTGGAAAGGCATGTTTGGAGATTGGGCAACTGCCCCCTTTTTAAGTGATTTAACTTTGTTAGGAATAGGGACAGTCTTTCTAGTTCAGGCTACTTGTAGCAGGAAAGTTTCCCTCCAAGCAGAGGTGGTATTCAGCAGGTTCTGACATGTTCTGGAGAACCTGTAGCAGAAATTTTGAGGAGTTAGGAGAACCAGCCAATCCCACCTCTGACTGGCCCTGCCCCCATCTCTTTTCTGCCTCTCATCGAGTCCCAGCTGATCAACTGGGTCTCCTTTGGTTGCCCTTCACAGGAGAATGGAGCTGGAAATCAGGTTAGTGGTGTGGGGAGGGAATCAGAATTTTGCAGTAGCCTACCAAGCCACGCCCATCAAGTCACACCCACAGAACCAGTAGTAAAAAAAATTTTGAATCCCACCACCTCCAAGCTGGGAAAGAAGGGTCCATGATTGGTGTAAGGTCTCCTGCTTGGGCTTGGGTTGGACTAGATGACCTACAAGGTCCCGTCCAACTCTGTTGTTCTGTTCTGGTTTATACCATGGGTTCATTTATTCTTTTCCTATTGCGCTATACTGGCTGGGGAATTCTGGGAATCCACCAGTCTTAAAGTTGCCAAGGTTGGATGAAAGATGAGAGAAGAAATATTGTACTGGTTTCCATCATATCACTATATGTGGCCATGTAGGGATGCTCTGTGGCTTCTCTGAGCCATGTGCTCCTCAGGGCTCTTCACAAGGAAACCTCAATGATACATCTGAAGAAACCCAGAAAGAAACTGCAATGCTTGTTTGTGTGATCAGGGTGCTGATATATTCTCTCCAGTGTAGCTCAGTTTTGTGCTTTTAATTGATCTAATTTGTCTTACTTGTGAGTGAAGAATTGTATTAATCTTGGTGATCATCACTATTATCTCTCTTATTATTTTCATGTAATTTTTATTATGCTTTATGTTTACCTTTTATTATATCCATAGATTTTAGAAGTGTGTGCCTCTGAACATATTTGAGATACATATTTGATGTATACAGTGTCTTCTTCCTATAATTATGGCAGTAATAAAGATTAATATAATTCCACCCACTTGGGAGGATGTTCCAGAATTACGGTGCTCCAACATAGATGCTCTATTGGTAATTGTTCCCTCAATGTGCAAAAGATAGATACTGTAGGTTGGTAGGTAGGTAGATAGATGATAGATAGTTGATAGATAGATAGATCAATTGATCGATCTACATCTATCTATCATCTATCAATCTATCTAGATGTAGATAGATTAGATAGATAGATAGATAGATAGATAGATAGATAGATAGATAGATAGATAGATAGATAGATAGATAGATA
>BLBF01000060.1:11221076-11238298 GCA_015471245.1 Laticauda colubrina | reverse complement strand
CCTGCCAGCCTCCCTGCCAGCCAGCAACCCCACAACCATGCGGAAGCACAGCAAGCCTCAGCCATCTGCTGCCAGCCCTTGCAAGAGGGACAGGGCTACCATCCCGCCCCCTGGCCCTCACTCTGGTTCTGCTGGGGCTTCTGCAGCATGGGCTCGCTCTTCTGGGGCTGGGGCTTCTGCTGCTTCTGCTTCTGGAGGAGTTGATCACAAGCACTCCAGCACCAGCCACCTCCACAGCATCTGGACCCTTCACCCCTGAGACTGAGCGACCAAGAGGAGTGCCAGAGACTCATTTTTGTTTTATAGCTTGTTGTTAATAAAGTCTAGTTTTGATTCACACACTTGCTTCATTTCTTTTTTAAATAAAGTCTTGCTGGAAACTTTTAGAAATGGTTTAAGCCTTTGCATGCTTGTGGGATAGGTTAAGATAGCAGTAGGATGGGTAGATAGCAGTGGGATGGGCAGGGATACCTTTGGGATGGGTAATAGCTGTGGGCTAGATAAACCTCCAGTGCAAGCATAGTGGGACGGGATGGTCCACCCTCCCAGGTACCACACCTATGGCCCTTTATTATCAATAATAATGTAATAATCATCCACACATATCAACACAAACACAACTCTTTATTAAATGCCCTGATCATTGTAGGGCCACTCAACATACATGGCACAATCTCATCAGTGTGATGAGACAGGCTGAAGGAAGCATCCATTAAGCATCTATCATCCTGTCTTGCCACTCCACCACTCCAGCTGGGGAGTTGCACCAGTGTTTCAGGAGGTTGCGCTGCTTCTTCCCTTCACGTGAGACTCTGTGGGGCCTTGCACATCCTCAGTGTCTATCAGGTTTCGTCCTTGCCTCCATTCCCCAGGCTCCATATCCCCATTGCCTTGCTGGAGGTCCACGAGCCTGTTCTGCAATACTGAGTAGTTTACAAGCTGTAAAAGAAAAATGACCCAAGTCAAGTGTCCAAATAAAGTCTACAGGTAGCCACCCAGTCTCTGGCACTCTTCTCTGTCACTCAGAGGTGTGTCCAGTCTCAGGGGTGAAGGGTCCAGGTGCTGTGGAGGTGGCTGCTGCTGGAGTGCTGGTCTGGAGCCCCACTGGGGTGCCTGGCCCCGAGAGGACAACAGGGGATGGTGTGTTGAGGAAGCTCTCAGACAGCTGGCTCAGCCCCGTGATGTTGAGAGCTCCTTCCTCCATGCCATGGGGTGTCAGCCCCAGTACTGATGACAGATGTACTGAGGCCGGGCTTGGCTGTGGGGTGGAGGAAGGAGCAATGTGGTGGGGCTGTCTGGTCTGCAGCTGGGTGAGGACTGGTGTGGGTGGCATCGGTGGTGTGGGTGGCATCGGTGGCATTGGTGGCAGCAGTGGCGTTGGTGGCATCAGTGGCATCAGTGGAACCGGTGGCAACGGTGGCGTC
Source organism: Laticauda colubrina (assembly GCA_015471245.1). NCBI lineage: Eukaryota > Metazoa > Chordata > Lepidosauria > Squamata > Elapidae > Laticauda > Laticauda colubrina. The sequence continues at coordinate 11,236,874 of BLBF01000060.1, read as the reverse complement.
CGATGAACCTGTGCCTGGACTGGGAAGGGCTGCTCCCTGTGCTGCTGGACCTTATGGTAGCCATAGCCCTGGTAGGTGAGGGCCTGTGGAAAGCCTTGGAATGGGAGGGACATCACCTGGGGTGAAGGAGCAGACCTGGACTGGGTGGGAGCAGGTTCATCTGGATCTGCAGGGTTGTGAAGCAGATCAGTGATCCTGTCCTTCACCACCTGGTACTGGGGTTCCGACATGTCCATGAGGGTCTGGTTGACACAGGTGAGGAAGGGCTTGCAGTTGGAGGATGGGGAGTCGGTGTGTACCAGCTGAGAGAGGATATCGATGCTGCTCCTGATGGTGTCTCTTATCTCCAGCAGGACAGTGTGGCTCTGTCCCTCCTGTCTGGCTCTCTGCCTTTCTGTGGAGGTGGAGCTGGGTGTGGGTGTGGGTTGGACTGTGGTGGAAGTGCCGTCTCCTTTCTCCCAATGTGCCAGGGGGTCCTCCACGCGCTCTGCCATGGTTAGAACAGCTGTCGGCAGATTCTCCGTCGTGGCACGCTCCACAGACACCTGCCTGGATACAGTAGCTGACTCTCTGCCGGAAGAGGACTGGCTCTCAGCAAGCTGCCTGAGAGAGAGGGTTGTGAGAGGGGCTGCTCCTCGGTGGCGGATCTCACCCTTCAGGAAGATGCACTTGGCCATGACGTAGGTCTCTCTGTCCGTCAGCTTGACCGCGGCCTGGCCAGATTTCTTGAGGTGCAGCTTCCCGTACCAGGTGTGTATGTGCTTCCACCAGCTGAGGAGCACCTCCGAAGTGTAGCCCAGGCTCTCCGCCTTCTCTCTCCAAGCAGCCTGCTTCCTTTTGGTGTCCCTATAGAGCCTGTGTCCCTTCCGCCATAGATACTCATTCTCTCTCAGCCACTCCAGCACCTCATCCTCATGTTCCTCCTCAATGTTGTAGCCTGTGTCCCTTCCGCCATAGATACTCATTCTCTCTCAGCCACTCCAGCACCTCATCCTCATGTTCCTCCTCAATGTTGTTTTGCCTCCTCTCCTGTTCTCGCAGATGCCTCTTCCTCCGAGGGGCTTCCAGGTTGTAGGGGCTGCTCCTCCACACCACCAGAAGCAGCAGCACCAGCAGGACCAGCAGCAGCACCAGCAGCACCAGCAGGACCAGGATCAGCAGCAGCAGAGTAAGCACCAGCAGCGCCAGCAGCACCAGCAGGACCAGGAGCACCAGCAGGACCAGGAGCACCAGCAGAACCAGGAGCACCAGCAGAACCAGCAGGACCAGCAGGACAAGGAGCAGTGCCAGCAGAGTAAGCACCAGCAGAAGCACCACCGCCAGAAGCAGCTTCAGCAGAGTAAGCACCAGCAGAAGCACCACTGCCAGAAGCAGCTTCAGCAGAGTAAGCACCACCAGAAGCACCACCACCAGAAGCAGCATCAGCAGAGTAAGCACCAGCAGAAGCACCACCACCAGAAGCAGCATCAGCAGAGTAAGCACCAGCAGAAGAACCACCGCCAGAAGCATCATCATCAGCTCCTCCAGAAGCAGAAGCAGCAGAAGCCCCAGCACCAGAAGATCGAGCCCGGGCAGCAGAAGCCCCAGCAGAAGCAGAGTGAGGGCCAGGGGGTGGGAGGGTGGCCCTGTCCCTCTTGCCAGGGCTGGCAGCAGATGGCTGAGGCTTTCTCTTCTTCCCCATGGTTGTGGGGTTGCTGGCTGGCAGGCAGGCAGGCAGGCAGGCTGGCAGGCAGGCAGGCAGGCAGGCTGGCAGGCAGGCTGGCTGGCAGCAAGGCTGGCTGGCAGCAAGGCTGGCAGGCAGGCAGGCAGGCAGGCAGGCTGGCAGGCAGGCAGGCTGGCAGGCAGGCTGGCAAGCAGGCAAGCAGGCGATGTGTCTGGAAGCAGGTCTTTCCTCAGAATGGTGACCTGCTTGGGAGCTGCTTTTTGCTGCGGTCCCCCAGAAGCCTTGTGGATGTGCCATCTGCTCTCATCCGCTTCCATCCGCTAGGCTTCTGTGGAGTATCCGCTTTCCATCCGCCCTGCGTTCTCCCCCCGTCCGTTCCTTTCCGTGTTGTCTGCTCTGGTTATGCAAATTTTTGCCCCTTTTGAGAGCGGATAACAATGGATGGAACATTTTTCTCGTCTGCTGTGTCCTTTTACAAACGTTTTGCATCCGTCGGCCAGTGTGACAGGGCCTTTAAAACTGTAAGGAAAATTGATACAACAAAACAAGAACTTTGAAAAATTGAAACATTGAAACATTGAAACAAAGAAACAGGAAGATTCTGCCCTTGGATTAATTGTTGATTCTGATATGGATTTGGCATTGGATTATCTGAGGATTAAAACTTGAGAGGAAGAAAATAAAAGCTGACTGTTGGAAATTAACTTTAAAGATACTATTTGGACTAAATTGCTGATTAGAAAGCTGTAAAATGGGGTTATCTCTTCTGGCATTAAAACTTGAACTTAGAAACACGAAAGAAATATTACAAAAATAAGGTGAAACACTGGGCTTTGCTTCAAAATGCATTGAAAATACAATTGCAGAGTATGAACAACAAAGACAAAGGACAGAAGAGGAGGTGGAGCAAATCATAGAAGAGACCATCTTTAATTACCATCAAGAACAAAGAAGAAAGAGGACAAGAGTTGGAAATAAATATTGGAGATTTGGGAAATTGAATAAAGAGGGAAATAGCCAGAAAATTAAAAAGGGGGAAAAGAATCAGCAGAAATTCAAAGGGTGGAAGGTAGTTATAAATAGAGAGGGGGATAAAAACTGGAGTGAAAGAATAAATGGGAAAATACAAGGGGAAAGAAGAGATAAGAAACAGGACTTGGGAACAAAGAAATATGGAAATTCTTAAAAACGGGAAAATTGTTTAATTAGACATAGAGATAATGGCTGATTGATATTTGGAGAGGAGATTCTGCAAGATGCTGGGAGGGTAACATAAATAAATTTGTAGTTGTGAAATGGGGACATATAGATTGATAAGATGGAAAGTAGAACTGCTATTTTTTGATTATGGAATTCAATGCTCTTTTCCTTTATTCCTTTATAATTCCTTTATAATTATACAATTATAGAGGTAATTGTAACAAATAATGGAATATGTTTCTTAAATATAATGAAATATTTTAAATATACTGAAATAAATGAAATGATATTGGAGGAGAGCTGAAATGGAATTAACATCAGGGTTTAGAATTCCGCCTCTGCCATTGAAGGGAGCAAAATCTACATTCCCCCCCCCCTTCAAGGGGCTTGCTACTTGCATAGCTCTATTGAGTATGAATGGCTGATAGGCCCATCTGTCATGAACAGCAGCCACAGTCTTGGCAAGAACCCTGAGCTGTGAAAGAAAGAGGAAAAAACAGCAAAACCAAACTGCAAGAAAGCCACTGAGCTGTAACCCTAAATAGAGTCAAAGCAGCTTTTCCGGGGCCTTCCACTCTGAGCAAGATACAGCTTGATACAGATACAGCTGCCTGGCTGGCACTTGGGAAGAAGGGCAGCCCTATTGCTGGAGCAGAAGGCGGCAGGGAGTTTCCTTCCCAATATCCCCTTGGTTGCACACCTGCTCCTCTCACACATGCAGTGGGTGAGGGGGAGAATTCAGGTGGGAGGCAGAAAGGAAAAATCCCACAAAGGGAAAGAAAAGTGGACACGGGTGGGAGGTTGAGTGGCCAGTCATGACCAGGAGCAGCCCTCACTGGTGTTCTGACCTGGGCTTCACAAAATCCCGAAGCAGACTCCTCGTCCCGACAAAACCCCTTTTTAATAGGCTAATGTGAATTCCTGTCATTCACATCCAGCAAAGTCCCAGCAAACAGTTTTTCAAGGGTGAATTTACAACCACAGACTTTATCAGGTTTGGAGAGTTGTGCAATGCTGTACAAGGAAATACTTGCCAAGGAGCCTCTGTGAGTCACAAACAAATCTTCACACCAATTAAATGAACTAATTGTTTCCTGCAAGCACTACTCCCCTTTTGCTCCTCTTTATTCATCATCCACCTCTGCCTTTATTTCCTGTTCCCTTCTCTTGGCAGCTCTGTGCATGCACACATCAGGAACAGGTTCCAGCTGTTCTTCTGCCTCACTATGTCTGACTTTGAAGGCAGCTGATAACTGTCAGATGGCCTTGGCCCCATCTCTGCCTCAGATGCCGAACCCTTGTCAGAGCCTACCCCAGACTCCAGGACTGGCCCATATTCCTCCATAACCTCCTCACTGTCTGAGTCTGCCACCAGCTCCACTGGCCACTGGTAGGCCACAACAATTGGTGCGGGGGTCAGGAGAGCAAAGGACATGAGACAGCAGAAATCCAGCTGGCTCAGGTGGACCAGGGGAGACTTCCAGTCTCAGCTATCACTGAGTCACAAGGAAGTGAGGAGAAATGGCCTCTGTCATCTCTGCTCAAGCTTGACAAATTAACGAGTTTGGGCACCCAAGTTGTTCCCAAGTTGAAAAAGACCCTTTGTTTTGCCATCTCTTGCAAGGAGCAAAAGATTTTACTTCATTTCAGGGGTGCCCTGACCAGATGGTATGCAAGCGGGTGGGATTATCCTATTTTATACTGGTAGTCCTTGACTTATAACTTAATGATGATTCAGAGTTATGACAGATTTCCCTGGGGTAACTTGCAATCCAGTCTCAAAATTCCAACAGCAGCACCACTGTTCTGTAGCCACATGTTGCGTGTTCATCCCACATTGGTGGCCCTTTCCAGTGTTCCTCAGTTACATGGCCATTTTATGACAGTTTGCCAAAACCTTTCAATCTTCAGCAAACCTGGACCCTAGCGAATCTCTGGTTTTTTTTAATGATAAACATGTTTGCTTAATGACCTTAGGATTAGCTTAATGCTCATAAAATCAGATCAGTCATGTGGGTGAATTGATTTACGATCATCATGACTTACCACCATGATGGGCAGGCTCCATTACAGCCATAAGTTGAGGACTACCTGAACTTAGAGTCTAATATTAACAGAATTGGAACAGACCTTGTAGGTCATCTAGTCCAACTCCCCACCCAAGTAGGAGACCCTACACCAGGGGTCTTCAAACTTGACAGCTTTAAGGCTTGTGGACTTCAACTCCCAGAATTACTTGTCCAGTCATATTAGCTCAGGAATTCTGAGAGTTGAAGTTCACAAGTCTTAAACTTGCCAAGTTTGAAGACCCTTGTCCTATACCATTTCTGACAGATGGCAATCCAGTCTCTTCTTGAAAGCTTCCAGTGATGAAGCTCCCACAACTTCCGAAGGCAACTTCTGTTTCATTCATTGATTGCTCTCACTGTCAGAAAATTTATCCTTATTTCCAAGTTGAATCTCTCCTTGTTCAGTTTCCATCTATTATTCCTTGTTGGGCCTTTGGGTGCCTTGGAAAATAGTTTGATCCCCTACTCTCTATGGCAGCCCCTCAAATACTGGAAGACTGCTATCGTGTATCCCCTGGTCCTTCTCTTCACTAGACTACCCACAGTCCTCAGTGGAGACCAGAAGTGGAGGGGTAACCAGCATAGCAATTAAGCCCTGGGATGATGTCCTATCAACCAGTTTTGGTTCCAGCTATTTCAAACCATAAACAACCCTTTCAAACTGCCCCCTATAGCTTCTGTTTGTTTTCCAAGGGAGTTCCATCATATCACATTCTGCCAACATTTAGATTTCACAAACAGCTCATTGGGACGACCATAGAAATATGTCCCAAAGATGCTTTTCCAAAGACATCTTCAGTTGACATTTTCCATAGGAGTAATAACCAGTCAGTTAAGTATTTCAAAATATGACAAACTATAACTTTCTCACAGGAAGCTGTGAGTTCGATCCTAGGTAGAGGCAGATATTTCTCTCTCTAGGCACACTGAAAATATATATGCTGAACAAAACTCCACTTGGTGACAGGAAGGGCATCCAGCCATTTAAACACTCTGCTAGCTCCATTCCATTGCCCACCCTGCAAGGGATTATGGAGTCTTTAATGAAGATGATGATGACAGACTATAACGTTCAGAAACAAGTCACTACAGTCGATACTACAGGAATTAACTTTTTTTCAAAATTCGTACATAAACATAGACATATGCATATGTTTGAACTCTGGTGTTCTACTTTAGTTAGTACTTAAGATAGCTTTAAAAATGCAAAAACAAGAAAAATGGCAAAAGGTAAAAATACCTTTTAAGGCAAAGTGACAAGCCAGGAGACACAAATTTTTTCTCCCAAATTGGCCCTTGTGGTCAGGAGTCAAGAGATACCAGTTCCATTGGATTTGGACCTGCAAATCCATCTTGGTGCCATTTCTGCTATAACAGTCCATCTTCTTTACCATTAACTTCTTTACAGCCCTCTCAATCACCCCACAGTGCTGCAAAGGAACTAATCTATTAATGCACTGTTTTTTAAAATGTCATCCCAATGATCGACTTTCCTTGGCAATCAGAAAAGTGCACTCTGATTTTAAAGAATGCCTGTGCATCCCACCAAATTGTGTTACAATTAAAGTATTTATTTTTTACAGATACAGAATAATAAAATTTGAGCTTGAATGTCTTCTAGTCCAACAAGTCAAGCAGGAGACCTTATACCATTCTGGACAAATGGCTACCCAGTATTTTCTTAAAAGTCTCCAGTGATTAATCACCCACAACTTCTGAAGGCAACTTCTGTTCTCCTGGTTAATATTACTGTTAGGAAGTTTCTTCTTAGTTCCAGGTTGCTTCTCTCCTTGTTTGGTTTCCATCCATTATTTCTTGTCTTGTCTTCTGATGCTTTGGGAAATAGGTTGTCCCCCTCTTCTCTGTGGCAGCCCGTCAAATATTGGAAGACTGCTATCATGTCTTCTTCTTTTCACTAGTGGAGCCATACCCATTTCCTACAACTGTTCTTCATATGTTTTGGTCTCCAGGCCTTTAATCATCTTAGTTGCTTTTCTCTGCATTATTTTTAACATCAAAATCCTTGGAGATTTCTTCTGAGATTCTGGCCAGATTGTATAGAAGATTTCATGAGATCTCAGGAAGAGATTAAGATTAAGTTTGGTGCATGGGGACGCGGGCATATGTCCCTGCTCTTGTTACTTTTATTGTAAAACAATTTGGTGGGCTACACAGTAGGAGGCATGGTGGCGCAGTAGTTAGAATGCAGAGTTGCAGGCTGTCAGATCCATGTATCTGTCATTTCTTCAGTGGAAGAAGAAAAATGGGGGGGAGGCTGATAAAAAAATCGTTTCTTGATGTAACCTGAATATATTTAATCTTATATCAAATTTGTATAACCCACACATGATACAATGGAGGGGAAAAAGCCAGATGACCAGAACCTATCACCTCTGAGAGGCACAGCCAGGAAATTAGAAGATCATAAAAATTCCACAGTGAAATGTGTCCTGGGAATCTCTGGAAAAGTTCGTTCTTAAAAGGAGATGGGGGAAAATTATGTATGCCCTGGAAAACTGAAAAAGATTGTTCCTTAAAAAAGGGGTGGGGAGGAATTAACATACTGGCTTTTGTTTCACTAAATACACATCGAGATAAGGGGAGGGGTTCTAAACTCCCTTATGTGTCCCTGTATGCCTGAGAGACCTCAGACACTGCTCTGAATTCCGACATGAATTGTCTCATCTCAATAAAGGATTCTTTTTTGATATGTTTTGATACATTTTCAGAAGTTCATTCTAGTGTAGTGAATGGGAAAAGTTCTGTAGCCTGACACAAAGCAGCGTCTCCAATAGAGGTCAGCCCGGAGAGGAAATTTTTTTAAAAAGAACCCTTCACTCTACCAAGGGGACCCTGCAAGAAAGGAAAATGTCTGAGTACAGCAAGGACCAAGGGGAAGCCGAATGCTGTGGAGAAACGTCAACAGTTACCCAGCCAGATACTGACTCAGTGCACCCCATTGAAGATAGCGAGGCTGCCTACGAAATCTCCACCAAGCTCCAGTGGTCTACAGGTGTAGGAAAAAGAGACAGCTGGGATGGAAGAACCAGAGGAGTAACCCTCACTTGGGGAAATTGGAGCTGGAGGCCCTTGAAGAGGCAGCAGCCAGATGGATGGTGATGCTCCACAACATCAATGCTCCAGAATTAAGGAACCTTGATCATTTCATGATGGCCTTATGCCACCGCTTCAAGGACCCCCTCGCCAATAGAAAAGCCCACGACCACATTAGAGTCATAAAACAAGGCCGTCACCTGATAGCAGAACACACCAAGGAATTTCGTGACCTGGCCGGCCGGGTAGACTGGCCAGAGGAAATCCTAGTCTGTTGGTTCAAAGATGGACTAAATTTTGACCTATACACTGCCTGCCTGGCCCATGGGGCCCCAAACCTTTTGCACGAATGGTACATGATGGCAGAGGAGGCAGAGATAGACATGACTCAAAACCAGTACCTTGAAACAGTGGCAAGTCTTGGAAAAGATCCCCACCCCTGGGGAAAGGGGAAGGCTTCAAACCTCAATCCACCATGACTCCAAGAATGTCTGGTTGCTTTAAGTGTGGAAAGGAGGGACACCACACAGCAGAATGCCATTCAAAGACCCTAGCCAGAAAGCTGGAACCATCCATTGGGGGGAAACCCGGAACATCCAGCCCTCAAGGAAAGGAGACTGGCCTGAGGGGCCAAGTAGATGTGGGATTCCGATCCCACCCCCAACCCAGAGGAAGAAGCCCCAGCACTCCGAGAGGACCTGAGCCAGTCCGAGAGTGATCCAGAAGTCGACCAGCTGGTAAGCAATCCAATTGAACCAATCACCCTGTCCCTGAGACTGTTTATCCCTAGATGAAGGAAAGGGGAGGAAGTTGCAACATTGCTGGATTCAGGATGCACCCAATGCCTAATAAACCCCCCCCCTTGCAGAGAAATTGGGGATCCAACTGAAAGAAATGGAAAATCCCATCGCTTTCTGCCAATTAGATGGAACTATAGCGTGGGGGAGCCAGCCAGGTTTACCACAGAACCATTGAAAATAAGACTAGAGAACCATAGGGAGATACTCACATTCATTGTAGCCCCAGGAATGGAAGAGCCACTAGTCCTAGGTATCACATGGCTGTGGAAGTGGAATCCAAAAATAAATTGGTGGAAAGGAACTGTACAATTCCAGAGATATATTTGCAAATAGTTTAGAAGAAAGGATAAAGAAAGGGACAGAAAACAGAATCAGCCATGACCAGATTGTCAGCTGAACCCATTAACAACCCCAATGAGTACTAGGATCTGGCCCAAGCATTTAGTGAGGAAGCTTGTGACGAACTCCCACCCCATCGAGCCACAAACTGCGCTATCAAAATCCTACCAGGGGCTAAACTCCTAAAACCACAAATGTACTGCATGTCTCCCAGAGAACTGAAAGAACTAAGAGCATTTATCGATAAAAATTTAAAAAGGGGTTTAATTAAACCCACCTGACCAAAAATAGCTGCCCCAGTGTTATTCCGTGAAAAAAAAGATGGCTCCGTACGCTTGTGTGTTAATTACAAAAAATTGAAGGCAATTTGCACAGAGAATATATATCCACTCCCCCTCATGAAGGACATGTTAGCCCACCTCTTGAAAGGAATTTTTTTTTCAAAGTTAGACTTACGAGAGGCATATTACCGCATAAGAATAAAGGAAGAGGATGAATGGAAGACAGCTTTTAACACATCATTGGGATGTTACCAATTTAAAGTGCTGCCCTTTGGACTGCAAGGAACACCTGTCGTGTTTATGCAATTGATCAATGAAACCCTTCATGATTTTTTATATAAAGAGGTTCTAGTGTATCTTGATGATATTTTAATCTACACGGAAATGATGGAAGAACATATCAAGCTACTCCGTGCAGTCCTCACAAAACTCTTAGATGCTAAACTATATGCAAAACTCTCTAAATGAGAATATCCCACGAGGGAATAGAGATGGACCCACAGAAAGTAAAAGCTGTACTGGACTGGGACCCACTGTACACCCGCAAACAACTGCAAAGCTTCCTGGGGTTTGCAAACTTTTATCGCCAATTCATTCCAGCTTTTGCAAACATCACCCTCCCAATCACAAACTTGCTAAAAACAAAAGTGGGGGGAGAAACCCAAACCAAGGCAACCCCTTATCTGGACAATGGAATGCCAAGCGGCATTCGAGAAACTCAAACATCTATTCTCGGCAGAACCAGTCCTTAAGCACCCAGATCCTGAACAACCTTTTGTCATCCAAGCAGGTGCCAGTGATGTTGCAGTTGGAGCAGTCCTCCTCCAAAAGAATGGAAGTGGACAATTACAACCATGTACTTATACATCCAAGAAACTGACGGAAACCGAGCAAAGATGGGCCATATGGGAGAAAGAGGCATATGCTGTGTGGTGGGCACTGCTCACATGGAGACATTTCCTGGAAGGAAACCAAATCTCCTTTGAAGTATGGACTGATCACAAAAATCTGGAAGCCCTGAGAAATCCACAGAAACGCTTTTAAAAATAAGTAAGTTGGGCTCAATACTTTAAATGTTTTAATTTCACTCTCAAATATTTTCCTGGGAGAAAGAACTTAGCAGATGCACTGTCCAGAAAACCCCAATACAACAGCAAAAAGATTGAGGTTATAAAACCAATGGTCCAACCGACCCAACTAGCAGCCAAAGTTATCACCCGGGCACAAGAGAAAAGAAAATAATCACTGACTGAAGACACAGCAATGTCAACATTTAAGAAGGCACGACTTAATGACGATTGGCTCCAGGCTAACAAAAACACTTGTTTACTCAAAGATGGATTGGCTTGGGTTGAGAACAAACTTTATATCCCTGCAAGCCAGAGAATGGACCTCATGAAATACTGCCACAACTCCAAAATAGCGGGACATTTTGGGTTTGTAAAAACTCTGCACCTCATCAAAAGACAATTTTGGTGGCCGTCCCTCAAAAAGGACATTGAAAGCTATGTTGCGAGCTGCCCCATCTGTACTGCTGCAAAGAGAAGACAAGGAAAATCTCCTGGGTTTTTACAAACAGTAGCAGACCCTTCTGCTCCCTGGAAAGAGATTTCTATGGAGTTTTTAGTGGAGTGCTGGAAATACTGTCATTTGGGTTGTAATTGATCTTTTTTTCAAACAGGTTCACTTTATTCCATGCCAAAAGATCCCAACTGCCAAGGCATTGGCAAAGATGTTCCTAATACACATTTATTGCCTTCATGGAGCTCCCCAATGGATTATCTCAGATAGGGGTGTTCAGTTCACATCCAAATTTTGGCAGGCGTTTTTAAACCTATTAGGCTCCACCCAGGGGTCGTCGTCAGGAAATCACCCCCAGACTGACGGATCGACAGAGAGAGTGAACAGCGTATTAGAACAATATTTAAGATGTTTTATTAATCACCAACAGGACAACTGGACTGACCTTCCTTTTGCAGAGGTAGCATACAATAACTCAGTCCTTAATAGCATGGGGTTCACCCCATTCCAGGTAGCCATGGGCCAATAATTCAACCCCATGCTGGAACTACCCACCAAAGATCCTGAAAGCCCCTCCCTCAAGGAGTGGATGGACAATTTACAAGCCATGTGGCTAGTGGTAAGATTATCTTTACAGGAAGCTAAAGCAGTTTACAAAACTCAAGCAGACAAAAAACATTGCGAACCAAAACCTTTCAAGATTGGGGACCCGTATATATTTGTCCACAAAATTCTTAAAATCATTACAACCTTCTAAGAAATTAGTACCAAAATTCATTGGCCCATTCCCCATCTCCAGAATTATTAACCCCGTGACAGTAGAGTTTCAACTTCCCAAAATACTTAGGCAGATTCATCCAGTATTTCACTGTAGCTTGATCAAACCAGAGATCACTTCAAACCTCAGACCCCCCCCCCTTCCCACACCTCCAACCCCCATCATGGTACATGGGGAACAACATTTTGAAATTAAAGATATCCTTGAGTCATACACTTACCAATGATCCACACAATATTTAGTAGCTTGGAAACACTTTGCTTCCTCAGAAAATGAGGGGTAGCCAAATGACACGTAAAAGCACCCACATTACTATGTAAGTTCCACCAAAAATACTCTGATAAACCATCCTGAATTGCAAATGTAATGCATCATTTTTGTTTTTTCCAGGTAGACCTATCTGTTTTTTAAGGAAGGCAGGATGTCAGATCCATGTATCTGTCATTTCTTCAGTGGAAGAAGAAAAAAAAGGGGGGGGGGGGAGGCTGATAAAGAAATCCTTTCTTGATGTAACCTGAAAATATTTAATCTTATATCAAATTTGTATAACCCACCACAATGGAGGAAGAAAAGCCAGATGACAAGAACTTATCACCTCTGAGAGGCACAGCCAAGAGATGAGAAGATCATAAAAATTCCACAGTGAAATGTGTCCTGGGAATCTCTGGAAAAGTTCGTTCTTAAAAGGGGATGGGGGAAAATTATGTATGCCCTGGGAAACTGTGAAAAAGATCGTTCCTTAAAAAAGGGGTGGGGAGGAATTAACATACTGGCTTTTGTTTCACTAAATACACATTGAGATAAGGGGAGGGGTTCTAAACTCCCTTATGTAACCTTGTATGCCTGAGAGACCTCAAATGCTGCTTTGAACTCCTACATGAATTGTCTTATCTCAATAAAGGATTCCTTTTTGATATGTTTTGATACGTTTTCAGAAGTTCATTCCAGTTGAGTGAATGGGAAAAGTTCTGTAGCCTGACACAAGCTCTGCTCACAGTCTGGAGTTTGATCCTGACCAATTCAAGGTTGACTCAGCCTTCCATCCTTCTGAGGTCAGTAAAATGAAGATCCAGATTTCTGGGGGAAATATGGTGACATTTGTAAAGTGCTCAGTGCTGTAAAGCATTATAGGATGTTAAATAAATCTAGGTACAATTGCTCCTGCTACGTGATGCAGATACCATCTGGAGCTCTTGCACAATCTAATCCAGGAATCTCACATCCTGTGGACTTTTGCACAGGATTTTAACACAAATTTCCACCCATGGTAGCAATAGCAATAGCCCTTGGACTTATATACCACTTCACAGTGCTTTTACAGCCCTCTTGAAGTGGTTTTACAGAGTCAGTCTCTTGCCCCCAACAATCTGGGTCTTCATTTTTATTGACCTCAGAAGGATGGACGACTGAGTAAACCTTGAGCCAGTCAGTATTGAACACCTGACAGTGGGCAGAGTTAGTGTCAGCCTTCAAGATCTTCTACTATTGCTTTGCATCTTTCGACTGCCATAAGTAACGGGGGGAGGAAGGGAAAGTCTGGGAAGTGAGCTGGAGGTGTTACATTCTTCTGTTGTGTAAATGGGGGGGGAAGCATACAATAGAGTTAGGTTTCTATTTCTTGCTTAGCTTTCTTTTCTCTGCGCAACTGCAACCCGTTATCAAAATATGCCAAGGTCAACGGACAGAGGCCTCATCATCACCTGAAGATGCCCACATGATCATATTCACAACTTCTAATTGGAAGTGTCATCTGAACTATTGGGGGTGAGAACATTTCCATCACTTTGTACATGTGAATTGCGCGCCTAATTTCTCAGATTCAGAATTCTTTGGTTGCTACCACTTCACTTTCAATAAAAGATGTCTTTTCTCTAAACTAAAGAGTCTTAAGTATTTCTTTCCTGGATTTTGAATGGAGCTCCACCTGACATTATTCTGAATCTCGTCTACCAGCCCACCCAGAGAGAATACCCAATTTTCTTCTGAGGGGGCCTGGACATCATGTCATCTTCAAATAGTGATCAAGAGGATCTGGGAGCCATTGGAGGGCAAGATTCTGTGCTGGTGCAGGAGGCCCAATCGCTAGCAGAGCTCAGTTTGCAAGAGGATCCAGTGGTGAAGCCCAGATGGTCGGTGGGAGTTGGTTGGAAAGATCCGGAGGAGGAAACCCCCCCCCCCGGGGTCACAACTACCAGCCGGCGTGGAAAAGAGGAGCCTTGGCAAGAGAAGGAAAAGAGGGAACTCTTGCTGGATCAAGCCAGGAGACTCCTGAATGAAGCCTTTGAACAACCTCAAGCTGCACAAAGGTATGAAGGGGGAGGGGAAGTAGCCCCAGCCAGAAGAAGCAGAGCAGCTCCCTCTCCCATAAATCAACCCGATCCAGCAGCAGCCCCAGGGCCTTCAGCGGGAGGTGTGATTCCTAGAAGGCGTAGAGCTCCTAGGCTGTCTCCGTTAGAAGTAAAATACGGGGGGGGGGGGATCCCAAAACCTTGGGATTTTTCCTAGCTCAAGTTTTCCCTCAGAAGCAGCCAAAGTGAGGTGTGTTACCAGGGCTCTGGAGGGAATAGCGGCGGAGTGGATGGTGACCTTGCATAATGATAATGCTCCTTAGCTGCTGAATTATAACCTATTCATGGCTGCACTGCGGGCTAGGTTTGAGGACCCATTGGCAGAGCGCAAGGCCCGAATTAGGATGAAAGCCATAAAACAGGGGGGGGAGGTCTGTGGCTGACTACACCCAAGAATTTAGACAGTTAGCTGGCCATTTCTGAGGCTGGCCCCAAGAAGCCCTGATACAACTGTTTAAAGATGGTTTAAATGAAGATGTGTATCAGAGATGCACTGCTAGAAGAGACCCCAATGACTTGCAGATGTGGTACCCAATTCAGGGGTCGAAGGGGAAATGCTAGCCCTGTTAGATTCTGGGTGCACAAGGTGTATAATCAACACGGAAGTAGTGAAGAAAATGGGCCTAAAGCTAAAACCTTTGAAGATGCCCATTTCCTTTTGCCAACTAGATGGATCAGTGGCTGGAGGTTGCCCCGCCCGTTTTGTCACGGAACCTATAGAAATAATCATGGGAGAGCATGATGAGACCCTGCATTTTATTGTGGTCCCTGGGATGGAGCAACCATTAATACTGGGATTGCCCTGGCTCCAGAAATGGAACCCCCAGGTTAACTGGAGAAAGGGGTTGTTGCACATACACACAAAGCAGCAACCGAGAGGAGGGGCCAGATCCCAGCCAAAGCCTGAGGACCTAATTGAAATAGCTTCCACAGGTACTGAGCCCGTGAAAGATGAGGAGAAAATTCCTCAAGAGTATTGGGATTTAAAAGAAGTGTTCAGTGAGAAGGCCTTGGATGAGCTTCCGCCTCATCGACCAACAGACTGTGCTATTGAGATTTTGCCTGGGGTGAAGCTCCCAAAACCAAAGTTGTACTCAATGACCCCACAGGAATTGGAAGAGCTAAGATTGTTTATAGATAAAAATCTGGAACGTGGTTTCATTCAACCTTCTAGACCCCGAGTAGCGGCCCCAGTGTTGTTCCAGGAAAAGAAAGATGGTTCCAAACGCTTGGTGGTGGATTACAGAAATTTGAACGCTATTTCTGTGGAAAACATGTACCCGCTTCCTTTGATGAAGGACATGTTGGCCCATTTAGCAAAGGGAAAGATTTTCACGAAGTTGGATTTAAGAGAAGCATACTACCGAATTCGAATTAAGGAAGGGGATGAGTGAAGATGCTCACATGATCATATTCACAACTTCTAATTGGAAGTTTCATCTGAACTATTGGGGGTGGGAACATTTCCATCATTTTGTATATGTGAATTGCGTGCCTAATTTCTCAGATTCAGAATTATTTGGTTGCTACCACTTCACTTTCAGTAAAAGATGTCTTTTCTCTAAACTAAAGAGTCTAAGTATTTCTTTCCTGGATTTTGAATGGAGCTCCGCCTGACAGTTAGTCTACAATACAGCATTCTAACCACTGTGCACCATGGAAGGAAGGAAGGAAGGAAGGAAGGAAGGAAGGAAGGAAGGAAGGAAGGAAGGAAGGAAGGAAGGAAGGAAGGAAGGAAGGAAGGA
>BLBF01000060.1:11202839-11221066 GCA_015471245.1 Laticauda colubrina | reverse complement strand
GGAAGGAAGGAAGGAAGGAAGGAAGGAAGGAAGGAAGGAAGGAAGGACGAGCAATAGCAACAACCATTAGACTTATATATCACTTCACAGTGCTTCGCAACCTTCTCTAAGTGGTTCACAGAGTCAGTCTCTTGCCCCCAACAATCTGGCTCCTCATTTTACCCACCTCGGAAGGAGGGAAGGCTGAGTCAACCTTGAGCCTGCTGAGATTCAAACTGCCAAATTGCAGGAAGCTGGCAGTCAGCAGAAGTAGCCTGCAGTACTGCCTTCTAACCACTATGCCACCACGGCTCATCATGATCTTGCAGGATTGCACAAGAGGCAGCTGAAATCTTGTGTTATTGGGCCTGCAATACTGCACTCTAATCACTGGACACCATGGAAGAAAGGGAGGGAGGGAGGGAGGGAGGGAGGGAGGGAGGGAGGGAGGAAGGAAGGAAGGAAGGAAGGAAGGAAGGAAGGAAGGAAGGAAGGAAGGAAGGAAGGAAGGAAGGAAGGGCAATAGCAATAGCACTTAGACTTATATACCACTTCACAGTGCTTTTATAGCCTTCTTTTAGTGGTTTTACAGAGTTAGTTTCTTGCCCCCAACAATCTGGATCATCATTTTACTGACCTTGGAAGGATGGAAGGTTGAGTCAACCTTGAGCCTGGTAAGGATTGAACTGTTGAATTGCAGGCAGCCGGCAGGCAGCAGAAGTAACCTGCAGTACTGCCTTCTAACCAGTGTGCCACCATGGCTCATCATGATCTTGCAGGATTGCACAAAAGGCAGCTGAAATCTTGTGTTATTGGGCCACCTTACAGGCCTCCAGTGGTTTCTATTACCATTTAATTGGAGAGTTGTTCCTCCAAGGCAGAGATGCTCATAGACACCCCACCTGTTTCTCTCCTGACCAGTCTGAAAATATTCTTCCTAGGAAAAACAATTTCAGCTAAGCAAGGGATGAACAAGGACATAAAGGAGGTCAACCTGATCACCAGCCAAGCTTTTACACAATGAGGAGCCCCACCTGCCAGAAACCCAGGCGCTCAGGCCATGAAACCATTTCCTGGCAGGTCCAGAGACAAATCTGCCAATAAATCAGGCAACGAGGCAAATAGCTAAGCGAAATAGAGGAAAGAGCACATCCGTTATCCAGTTTCCCATCCCTGCTCTAATGTGTGCCAGATGCTCTTTTCTTCCAGGTTAGAAGAGCAGCCGTAGAGCTAATATAAAACCCAACACCAGGAGGATGAGTTGGTCAGATGACTTGCGGAAAAAGAGTTTGCTGCATACAGCATCTCTTCCTCACCCTGAAAGTCCCGCTGGGTGGGCAACACCCTAAGTAAAGCTCTGGAGAAGAGAGGCTCACCTGGCCCAGGCAGTGCTGCAGGTGACCCAGAGTCCACATTGTGGTTCAGATCTCCCAGCCCCAAGTGACATCCAGAGGAGTCAAATTGTATGTCCTGCTTCCTGCCAGGCATCCGGCTACACCTCAGTTCTGCTTTCATTGATAGTAAGGACCAATTCAATTCAGAATAAAGCTGGAAGGGACCTTGAAGTTCTTCTAGTCCAACCCCCTTCACAAGCAGGAGACCCTTTATCATTTGAGGCAAGCGGCTGTCCAGTCTCTTCTTAAAAACCTCCAGTGATGGAGTGCTCATGATTTCTGGAGGAAAGCTGTTCCACTGGTTAATTGTCTTCACTGTTAGGAAGTTTCTCCTTAATTCCAGATTGGTTTTCTCCTTGATTAGTTTCCATCTGTTGTTTCTTGTCTTGCCTTGCCTTGACTTCAGCCAAGATGGCGCCAACGACAGCTGCCTTGGTGAAATGCTTTCTAATGGTTTCATTGTTCCTTATTATTATTTGCAATTCACTACGGATTTCATACTCACGAGACCATCTGCTAAGAATCAGGCAATGTTTCCTTAAGGAGCAGCTTTCTGATTTCCCACCCCCACCTGTCTATGCAAACATGGAGGAGATTCTAACCAATTCCCCAGTGCTATGGATTACAAAAAAGAAAGCAAAGAGCGACCATGCTGAAAGAGGAGACAAGTGGGAATTTTAAACAGAATAAGGAATAAGGGGAAAAAAACGCATCTCCCTTCAATCTTTCTGACTAATTTACACTCACTGGTCAACAAGATGGATGAAATTCATCTCTTAAATAGATGGAATTCTGATTTTCATAATTCAGCTGTTCTTTGTTTTACTGAAACTTGGCTTAAACCACAAATTAATGGGACAACAGCATATACATCCCAGGATTTCAGACATTTAGATCAGACAGAATTGAAGAGACATCAGGTAAAACAAAGGATGTTATTTACATATCAAAAGGATTGTATTTACATATCAACAACAGCTGGTCTCAGGATATAACTATAATATATAAGTTTTGTAATGTCTTTACACATCAATTGCAAGCCATTTTACTCTCCATGTGAGTTCACATTTCTCCTAATAGTTGTGTATGTTCCTCCACAAGCCTGTGTAAACAAGACATTACAAACTCTTGCTGATCAAATTTTGGAGGCTGAAGCCAAACACTCAGGTTCCCTTCCCATCATTTTAGGAGATTTCAATCAAGCAAATTTAAGGAAAGAGCTCCCAAAATATTTCCAGCATGTAAATTGTCCCACCAGAGGCAAAAATACTTTAGACCACTGCTACACAACAGTAAAAGATGCTTATAGGTCTTTACCACAAGCAGCTGTGGGACACTCTGACCACTGCATGAGTCACCTTGTACCTGCTACAGACAAAGACTTAAAACCATTAAACCAACAATTAAATCAGTGAAGACTTGGTCGGATGAGGTAAAGCTGAAACTCCAGGCCTGCCTTGATTGCACTGATTGGAATGTTTTTGAAGATGCCTCTGCAGACCTAAATGTACTCACAGATACTGTAACATTATATGTTAGCTTCTATGAAGATTTATGTGTACCAACAAGGAACCTGCAAATATATAGTAACAATAAACCTTGGTTCACAGCTAAACTTAAGCAGCTATGTAGCTCCAAAGAGGAAGCCTACAGAAAAGGTGACAGAATGATATACAGCCAGGCCAGAAACATATTAACAAGAGAGATCAGAGCAGCAAAAAGAAGCTACTCTGAAAAGTTAAAGAATCAATTCTCAACAAATGAACCAGCAAACATGTGGAAAATTCTTAAAAACATCACTGGCTTCAGCAAACCTCCTTCCCAGGCAGAAGGAAATCAACAACTAGCAGATGACCTGAATGTTTTTTACTGCAGGTTTGAAAAGAAACTACAGCCACTATCTCCACAACCCACATCTCAAACACAGCCAAGCCTCCTACAACTGGCCTCAATCCATTGGGCCCACAACATCTGATGATCACAGAAAAAGAAGTGCAAGATCTATTACCCAGGCAGCAACTAGGAAAAGCACCAGGGCAGACAAGATAATTCCTTCTTGCTTAAAAGTCTGTGCTGACCAATTGGCCCCCATCTTCACCCAAATCTTCAATAGATCACTAGAGATGTGCTATGTTCCTTCCTGCTTCAAACATTCTACCATCATCCCAGTGTCAAAGAAGCCTTCCATCAAGGAACTGAATGACTACAGACCAGTTGCTCTAACATCTGTAGTTATGAAAATCTTTGAAAGGCTTGTGCTGTCCCACCTGAAAACCATCATGGATCCGCTGTTAGATACCATGCAGTTTGCATACTGAGCAAATAGATCAACAGATAATGCGGTTATCATGGCTCTGCATTACATCCTACAACACCTTGAATCTCCAAATACCTATGCAAGGGTACTCTTTGTAGACTTCAGTTCAGCATTCAATACCATCATTCCAGACACTCTTCTAAGTAAATTAAACCACCTAGCGGTACCTGAACACACTTGTAAGTGGATCATAAGCTTCCTAACAGACAGGAAACAGCAGGTGAAGCTAGGCGGAATCACATCCAATACCTGTACAATCAGCACAGGGGCCCCCCCAAGGCTGTGTGCTATCTTCTCTTCTCCCTTTATACTGCATCTCAAACGATCCATCTGTTAAAATACTGAAGTTTGCTGATGACACAATAGTGATTGGTATCATTCGAGACAACAATGAATCTGCATACAGATAGCAGGTTATACAACTTGTATTGTGGTATAACCGGGACAATCTGGAACTCAACACACTCAAAACCATAGAAATGGTGGTAGACTTCAGAAGAAACCCTCCTATACTACCACCTCTTACAATACTAGACAACACAGTATCAACAGTAGAGACCTTCAAATTTCTTGGATCTACGATATCACATGACCTAAAATGGACACCTAACATCAAAAACATCATCAAAAAATCACAACAAAGAATGTTCTTTCTGTGCCAACTCAGAAAGCTCAAATTGCCCAAGGAGCTGCTGATACAATTCTACAGAGGAATTATTGAGTCTTTCATCTGCACCTCTATAACTGATCAGCTGGGATGATAAAGGTCAGTCCAGCAGTGGGTGGTCCCACGTAATCGTCTGAGCGAAACGGTTCTCTCCTAGCTGATCTTTGGAGCTAGGGCTTCTCCCAAACTGGTCCGAATCTGCAGAATTTCACCCCTGCTTCTGCCTCTCCCAGCCATTCAGGGTAATCTTCCACATTTTGGGGTTTCACTGCAGCTTCTCCCCAAGCTTCCATCTTCTAATTGCTCTCTTGAGCAGACATGCACTTTCCTCACTGTTATTGCAGACCGAGCTTAATGTCAGACCTGCCCCAACTTAGACATTAGCAAAGAAAAACCCTTGACTCCATTTAGTTGGAGTGATAGGTTCTTTCATTAAAATTAAGTGGACTCAGCAGAAGTAAAGCTAGATTTGAATATTCCAATGCAAAGATTACACTTTTCCCCCTTTCTTTGACCATCCCACTTTGACCATCAATGTCCAATGTCCTTTATGATGTTTTGGGAATGTTTGGTACCTCTCACTACAGTTTCACATTCAATTCCCAGACAAGGTGTCCTTGAAGGATGGTTCAATCCAATTTGGCCCCTCTGGTTTTTGTCAATGTGTCTCTCATCTGCCATTTATCTTCTCATTCCCAGGAGCATATGGTACTACCTAAAATTCCTTCCCCCTCCCTTACAATTTATGGCAGGATGCCAGTAAAGTGAAGAGGCTGGAGATGGGAGACCCGACACCTTCACAGTTTGGCTCCTATTACCTTCAGGAGGTCTCTTCTTCTTTAGAATCCGTGCAGTCTGTTCAATCTTCCCAGGAGACAAAATTGATGTGGTGGAATGTAGTCTGGATACCTAGGAGGAAAGTGCTGCTTCCCAGAGGGCAAAGAGGCAGCTGAGCTTGGAAACTTTGAAAGGGAGCAAAAGAGGTAAAACTGCTCCTCCCTAGCAATTCCCAGAATTTATCTATGCTTTTATGCAAATAGTTGTTTTAGTCTGGTAAGATTCTGTCTATAGATGAAGAGCAATAGAAATACTCTGAAGTAATTCCACATATTATTTTCAATTCTTGTGGCCTGACATCTAGGGCTCCACTCTAGAGAATGAAGAGGGCTAAGGCTTGGCAGCACTGGTTTTCACTGGTTTGCACCCATGCACCCTCTGGAAATCTATCCTCCTTTTGGGCCTTGATTCTATCATGGTTCTGTTCTAGTGTGATTTGATTAGCTGGATTTTGCTTTATACTCCCAATCATTTGTAGACCTTTTATTTGTCCACTTTTTGTTTATGGTACATTGTTTTATTTTATGCTTCCAAGAATCTTTAGGGATTTGGCAGTCTATAAATTTAAATGCAGTTCTGTCTGTTTCTTCGATCTTAAAACTTTTTTCATCTAGTATCCATTATCTCTGTGCTCTTTAAGCCCCAGCTTTTGCTACAGCTCTGCAAGACAATATTGAAAGGTGTTTCCACATCCCTCTGAAAGCCCAGATTGCTTGCTTTTTCCTCCCAGGACAGCTGAAATAAATATCTCCAACTCTCTACTGTACATCACTTTCCCGCTTAGAAAAATGGTTCCCTTTGCTTTCTTTGTGCGGTGCTCTCTGGCGCCTGCTAAATCACTATTTTTTTCTTACTGAAGATGCCCTCTAAACACGTTGAGAGCTTGCCCTCACAGGAGGGCAAGGCCTTCCTATAAACCATCCCAACAGACCTTCAGGTAAAGAATAATATTTTGCTTTGTCAGTCCAGATTCAAAAGAAAGGAGAGAGGAAAGCTGGCAATAACATTTAATCTCATCCTCTGCTGAAATCTGCCTTGCAATTTGCTCAAACATTTGCTTTATCTTTATACCTTCTGGCTTCTGCTTTTCTACCTTATTCCCAGGAAGCCTCTTTTTTTTGTTCAGATTGTGATGTTTTCCCATTTGTATTATTTTCCTTTTAGGCATCTTTCCATCATTCTGCAGACTCCTTGGCTGCTCCAGAGCTGTTCCTTCCAGAGGTTTCCACTCAGGATTGAATGGTGAGTGAAAAGACCAGGAGGCTTCAGACTATGGAGAGAGAACTGTGCCATGAAACCAGAGACATTGACAGGGCTAGGTTGCCCTCATCATCTACCCACCCTTATCTGAGGGGAAAAAATCTACTCCTTTCTTAAAGCAAATTCTCTTCATCTGATTGGATTACAACAGGCTAAAAATAATACAGGAGAATGTTCTTGCACAGCATGAATTAAGAAGAGATTGGGCAGTCATTTTCCTGAAATGGTATAGGGCAGTAATGGCAAACTTTTTTGTTGTGGTGTGCCAAAAGCATGCACGCATCGGCACCCACAATACAATGCATCCAGCCCCCCCCCCCGTGCATATGTGCACAACACTCCCACCTCACCCCTGTACCTGCACTGCACATGCATGCACCTACCAACTGATTTTTGGGCTGTTTGAGGCTGTTTTCACCCTTCTGGAGGCTCGAGGGAAGCCTCTGCAGTCTCAGGAGGCTGAAAAATGGGCCCTCTGGAAATGCCCGTTTTCAGCCTCTGGAGGGCCTCTGGACCCTGGGGAGGCTGTTTTCACCCTACAAGAGGTTCAACGGAAACCTTGGGAGCCTTGGGAAGCTGAAAACTGGCCCGTTTTTTGGCCTCCCAAGGCTGCAGAGGCTTTCCTTGAGCCTCCAGGAGGCTGAAAACAGCCTCAAACAGGTCAAAAATCAGTTGGGAGGCACATGCATGTGCAGTGCAGGTAAGTTTGCTTGGGCCCATGTGCCCACACAAATGGCTCTGTATGCCACCTGTGGCACTTGTGCCATAGGTTCACTATCACGGGTACAGGGTATCCTGAGCAGGAGATTGGACTAGAAGAGCTCTGAGTCCCCTCCAACCCTGTTATTCTGTTAATTAAAATGGCTCCTCTACCCTTTACTTCATCCTGCTCCATAAGGCAATAAACTCATGTTGGGAAAACAGAGCACTCACCCCTTGCCTCCTTTCAAGGACTTCAGCTCAACACCTCAGTGGCCAGTCATTAAGCACTTGATACTTGTGAAGATCCTGGAAAAGATAATCAAGCAATGGATCTGTGAACCCTGCAAGCAAGGTTATAACCAGGATATATAATTTCGTAGCTGGAACTGTAAAGTATACAATGGGCCAGAACACACAGTTGTAATTGATCGGTTGGAGAGTGCGGGCTCTTGCATGAGGCAATCTGCGTTATGATTGGTTGCTGTGGGTGTAAAGGGTCAGTTAGTTTCCTTTTTTTCCGCCTTTTTGCTTCTGTGTGTGCTCTGTATGCTTTTAATGATTTACCTCATGATCTTCCTATGTCCCTGACTTGCTCATCTACTCTAAATATAAATATATATTTATTTATATAAAACTAGAAGTTTGTGTCTGTGCCTCTGATTTCATTTCTCTAGCTTGCTACACAACCACTTGACAAGAAGCCAAGATGAGTTTGTCAAAAACAGCTCATGGCAGACAAACCTTGTTGCATTCTTTCACAAAATGACTCAATTAGTGGACCAGAGAAGTGCTGTGGAAATGGTACACTTGGAGTTCAATAAGGCATTTGACAAAGTAGACTATAGCTTACTTTGTCTATGTGTCCATCACACTAAATGGATTTGTAACCGGCTGACCCACCACACTCAATGTGTAGCCCTCAATGGAATTACATCTGCATGGAGAGAGGTATGAGGGGGAGATGCACAAAAGGTTATATCTTAGGCCCAGTACTCTTCAACATCTTCATAAATGATTTAGATTATAGGGATAGAAGGGGAACTCTTAAAATTTGCAGACAGCACCAAATGGAGGAATAGCTGACACTTTAAGTAGAAAGGCTCAGAATCCAGAAGTATCTTGACAGAGTTGAACACTGAACCTTGTCCAATCCAATACAATTCAGTGGTGAGAAAAGTAAGGTTTTACACAGACCAAAAGAATGCACAGTACAGAATAAGTGGTACCAGGTTCAACAGAAGTAATTGTAAGAGGAATCTAAGTGAACCAGTGGATAACTACTTAAGTCTGAGTGTTAGAAATGTAAATCACTGAACATTTGGGTTGGAAAATATATAAACCAGGATAGACATTTTAATACTGTCTCTTTAAGGGAATGCTAACATTGTAATTGGGTGTGGTTCATCAAACAGCCATAAGATGGAGCCAGAAACCTGGCTTGTTCCTGTCCTGTTGCTGAGAGTGTTGCTATTCCTTATTGACTGTTACTGATCATCGTTATTTTCGGATTTGATGTAAGTCTGTTACTGAACTGTTTTTGATACTGGATTTTGTTATTTGGATTATCCCTGGACTGAAAACTGACTGCTTTAACTGTGAATGACTTGGACTGTATTTGGACTTTACTTAACCATTTACTGGAACTAAAACTTACATTTGACTGTACAGTGTAGCTGTGTGCTGTTTGTGTGTTATTCTTCACCACTCTCATTACGTCTCCCTGTGTGCACTCATTCTCCTAATGGGGAATTACCTTAACAATGAGCCAGCAATGTGCTGCACTTACCCCCAAAAAGCCAATGCAATCTGAGGCTGTATCAAGAGAGGGACAGTGATTATATGAAGTGTTAGTATGATTTTACACAGCATTGGTAAGATCACACTTGGAATACTGTGTCTGTTTTGCTCACCACAATATAAAAGAGACTTTGGAAAAAGTGCGGAAAAGAGCAACATGAGTGATTAGGAGGCTGGAAACCTATGAACAGTTGCCAAAACTGGGTCTAGCTTAATGAAGAGAAAGACTAGTGGTGACATGATAGTAGTCTTAAAATGTTTGAGGAGCTTTCACAGAGAGGAGGGGAGTCAACCTATTTTCCAAAGTACTTGATGACCGGATAAGAAGTAACAAATGGAAGCTTATCAGAGAGAGATCCAATCTAGAATGAAGGAGATATTTCCTGACTGTTAGAACAATTAGTAGCTTGCTCCCAGAATTTGTGGGTGCTCCGTCACTGGAGATTTTTAAAAAGAAACTGGAGGTCTGTAATAGGATAAGGTCTCCTATTTGAGCAGGGGGTTGAACTAGAAGGCCTCTAAGGTCCCTTCCAACTCAGTTATTCTGTAATTCTGATGAACGTGGATAAACATGAACTGGAGCCTGAACAACCTCATGCCTGGCATGATGGTCTATAGGAAATTGCTGGGCAGGGTGGTGCCCTCCTGGCATTAGGAAAGAAGGCAAGTCAGGCAGATTCTAAAGGTCCGGTCCCACTGCACTTACGGATGTAAAGAGGATGTAAAATGTTAAAAAAAAGCTTGCCATCCATTGGAAAACGCAATGCATCCATTGTGTACTCACTGCATACGTGTTTCATACGCTCTATCCATCGAGCATCCGTCCACTGTGATTTCATCCGTGCAAGAACTTTTGAGCTGCACAAAACTTTGTGAATGGATGAACTTTCCGCCGTGTACGATGTATATCTGTGACATACACAGGCAACAAACATTCTATGTCCGTTATCATGCATTAAACGTCCACTGTATCTTCTCTGCATCCTCTGGCCATCCCCTCAACTCACATCCGCTGCAGCTGAAAATGGAAAGAGGGAGGAAACAAAAGGTACATGGAACGTCTACACAGCGTTAGTAACACGGAAATAGAAAGGATGTAAGCGTATGCATCTCATATATAAAGTATTCAAAATGGACAAAACATTTGTATCTGGGATGTATCTCGTATATTTAGGATGGCTGCAGTATGTCTAGAGTATGTAGAAGGCCCCAAAGCGGACAACCGATATTTTCTATAAAAAGGGGGAGAAAATCATCTGGATTGCTGGGATGGTGGATCATACAGTCCCACTATGGTTGCACTGAAGGTTTATCTATCCCACAAGTATCCTTATCTATCCCACAAGCATGCAAAGGCTTAACCATTTTTTCAAAGTTTTCACCAACACTTTATTAAGTAAAAAAAATGAACCAAGTAAACTAAGTGTCTTAAGCAAAGATAACCTTTATTAACTTTCTTAGGTAAACTTTATGGCTTTAATAAATAAGCAAAATGAACCAAGTAAACTGTATTAAGTGTCTTAAGCAAAGATAAACTTTATTAGATAAACTTTATGACTGTATTAAATAAGCAAAATGAACCAAGTAAAGTGTCTTAAGCAAAGATAAACTTAACAAGTAAACAACTCAGTCTCTGACAGTATTCTCAGTCACTCTGAATCATGTCCATGGTCTCAGCTGTTAAGCGGGCAGGGACTGTGGAGGTGGCTGTGGCTTGAGTGTTGGTCTGAGGCGCCATTGGGGTGCTTGGCCCTGAGAGTACAACAGGGGATGGTGTGTTCAGGAAGCTATCTGAGAGCTGACTCAGTCCCGTGAGGTTGAGAGGCCCTTCATCAAGGACTTGAGATATCAGGCCCAATATTGATGACAGATTGTCCGTTGATGGGCTTGGCTGTGGGGTGAAGGAAGGAGGAGTGTAGTGGGCTGTCTGGTCTGCAGCTGGGTGAGGAGTGGTGTCTGTGGCGTCCGATGAACCTGGGCCTGGACTGGGAAGTTCTGCTTCTGCTGTGGGAAGTCCTGGTCATCATAGCCTTGGTAGGTGAGGGGCTGTTGAAAGCCATGGAAGGGCTGTGACATCGCCTGGGGTGGACGAGCAGACCTGGACTGGGTAGGAGTAGCTTCAGCTGGGCCTTGAGGGTTGTGCAGAAGTGCTGTGATCTTCTGCTTCATCACCTGGTACTGGGCCCCGGGCAGGTCCTTCAGGGTCTGGTTCACGTAGGTCATGAAGGTGTTCTGGCCCGAGGATGCTCTGTCCAAGTGGACCAGCTGAGAGAGAAGTTCTGTGCTGGTCTTCATTGTGTCCTTGATCTCCAACAGCACACTGTGGTCCTGGCCCTCCAGTCTGCCTCTCTGTCTGCATCCTCTGGAGCTGGGGGTTGGGGTGGGAGTGGGTTGGCCTCTGGTGGCTGCTGCTTCTTCCTCCATTTGTGACAGCAGGGCGTCATCCTCCACAGGATCCTCCAGGTCTGCTGGCATGGGGAGTTCAGCTGTCGGGTGGGTCTCTGCTGTGGAGCCCTCTGAAGACACCTGCCTGGACAGGGTAGCTGGCTACTGGCTGGAAGAGGACTGGCTGTCTGTGGGCTGTCTGAGGGAGAGGGGTCTCAGAGGGGCTGCTCCTCAGTGGCGGATCTCACCCTCTAAGAAACTGCACTTGGTCATGACGTACATCTCCTGATCAGTGAGTTTGACGGCAGCCTACCTGGATTTCTTGAGGTGTAGCTTGCCATACCAGGTATGCATGTGCTTCCACCATCCTAAGAGTATTTCTGCAGTGTACCCCAGGCTCTCTGCCTTATCTTTCCAAGCTGCCTGCTTCTTCTTGGTGTCCTGATACAGTCTGTGGCCCTTTCTCCAGAGGTACTCGTTCTCCCTCAGCCATTCCAGCACCTCATCCTCATGCTCCTCGGAAACAATGTACTGTTTCCTCATTCCCTTTTCCTTCCCTTGCCTCTTCCTCCCTCTGACAGGGGCTTCAGCAGGGCCTTCAGGGGCTTGAGCAGCAGGGCCTTCAGGAGTTTGAGCAGCAGGGCCTTCAGCAGCAGCAGCAACAGCAGCAGCTTCAGAGTCAGTGCCAGGGGGTGGGATGCTGGTTCTGCCCTTCTTCACCTTGCCAGGGCTTGAACGAGTAGGCACAGGCTTCCTCTTCTTGCCTGACTGACGAACCATGGTGTTCCTGCAAGATGTATCTGGCAGCACATCTTTCTCCTGTATGCTGATTGCATGCGTGCTGCAACCCATTTCTCCACGGAGCTGATGCAATTCATACTCCCTGCATGCACAGTGAACGCTTTGCATCTGATATACATCCGCGCGGCATCCCCTTTGTTTCCTATAGGCGTCTGTGATGCATCCGCTTCATCTGCTATGCATCCACCCCTTCCGCTATGTGTCTGCTTCGAAATTCTCCCCCGGAACCCTTTTGGAGGTGTCATCCACTTCCATCCGTTTTCATCTGCTAGGCTTCTGATGAACATCCATTTAACATCCCCGCTGCATACTACCTACGTCCGTTCTTTTCCATTCTTTTCCGTTCTGTTTATGCAAATCTGGGCCACTTTTTGGAGCAGATGACAACGGATGGAGCCACCCCCGAAATTTTGCTTGTCCACTGTGTCCTTTATGCATACATTTTGCATCCGTCGGCCAGTGGGACCGGGCCTTACACAACAGCAGAAGCATAAAAATATATTTCTTTATCAGCTAGCAGCTTTCCTGACTGACCATGGAAGAAAAAGATCTAAGTGGCTCCTATAATCCTTTTCAATACCAAGGGCAGAGGTTGAATTTAAATTGTGCTTGTGGGTTCCCAGGGGTACTTAGCAGCCCAATGAACTGGATGTGGATGCAGGGCTGATAAATAGCTTCACTTGTATTTTTATGAAATGGAGAACAGCATTTGTTGAGGTTCAATAATTGAAGATCTGGATTGGAATACTTGCATTTTATGATATATTTTGAAAAATGAAGTGGTAGGACATGTGAGATGTAAGACCCTAATTATTTAATACTCACAATACAGAGACAGGTCTGGTTCACAATTTAAAGGTTTATTAAAGAAAATAAGTGTTTGCAAATGGGCCTTCAAGAACCTTCCAAAGTGGATTGGTACAAGTAGAGCAAAATTCCATACTCAAACAATACATTTAGGCCCCTGCACAGAACACACCACACCTAACAGGCGCTCCCCATTCCTCCTTATTATAAGATGAGCTAAACTATAGGCTTAAAGGTCAACATGACATTGTTTTCTGTGCCTCAGTTTCTTATTTTGTTTCACTGCTGGGCTTTACCTTGGGAGGATGTCCCTTATCTTATTTACTTGTTGCCCAGCCCCGGGCAGATCATCCTGTTTTCCAAAAAGATTGTAACAATGCATCATGTACTTGTAACTGAACACATTTTGGGTTTGGGGGGGGAGTTTATATGTAAAAGAAAGGAAATTTCTAGCATAACCATACTTAAACTATGTAAAATCCTATTATAAAAGAGTAACTTATAATATTTTTCTCTCAGACAGCATACAATTGAGCCCATACAATTGGCTGAACTTGGTAATAAAAGTAAAGTAACTCATTTTCTGGATATACCTGGCTATTTTAAACCATAAATTACAAAATAAGCTATTTTTGCCTAACGTGCTTGGCAAGAAGAAGTGGTACGGTGGCCTAGAGGTGGAGCTCTCAACTCACAATCTGGAGGCTGTGAGTTCAATCCTAGGTAGAGGCAGATATTTCTCTCTCCTAGCACATTGAGAATATATCTGCTGAATATAACTCCACATTGGTGACAGGAAGGGCATCCGGCCAGTAAACAGCTCCATTCAGTTGCCCAGACTTCACCCCGTGAAAAGAAGATGATGCAAGAAAATCATCTAACCCTCTACATATGTACTAATAAATAATAAGATAAAGAAATTGTCAGAGTACACAGTATTTATAAACTGGAATAGAGCTTAGTAACAAGCTCAGCCAATGAGAGTTGAGTTGAGGGCTGAAAGAGAGAATCTGGGCATGGTTTATCTCTTTTTTGTGCTCGGCTTTAAAGTGAAAAGAGAAACTAACTTGCTTGCTTGTCTGCTGAAGTTGAACCTGTAACATGTCTGCTTCTGTTTGAGTTTGCTCCATGTTGGAGAAATCTACAACTGGTATTGTAATTTTGTGTTTATAAAGAAGTTAAATGAAGCCTCAGCCATCTGTGTTTATTTTTCCGGTGCTGAACTTATGCTTCAATACTCTGAACAGAAATTACTGTAAAAGCATCATAAAAAAAAATAAAAGGAAATATCACTAAATCTAGTTTGCACAGCTAATTCAAAGGTAAAATAAAAAGTACACATTTATATACAGTATTTCTCACTGCTAATCATCAAAAATATGCTGTACGCATCCCTAAAAAACCCTTCATCATAAATTCATGAGACACCTTCAAAATTTTGCTCTTTGTCATTTCATCCCTCCACTCAAAGCCCTCCTGGGCACACTTAACAACTTAACCTGCTGTAGTTGTCATGTTTCCCTTTGCCTAAGGAATCAACAATAGCTTTTCCTAACATCAGGCCTCGGTGCAGCCTTCATAAACATGTTAGGGTAATCACACAGCCTCTATTCAGAATTTCAATATAGATTCCGATTTTAATATTTCCCCAATTACACACCTACATCTGTAATAGTAATATTTTTCAATTTGCTCACAGCAGTTATTGCATGCATTTAATCATGTTTTTTTCAAACATTTGTAGTATTCTATTCCAATTCCACTTTTCAGTTCCATAATCAGTATTATTGCCATGCACATCTATTCAACAGTCCTTCAAACTTTTCTCCACTTCAGATTCATCCCAAAATTACCATTTTTATTAATTCCATTTTTTTTTGCTGCACAGTTCTATTTTAACTCTTCTTACACATTCCTGAAATGATTTAACTTAATTTCCTTCAAACTCATTGCCATTTCCTTTTAATGTTAACCACTCTTTACACTCTTTCCTCTATCTGCACATTATAAAATATCTTCTTCTTATCCTCATTTTTGCAGCCATATTCCCTTATAAAGACTTTTTACAGCATGACATTGTTCCACCAAATGTCTTTTTCCCATTAATATATATATTATATTTTATATATATATATATATATATATATATATATATATATATATATATATATATATATATATATATGCTGTTCAGCTTCCTTCGGGTATTATCCCACGTCATTGTAGTTCTGTTAAAGTTGTAGCAACGTTTCAGCAGAATCTCATCTGCCATCATCAGGCTTCTGTATGGATGTGGGTCTTACAGCTCCTGGTTTTTAAATTTGAGGCTGGTTCATTCTGATTGGCTGGGAGCCTGGACCTATTTCATTGGACTTGGAGTTTGATTGATTGGTGTTCCTGGTTTCTTCTGTCTGTTTTGTGGCTTTGATTGGCTGGCAACAGTCTGTTCTTGTGTTGGAGGCTTTCAGTGCAGCTTGGCTGCGTGTGAAGGGACGGCTGCTCTCCATTAGCAAGCTGGGTTTCACCTGGGTGCCTGGTGGGGGGGTTAGGTTGGAGCTTTCAGAGAGAGTCTGTTTTTGCCCAGGTGTTTGCCTGGCTTGTGGCATGGAGATCTTTCTATTTGAGAGTGCAGGCTTCCAAATGATTGACAGTCTGGTGGAATCATCTCTCCTATTCATGCTGTCAGGTCTTTTTTCAATCTCTATGGCTTCTCTGATGATTCTGTGGCTGGGGTTTTCTATAGTGGCCAGGGTTTTGGTGCCATTGAAGTTGATGTTGTGACCTGTGGTTTTCATGTGTTGGACTAGTGAGGAGGTGTGTTCCAGCTTTTTTACTGCATTTTTGTGTTCCTCCAGGCGGGTACTTATTCTTCTATTGGTCTGTCCAATGTATGTGGCCGGGCATGATGTACAGGGAATTTCGTATATGCCTTGGTTTTCCAGGTCAATTTTGTCTTTGGGGTTGCTCAGGATGGCTGCTATTTTTTTGTCTGTTTTGAAGGCAGTCTTGATGTGATGCCTGTGTAGTATCTTACTGATTTTATCTGTAGTACCTCTTATGTAGGGCAAGATAGCTGTTCCATAAGTCTGTTGAACTTCTAGGTCTCTGTTATATCTTGGTGTGTTTTTGTGGATCAAGCTGGCGATTTTGTTTTTGTGGAAGCCATTGGCTGTCAATACTTCAGTCAGGGTGCATAGTTCAGTCTTTATATGTGTCTTATCTGCCAGGCATTTGGTTCTGGTAATTAATGTTTTCGCTACGGAATTTATCTATGCTGGGTGGTGGTGGGATTGGGCGTTGAGGTAGCGGTTGGTGTGTGTTTTCTTCTGGTATACGGTGTGTTCTAGTGTGCCATCTGTTCTTTTGTATATTAGTACATCTAGGAATGGTACTTGTTTGTTTATTTCCGTTTCCATGTTGAACTTGATTTTGGGGTGTGTGCTGTTTAGGTGTGTTAGGAAATTGTTCAGGTTTTCTTTTCCATGGGGCCAAATCACAAATGTGTTATTGATGTATCTTAGCCATAGTTTGGGTTTGTGGGTGGCATTAGCCAGGGCTCTGGATTCGAATTCTTCCATGAACAGGTTTGCAATGACGGGTGACAGTGGTGATCCCATAGGGGCTCCTTCAATTTGCTTGTATCTTTGTCCTTTGTATATGAAATATGTGTTGGTTAGGCAGTGTTCTGTTAGTTCCATGAGGTCTTTAGCTGGTTGGTATTTATTTTTGATGATTTCAAGAGTTTCTTTTATCGGGACTTGAGTGAATAGTGAAACCACGTCAAAACTTACAAGCAGATCTTCTTGTTCCACGTGTAGATCTTTGATCATTTCTAAGAAGTGGTATGAGTTTTGTACATATGAAGCTGCGGTTTCAGCATGGGGCTGTAGTTGTTTTGCTAAGTGTTTAGCTAGGTTTTGTAATGGTGCTCCTTTGGAGCTGATTATGGGTCTGAGAGGTATGCCTTCTTTGTGCATTTTTGGGAGGCCGTATAATTTGGGGCATCTAGAAGATTTTCCTCTTGGGATGATCGTCTGTTGGATTTCTTTGCTTATGTGGCTGGTTATAATTTTCTTCTTGGTTAATTTTTCCAGATATGTGGTTGGGTCTGTGTTTATAGGTTTGTATGTGGAGTCTTGGAGTAGGTCTGTCAATTTTGTTTCATAGTCTTTTCTGTCCATTACTACTGTGGCATTCCCTTTGTCTGCTGGGAGTATTATTATGCTGTTATCATTTTTCAGGCTTTGTAATGCTCTGAATTCATTTTTTTGCAAATTACTTTTTGGTGGTTTCATAAAATCAGATAAAATCAGTAAGATACTACACAGGCATCACATCAAGACTGCCTTCAAAACAGACAAAAAAAAATAGCAGCCATCCTTAGAAACCCCAAAGACAAAATTGACCTGGAAAACCAAGGCATATATGAAGTTCCCTGTGCATCATGCCCGGCCACATACATTGGACAGACCAATAGAAGAATAAGTACCCGCCTAGATGAACACAAAAATGCAGTAAAAAAGCTGGAACACACCTCCTCACTAGTCCAACACATGAAAACCACAGGTCACAACATCAACTTCAATGGCACTAAAACCCTAGCCACTATAGAAAACCCCAACCACAGAATCATCAGAGAAGCCATAGAGATTGAAAAAAGACCTGAAAGCATGAATAGAAGAGATGATTCCACCAGACTGTCAATCATTTGGAAGCCTGCACTCTCAAATAAAAAGATCTCCACACCACAAACCAGGCAAACACCTGAGCACAAACAAACTCCCTCTGATGCCTCCAACTCGAACACCCCCCCCACCAGGAACCCAGGTGAAACCTGGCTTCCTAATGGATAGCAGCTGTCCTTTCACACGAAGCCAAGCTGCACTGAAAGCCTCCAACACAAGAACAGAGTGTTGCCAGCCAATCAAAGCCACAAAACAGACAGAAGAAACCAGAAACACCAATCAATCAAACTCCAAGTCCATTGAACACAGACCAAGACTCCCAGCCAATCAGGATAGGCCAGCCTCAAATTTAAACCAAAGGCTGTGAGACCCACATCCTGATGATGGCAGATGAGATTCTGCTGAAACGTTGCTACAACTTTGAAAGCACTACAGTGACGTGGGATAATACCCGAAGGAAGCTGAACAGCACACACACACACACACACACACACACACACATATATATATATAAATATATGTATATATATATATAAATTAATATATATGTATATGTATATATATATATATATATATATATATATATATATATATAT